>WEIT01009034.1:8847-34489 GCA_013389985.1 Dryoscopus gambensis
GGGTTAAAAAAAAGTCTCTACTGCTGTCGGGACACACACAGGAACTCCAGGACTCCCACACCGGGAACCTCCCCCCGCTCCACTCCTCGGCAGGCACAGTGTCTCTCTCGGGGAGGGGGGGTGGGTTAGAAAACCATCTCCTCGTCTCTCCACCCTTCCATCCTGCAGAAGCTGCCTCAGTCCCGTTTCCTTCCACCCTCTCACTCTCTCCGGGCTCCGGCCTACCTCTCTCCTCAGGCCCCACGGCTTCAGGCCGCATGGCTGCCCCTCCCCCACCCAGGCCCAGGCCCCACGCTTCAGGCCTCAGGCTGGGCAGGGGAGGGCATCTGCTCCCTTCTAGGACTGGAACACAAAAGGAAGTTCCTCTGGGATTCTCTCCTTTATCTCCCTGTGTTCTCAGAGGTGACAAATCTCTTCAGTGGTCATACCAGGTGTCAATATGCAGTCTGACCACTGATTGGTTTGACTATAACTTCCTTAAAAAACTCACTTCCTCTCAAACCAGGACATATTTTTAAAAAAATACTGAAAGGAGTCTTTGGGAATAATTTTGTTTGTGAAACACTTAAATTGATATCATCTTTCAACAACCTGGTCACAAAATTCAAGATTAACAAATTGCCCTGTATGACGTGAGGCTTGCTGGCCCCCGGCTTTGCCCTTCAGAGAAGCACTAACTCCATTTTCTTTTTGTAGAGAGGAATATTACAAACACACCATGTTAGCTCAGACTTTCTTCAGTTTAAGCTTTTAAGCATTTACATTGATGGGAAACAGAGTGATTCTTTACCTATTGAAGTCATTTTGCTTTGGCCCTTACTCATTTGCAAGCTCATTTGAAAAGCACCTCAGAATCATCCTTAAGGCAAGAACTTCACTTACATAACTATTTTACTATACAAAGTGAAAAAAGAAATCTCCAGTTGGTAGTAGATTCTGATGTGTATTTTCCCCTCATTCCAGTGGAATCTTAATTATGCAATTATGTCAGTCAGTCTTTTATGTCAGCAGACAGTCTTTTTCTCAAAAGACTATTTATTCTATTATGTAAGTCTGTGAAGTAATCTTTGCTCCATTATGACCAGCAAAACCCTGTGGCATTGTGACTTCATTTTGTTTAATTCCCTTGTGAGAAAAATTCCCTTTACAGAAGTCCTGCAGAGAGCTTTTCTCACTATCTATGTAGAATACTGGAGTCACCAGTGCAGGAACAAATTTGTGTGGTGTATTTTGTCCTCATTTCTCCTTTTTGTGTGGATGTTGGTGTGCGTGGTGTTTCTTGAGTATTTTGTTTTTGTTTTTAAAACAGTGAAAGGCAGCATGTAATATGGTGTATCATTGAGTGGGTAGCTAGTAATCTCTTTTAAATTATGTCAGTTCTGTGTCTAAAATGCTTTTCAAATAAGGTGTTTGAACAGAAGCTTTCTGTAAGGTTGTGGTTTAACCCCAGCTGGCAACCAAGGACTGTGCAACTGCTCACTCACTCCCACCTTCCTGGTGGGGAGGAAAATCAGGAGCAAAAAAAAGAAAGTAAAACTCAGGGGTTGAGATAAGAACAGTTAATTAACTGAAACAAAATAAAATATGCTAATAATGCTAATGATAATTTTAGTGAAGAGGAGAGAGAGTAATAAAACCCAAGAGAAAAAAGCAATACCCAATCCAATTCTTGCTCCTTGCTCACCAGTGTCCAGTCCATCCTCCAGCAATGATCAACGGTTCCAGCCAACTCACCCTGGTTTATACGCTGAGTATGGTGTTCTGTGGTAGGGAATATCCCTTTGGCCAGTTTGGATCAGCTGTCCTGGCCATGTTCCCTCACAGCTTCTTTGTGCACCGACTCACAGACCATGGGAAACGAAAAAAATCCTTGTTTTAGGGTAAACAGTACTGAGCAATAATGAAAACATAAGTGTGTTGTCAATTATTATTGTCATGCTAAATCCAAACCCCAGTGCTGTGCGAGCTACTAGGAAGAAAATTAATTATATTCCAGTCAAAACTGCCTGGGGGGGTTGCAGGGGTGTGTTTGTAACCAGGTGGTCTTTAAGGTCCCTTACAACCCAAGTCATTCTATGATTCTATGGAAACTAGGACATGTAGTTAAAAGGACGATTCTCCTTTACTTGCTCATGTAAGTCAAAGGGCTCAGATTTTCCCAAGGATATGCAGTATTCTATTTCCCTGAATCAACAGTGACATTAGTCCAATTAACAGGGCAGAAAACAGGAAACTTAAGATATGAGTTGTTGGTAAACACTGTTTTCTAGAAAAATTATAGGGAAATCTCAAAGCTGAAAGTACTAAAATTATTTGCAACCCAAAATGAGAATAACTTTCCATCAGTTACAAAAAGAATGAGCCACATTGAGACTTGCTAAGGAAATTTATCAAATTGCAGAGAAATACCTACTTTTTTTCCCTCCATTTAACTTCTGGGTCATTCAGCCCTATCAGGTGAAGCCAAGACATTTAATTAACTAGGCCATCATCACAGTTTGAGTGGACATGAGTAGACCTGTTTTAAGACAATGTCACATGTCAGACATAAGACCTTATTTTCCTACACAGTGAAGACAAATCCAGATATTCCACTCTTTTAAAAAGCATAGCAGATGTTGGTTTCTTCTCTTTATTAATGGGCTGCAAACTAAAAATGGAATCCCTGTTCCACATGGGGATGGTTACAAGCAGAGGCCACATTTCTTACGTTTAGAGATCACCTTACTTTCACATTGACCTGTATCTGTTCTCATATGTAAAGCAGGACATAAGAATTCTTTTAACTTCAATGGGAGTAAAGAGAAATGTATATTTCTTTGAAATAGAAATGCTACATGTCTATGGTCTGTTCTTCCAGTTCAGTAGAATATTTAGTCTATTAATACTGATAAAATGAGGGATGTGTTTCTTAAGAAAAGAAGTTTTGAGACTGCTTTCTCCTGTTCACTCATTTAAAGTCTAAGTAACACTTAAAATTTAGAGAAATAATGAGCCATTAGCCTAGTTTTGAGAGCCAGATTGGAGCAAATGATCTCCAGAGGTCGTTTCCAACCTAAGCTATCCTGATTGTCACCAAACAGACAAAGCAAGCAACAGCTAAGTGCAGTCTTTATACTCAAGTCCAAAAGTGTATTTTTGGAAACACCATTTTTTGGCCTTTTTTCCTATCTCTTCTAGGTTGAACTCTAGTAAATCATTATTGAATTTTCCTCTTAAAGTTCATCAGGTTTAGACCTATTTAGGCTTCTAGCAGATCCCCAAAATCACCAGACTTTTCATAAATTTTATCTACAGAGTAGATGAAAATTACCTGTTCCAGAAGCCTAAAGAATTTTCCCGCAACTTTTGTAATTGCACAAGTCTGGGTGTTGTATCTGAGGACATAAACACTTTCTCTCTTTTGATTGTTGGATGGGAATACCTGTTGCATTTCTGGTTCTTCTGTTGGAAGTCATTGTCTTATCCTTTTTCTCCACTTTACTCAAGGTTTCAGATTTCTGAGTACTTCGTTTGGGCTTTTTATGTCAACTATCGATAGCTGCCCTGAGCAAGACTCAAGCTACAGACCATCCTACACAGGATTTAGATCAGGCATGTGCAGCAGTAGGAATGGCTGATCCAGTGTTTTGGGGCTACCAGAATACAGATGTGTTAACTGAAATCAGGTATCTCTATTTGAAGTTTATGAAGCTTTTGTTCAGGGTGTAGAGCAAATTTTTGATCACTTACGCCACCTGTTCGAGCTCAGTGATTACCTTCAGGTCCATCTTGAAACTGTCAGCTTGTGTGACTCTATATTCTCCTGCTACGAATTTAAATCTTATGATCATGGTGAGAGTTTTAGACTGGGTCAGTACTCTCCAGCACAGTAAGAAAGCACTGTGTTTTGACTGAACTTTCTTCCTGGCTATCAAAAGCTGTTAGAGGCAGGATATGCAGAATGCTGCAGTTTATTCGTCATCCCAAAATTACAGAAAAAATGTAATTGATCAAAATAAGCAACAATTTGTCTTGCTGGAGTCTCACAGTGCTTGCAGCATTGAGGGAACTCACACAGGCAGTGCAGAAGAGCTGTGTGAGAAACAGGTTTGCTGTGTGCATAGGAATGTCATGATGAGTGAGGTCCCTTTGTATCAAGATCTGCTACATCTTCATATTTGAGGGAGAAAAGAGTTGGAAGATTTTTAAGTCTAAGACCAATCTTGGATTTTGGAATAATTGTTTACTGGTATTACATGATTAATGTTATTATGGTGTTAAAGATGTCAGGAAGGTGTTTTCCAGCTCTGTTTTTCTCATGGCTGTTCAGTGATCTGGGGACAAGGATAAGGTGCCCCAGCTGGTCGACTGTGCAGGTCTGGAGAGTGCTTGCAGAGACACAAGACCCTACCTGTTAAAAAAGAAATTGATTGATTGATTGACTGCGATTGTCCGTGAAAAATCTAGTGCTATGTAGAAAAACTTACTGAATGTGAAAACTGGCAGTGCAGTTGTGCCAGGAATATAACTGTAATGTAACCCAACACCATGCTGTGGCCTAAAATCCAGAAGGGCAGGACTGAAACGCTCTCCCCCCTGGGCACCCCCAGCTCGTCAGGCCAGCCCAGTCTTGGGGGGCTTCAGAGGGGAGATGTTTCAGAAACCAGGCGAGAGATCCACAGAGGCTCAGTTTCCTTATGTTTATTCTCAGGGATGGAGGAGGAAAAAGAGGAAGAACAATGGCGGAGCCGGGTTTTGTCTGGGGTTCGGTAGGTGTGGGTTCTTGGCCCCGGGCCAATGGGATACAGAAAGGAAGGAAGGGTCAGGCTAACACAGTTACAGCTTGTAGGGGTCTCTTGGGAGGATCATACCATTCCCCAGGGAAATGTAACACAGGACTATATTATCAATAATGCAATCTGTGTGAAGGAGACCAGGATGCATATCCTAGACTATATTTTTGCCATTGAGTTATTGCTGGATGCTCCTTAGCATGGAGAAGAGACATGAGAGAAAATTGGATGAGAATGGGAGGGGACACAACAGGTGTTGTGGACTTTATTAAATTGTTTACCGTCACAAAGTTTTGAGGTTACACTTTTCTGCACATAATGGCTGCTTTCATAGAACCACAGAATACTTTGGGCCGGAAGGGACTTTCAAAAGTCATGTAGTCCAAGCCCCCCTGTAATGAGCAGGGACATCTTCAACTCTATTTGGTTGTTCAGAGTCCCCGTGGTTTGTTGTTAATCAGCTTCCAAAGGAAAAATTTGGTGTGCAGACAATCACACAACTTGGCAATTTCCTGTTCACAGAAGTACCCAAACTGAACATGTTTCACAGCCATCTCAAAAATTCACCGTAGCAACCAACTATGCAGCCTCCCTCATACTTTGGGAGCTGAGGGCTACAAAGGTCATTCCCCCAATTCTTTTTAGTGGCATGGTGCACAACCCAGTGCACATCCTGTGAGGAAGCAAGCAGTGGAAAAATGAAAGCTCACTGCTGTATGGATTTCTTTCAGTACCTTACACTGGCCTCTACTTGCATGTCCATGTACTTTTCATGTTCCTCAAGCTGAAAATGTGTGTTCCTTTCTCTCCAGAGGAGAGGAAAAAAGATGATATTCAGCCCCCTCCATTCAATGGTTTATGTATGTGGCTGAAAAGTAAAATATTCAAATCTTTCCTGAGTTACAAGGTGATGAATATCAAGTAGGATCCTACTCCTTGAATAGCTACGCAGCCGTTCATTGAATGAAACAGGTTTTGAATTTAATGGGTGTTTTTCGCATGGTGCTATCAAATGTTACCATGAAAATGACTAGAATTCCCTGGCAGGTCCCTTCTTTGGGTTTCACAACTCTGTAAAAGGTGAACCTCCCCAGAGATGTGCTTTTCTGCTGCAGGACAAATGCCATTGCTCTAATTGCAGGGATCCTATTTTGTATAAACACTAATACATTTATCAAGGCAGGGGTTCTGTCTCTGGCCTTGACATGTCAGTTGAATGCCTCAAATGCAAATAATCAGTGATAATACTGAAAGCAGTATCTGCTTAAATTTTTTCAGGGTCACAATGTTTTTCTGAGATACATGCACAAGAAAACAAAAGGTCTTGACTTGAGAACACTGAGGTGTCCTTTTAGCAAGGTCTACACTAAGTGTCAGATAATCTCTTGATGCAGCTCAGTCCATGGGGTTTTTGGTACAGCTGAAGAAAAATAGAATAATGTCAAGAAGGGATTTGCTGCATGGGATTAGTAGCGGATCTTGTAAGACTGACATAAAATCAATCATGAGAGCCACCAAGAAATTGAAGTCATGTGCTTTCCTGAGGTTTTAAAATTCAATATTTATGAATGGTGCATACCTTGTGGTAAGAGACTCCTTCAGCTTTGGAGCAAAGCAATGGGTTCACAATCTGTTGCTAGACCACACTTTGAAGCATAGAAAGCACCTGCACAAAAAAAGCTAGTTTACAGGAGTTTTCTTTCATGGTCCAATGATTTAGGAGCACAAATCCAGTGAAAATCCTTATCTCTGTTACCAACAGAAAACTATATGTATGAAAATACCAGTACCTTGCATAAACAGAAATGCACAGAGCAAAATAATCTTCAAATATCTCTTCATAAACCATGAAAATAAATAAAAGCTTTTGAACTTGGTGACCCATCATTCATTGTTGAAAGATATAACTGCTGGATGAATTTGTGTCATCTTCTGAATACTGTAAATAAAATCCTACAGTCATTTTAATGTTAAATTTATAGAGCGAAGTCTCCTCAGGAGATGGGAAACATATCAGAAGTAAGTCTTTTTAAATTGTCACTCCAGGTAATATGGGCTATTCATATACTTCTTTTGTAGGATTCTGTGTTCATTGTATTCCACTTGTTTTGTTTTTGTTTTTTTCTTTTTATTCTCTCTGTTTAACGTATACTTGTTTGTAACATAAAATCTGTCTTGCAGCCCTGCAAGCAGATCTAAGATTTAACAGTCAGACCGACTTCTTTCCTTTTCATGTATTGTCTGTAGTCAGAGAAAGCCTGCGGGCCTGTCGCTTCCCCTAACTTTTCCTGAGCAACTCAAATCTTTTTGGATTATTCCCCTGAGCTGCGGATCCAAAGCCATTTAAGACTAATAGGTGTGTACATGTGTAACTGAGTGAATGACCTGAAGCCAGAGAGGGTTTTGCAGATGTACCTGTGGGTCTGCAGTCCCTCTTTTACCTGTGTAGTGTGTTTCATGAAGAAGCAGATAAAAAGGAGCATCTGATCCCAGGAAGTACACAATGTCAACATTTTTATAGAGAATAAATATTTTATAGAGAAGTCAGTGGAAAAACCCTGCCCATGGAATTCCCAGTGTTGTTTCCACCAAAGTGTTTTCACAAGAACCACACATAAGGTCAGACTCTGTTGCTGTTCCTGGAAGGTCTGTGACAAAGAGATTGGCAAGATCTGAAATTTTCTAGTTTCCATGTAAACAGAAATTCTCCATAAATTGAAATTTCACTGCCAGAGGAAGTGAAACCAAGAATAATGAAAGAATTTTGTTTTTCTACAGCTTTTGTGTCCTAGCATTTACAGCAAAGCCTTACTAGATTGAAGCATTAACCACATAATTTAACACAGCATCAGTAGGCATAACTGTTCGTGCCTCACACGAGCGGAGATCTTACTGTCTTCTGTTTGGATAGAGTTAAGTAGTAGCCTGAAATACTACTTTTTAACACAAAGTAAATATACCAGGAATCTGAGATTCAAGGTACTAAGATCCATTTATTTACAAATGCAAATGTTACCCCTTTAATGTGAGTTGCAGAACTGATTGTCTCAGTACTGCCTAAAGCTGGTTGTGCAGTTAATCCTCATGGCAGGGATTGTTTTTCAATGGGCTCTTCCTATATATCCTGCTCTGAAGTCGAAAAATTGCAGCAAATTTCTGGAGTACTCACTTTCCCATAACCATTGTTATCAGCCTGGGCAGGTTAGTTTCAGTGCCTGCTTCTTTCCTTTTCCCTGGAAAGTTTTATTGTTTCATAGGAATAGTGGTTTTGCTTTGAGATTTGTTGTTGTTGTTGTTTCTAATGTGAAATAAATGCAGATTGCTGAAGACACCTTGAAAATATTTGGTCCTATTCTAACTTAGTCTGAATCTGTACTACTTGATGAAGGTTGTGGTAGTTCCAAAACCATCAGGCATGGATGACCATCCCTTAAAAAGTGATATACACCTTGAACTGTTGGTAATGGTCATCGTCCACACTGAAAGTTCAACATTATATATACACATACAGTGTGGGGAAGGAATAAAACTATTCATATTTCAGAAGAAAAATAATTTGGGGGTGCTGATGGATAAGAGGCTGGACATGAGCCAGCAATGTGCACTCACAGCCCAGAAAGCCAAACGTGTTCTGGGCTACATCCAAAGCAGTGTGGTCAGCAGGATGAGGGAGGGGATTCTGCCCCTCTGCTCTGCTCTGGTGAGACCCCACCTGCAGAGCTGCATCAGCTCTGGGGCCCCAGCACAGGAAGGACATGGACCTGATGGATCAAGTGCAGAGGAGAGCTGGCAAGGTGATCAGAGGGATGGAGCATCTCTCATTTGAGGAAAAGATGGGAGAATTCAGATTATCTGGCCTGGAGAAGAAAAGACTTCGGGGTAACCTATTTGTGGCCTTCCAGTACCTGAAGGGAGAGTACAAGAGAGATGGAGAGGGACATTTTACAAGACTGTGTAGTGACAGGGCAAGGGGGAATGGCTTCAAACTGAAAGAGAGTAGTTTTAGAATGGATTTTAGAAAAAAAAAATCATTACAGTGATGTTAGTGAGGCACTGGAACAGATTGCCCAGAGAAGCTGTGGATGCCCCATCCCTGAAAGTGTTCAAGGCCAGGCTGGATGGGCTTTAAGCAGCCTGGTCTAGTGGAAGGTGTCCCTGCTCATGGCAGAGGGGTTGGAACTAGATGTTTTTAAGGCCCCTCCCAACCCAAACCATTTTATGGTTCTATGATTCTGATCAGTGCAAGTGAAATCCAGGTTCCCTTGATGCGAGGTCACTGCTGCAATAATAATACCATGTTATATACGCTTGCGTTCATTGAGCTGAGCTTATGTTAACTGAGTTTAGAATCAGTAGGTTGAACAGATCTTTCCCAGGAATCTCCAGTGAAATTTAGAATGGCCAAGAGAAAACACATTTTTGTAATGCATCTTCAAATAGGTTTTTTAAAGCCTCTGGTGTAACATAAGAATTTGGGTGCTGAAAGTCAATTTTGCACATTTCGTCCATGAGTACATTTTAGCCTTGCTAATCTTCAAATATGCCAAAGCTAGCATTGTCCTGAAATTCTCAAAGCACTGAAGAAATGTTTATTAAGTGTCTGTGCAGTCAATACAAGACAAAAAAGAAAAAGAAAAGAAGCATCTCTTTTTAAATCTTGAAGAATACTGGGGAAAATTAAAAAATTAACATAGCTACACAGCAGAAGAGTCAATAGGGGACATCTGAAGATTAGCAAAAGGAACCTTTAACTGAGAGGAATGAAGTAGTAAGTTGGTGAAGTTATCTGAGCTCATGTGAATGCTGCTTATCTTTCTGAACCATCTGTGGTACATGTGGGAGAGAATACAAAGAAACATTTCAGGCAAAAACCTAAGATGAGCTTGGGCCCTATGTACAGAAATGAAAACTGCTTGGACAGGCTTGGGATGTGTTAGAGGAGTACTGTCTTTTTAAAGCAGAAGTCTGCTCTGCTTCCCTTGCAAGAGATCCACAACCCAGAGGGCATCATGAACCTACAATAAATGACTCTATGTTAACACTTTAGATTATTCAGATCTGTCAAAAAAATCATATATTTTCCAAACTCTGTTGGGGCAGTAAAGGAAGAAATTCCTTTGCTGGTGAATCTGTTTTAAATGTGGACTTACTGTGGCAACTTGAGATACTTTAATAAGGCATGGAATTAATATTTGGAAGGAGCACAGAGTTTAGACGTACACCTTTCCGAGACTCAGTGAATGCCAGATGAGGAGGAGTAAGCTTTCAAGATATGTATTAGAAAATGGAAGGCAAAATACATGATTCAATTACTAAAGAAATTTTATGCACTCAAGGAACATCACAAATTGACAGCTTTGAGTGAAATGAATACATCAGCTGAAAGAAATTCGGATGTCTGAAAGAGAACAAATGATGTGGAAACAGTCTGATGTATCTAGATGAGTTGTTAAAATGTCAGCACAGTATTACATTAGTAAAATATGAATCCTCGTAATTGTCAGGGTTCCAAACCTACTTATAAGTATTTCTGGTAATCAAAGTAGTACTGCTAGTCTAAAGATGAACCCAAAGGATATGTAAAAATTAATCTGTTAGACCCTATTGAGCAGATCTAAATTTTGATAAGATATAATCAATGCATACCTATCATCATTAAATTTTTAAGAAATAATAAATTGATACATAATTATCTCTTTGATTGTTTTCATCAAATACGTTGCTCTTTTTCCCAGCTGTCTCTTTAGAGTGATCTCAAAGATTTGCAGACCTATGATTCATCCATGCTCTTGATGCTAATTCGCTGTTGACCAGAGAATATTTGTATTTCAGCCAAAATTATAAACACTGAGGTATACTGAAGTATAGGATCAACCCAGTAAATTTTAGTCTAATAAGAGGAAAAATCTTTAGGAAAATATCTGGGCTGAAGGAAAGAGACCAGGAGCAGAAATCATACTTTTTCTAAATGTTGTGTGATTGATATTATACATTTATTTCAGCATTATCATTAACTTCCATAATATCAAAGAGCAGCTGAGATAAGACATTTCTTTTAGAGAAATACTTCAGGGGGTATCCCGTCACCTTAAAGTAATAGACCATGCTCCTTTTGAGGATATGGAGATCAAGTTGTCTTTTTTAACTACCATCATTCTATTTCTGGTTAGTGAAAATATTTAATTGGCATTCTAAGGAATAATTTAAGTCTAATTTTTCTAGGAACTCAAGAAAGTTTAAAGTAAAATTTTTAGTCTCGTCTTGCATGGCAGACGCCATTTAGACGTTTTACACAGTGAAAACAAAGCACACTTCAAAGCAAATGTGATTGCTGAAATGTGACTGTGCATATATACGTATACAGAGAGATGTATTATATATATCTTTGTTTTGAAATTTGAAAAGTTTAAAGAGTTTAAAAGTTAAAATTTATTTTTTTTATTGACTCATGAAACATTAAAGCTCCCACTGAGATTTTTTCTATACTTTTTCTTTGTTTTTCTTAACTTTCTATTTTGGGGGGTATGTAAGATATGCAATAAAACTAATATTTACATGCCTTATTGAAAGTAAAGAGAAGTTATTGAAATGTTGAGAGGAAGGACTTCACTGTTGGTATAACAGGCTGTGGCTTTGCCCTCCCGTCTTTTTGGTAACTTCTTTAGGTCAAACTGATATAAGCACATATTTGACTTTTAGCAGCTTTGTTTGAGAGGTCTTGATGAAGTCTCAAAATTATTGCATCTTTCAAGGAACCTGCAGATTTTCCCCAGTAAAGGAAATGGGCTCTGCTTGGCTCCCTGGTCAGACAGTGTAACATTTTGTCACGTGAATATCCAAGACATCAAGCACAGAAAGAAGGAGAGCGTAAACACAATTTTAGGGAGAACTGAAAGCTACATCAGTGTCCACAGAACTGAACCACGTAAATTCAAAATCAGTAACAAATTATGTTTATATTATATACCGTGTATGAAAGCAATGCAGATAAAGTTATCTTAAAGTCAGAAGGTTTGTAAGGTTTGGTGCTAGGGCTCTAAACTGAAGTTGTTTTGTACTTCAGGAATAGATTTTCTCTTTAGGGAAACCTCAAATCCACTCTCAAATATGCAATATCAGTATACATGTAAATTTAAACACAAAGTCCATATAAATAATGACTTTGAGGTAAATATATGCGGATATTTGCTTATCAACTGTAGGCACTTTTTTGCCTCCTTTTAAACTCTGCTCCACAATCAAATTATGAAACATGACATACTTGAAAAGGAAATTATCTGTACATATGTGAATATATTTAAAGTTTTCTAATTACATAGAGAAAACCCAGCCAAGTAACTTACCTTGTCTTTTATGCCACTGTGCTGTCTCTTGTGTATTGTTGTGATAAAAACATGATACTTATAAATTGCAAGAAAACTTATTTTGCAAAGGTGGTTTTCACATGTAGTATGTGAAACTCTGAGACAGCGTGGACTAGAGTTGTCCATTAGAAATCCTCAGGCAGAGTAAAACTCAAGAGAAAACTGGAGAGTTTGAGGTCTCCTGTCTGATTGTCTGGTATCAAAAATGTTGCTAACCAGATGAGATGCTTTGGAAGCATGCTTCCATCCCTTATTTGAGGCCAAGCTGCATATTTTGGAAATGCATGTGGAGGTTCAGTTGCATGAGGATGCTTATGCAAAATACTATTTTGGTTAAAAATCAAGCATCCAAAAATTTCCTGAGAGCTATTATGCATCATTAGCACTTAGTCTTTATTAATAGTTTTCAACTTTTTTTTTCATAGCACATTATTAACTCTGCCAGTGGCACCATTCTCAGGTTTTTCTCTCTAAAGATTTCTCAGACTGACTTCTACCAAGGAGTGGAAATTGTATAGACAGCCAAGAGCAGTGTTACTTGTTGCTAAATACTGACCCGTTTCTCTGTCTCCCTGGCAATTTCCCACGCATAAAGCATTCTTGTCCCTCCTCTAGATGTACTAAAAGGAGCTGAAACAAAGGTTAGTCACTTTGATATTAGGCTGGAGTTCAGCAAGAAGTCTCTATGTTACATACTGGCTTTCATTTTAATGGTTATGACCTGCTGGGAGTGCTTCAAGTTGGGGATAAGCTCTTCTACATGTACTGACTTTTACTGCAAACTCTAATAAAGACCAGCTGAAAATCTATCTATATATCTTTCATCTATACTCTTTCATTTCTACTTTTTTAATGTCTTGTTTTGTTTGGGTTTTTCTTTAAACAAAGAATGGTGCACATTTTTGTCTTTTACCTTATGTCTGTCAGCACTATTAAAACTGAAGTTGAAAACACAGAACAGTTTCAGTGCTACTGGTGTACTCTGCTATGGCAACTTCAGTCTAACACCTTAAAAAAAATTGTGGAGCCGTTTATAATGTACACGGGTCTAGTGTAATACAGGCAATCTATTTCACAGATGTTTTCAGACTTTTTAGATCTGCCCCTTCCTGTAATTAATCTTAAATCTTACCAAGTGTATACTCAACCACAAAAAAAAAAAAAAAAAAAAAGAAAAGAAAAGAAAAGAAAAGAAAAAGAAATCTTACTATAGCTGCTGCTTTTATGGACAGGACCATTCACAACAAAAGTAGAAAATTCAAATTAAATCATATGTGAGAATGGCCTAAGCAGAGATTCAGTCTCCCTTAGCTAGAGCATTATTTATAGAAAGTGGGACAGCTCTGTCAGGAGAAGCTCAGGTGCATTGTTTAAACTGCTGTACCAAGGAGTACTGAGCTCCTAGTGCTGCATTTTCACTCTCGTTGCGTCAGGCTCTAGTCCTAGGTGTGTATGAGAGCCTCTGTCCTGCCAGTGATTTGGTTATCTAGGGAAGGCAAATGTTTCTGTTCTGGCCAGGTCCTCACACAGAGAACCACAACCTGAGAGCTCTGAGCAACATTCAGCCAGACCTTATTTATGGCATAATAATTCAGGGGCTCATCTGGTGTACAGAGATTCAGGTTCCAGCCACTGGGCTGCCTTACAGCTTAAAATGTGATGATATAGGATTTTTTGGATTTTTTTTTAATAGCTCTATATCATGGAATGGTTTGGTTTTAACTTGAGGTTTTGCTTTCGTTTGGTTTTGTCTTTCAAGAGAAACTAAATTGATGACAAAACTCCAACCAGCTATTCAGATGTGCACCGTTCTTGGATAAGCCCCTTTCTATTGCTTTGAATACCACAGAAAACTAAAAATGGGATTCAAAATTCCCATCCATCTTTTAGTTTAGCATTACTTCCCATAGTGTTTATGATAAAGTCCCCTCCTGCTTCAGTCCTTATCCATGGGCCTGTGTTATTTTATACATGAGTTTGGATAACAAAAGTTAATTCAGAGGAAGGACATGTGATCTGTCCCCCATGTCCTCCTTATTAAAAATGTTAAAAGGATATCATATTGCTGCATATGAAACTGGTTTTGCTTTCTCTGGATGCTTTTGTGATAAGTCCTTAGAGACTTCCTTTTCTTTCTGTCTTTCAAGGTGACTTTCCAACAAATAGGAGAGATCATTCCCTTATTTCTGCTCCCCTGAGTAGACCCAAAAATTCAGTTCTCACTTCATTCTACTGGAAGTCTGATTTTTTTATATAGAAATAATTCTCATTTTATACCTAGCTTGATAGAAGACAGAGCTAATTAGTCTGAAGTGCTTAATTCATTACTTGGTTTGTTTTAACTCAGTTTAGCCTGTTGGAGTTCACCTTTTGTGACACTTGTAACACATTTAATGACTCTATTTAAGCTCAAGTCCAAACTTGATATATTCTTGCAAAATGATTTTCATTTGCAAGAGAGGAACTGCTTGGCTTCTCTTTGTAGTGAGACTGGAATCAGACTACTTCTGCTTCATATTGTGCATGGCAGTTTCACCCAAAGCTGGGGGTAGAAGCATCTCTGACAAGGTGTTTATTATAAAGTTGCTTATGCTCTGTCATTTACTTTAATACTTTTATTTTCCCTCCACTTAACATGGACATTCACAAAGGAGACATGGTAGTTCCTATGGATTATTGATTTTTCTGGTTCATTTTTCTAAGAACAGGGGAAAAAAAAACTTGCTTGGGGGGACTAATAGACAAATCACATGCTCTTAAATTCCAGTCCTTTAAACTTGTATTTGTGTGTTCAGCTTTCTGTATATGGGAAAAGTCTCTGATTTGATTGAAACCCTCTGAAGCAGAGAATCAAGCAGATGTGTTTAGTCTCGATTTAGCTGGGACTTTAACTGATTTGAAAGGGAGTTGGGTAACCAAGTCATGATGCTTAACACAAGTTTCTGGATACATCCAGAGTTTTAAACCCCTGAGGTAACTTACTGCTTTCCACTTTGTGNGACTGCCTTCCACTTTGTGCCAAGATTCCCCTGTCAAAAATGTTTTAAATGAGATTTAATGCAATTATTGTTTCCCCCTCACTGAGTTCTCCCTCTCTCAGTGTGGAATTTGCTTTGCAAGAGCGACAGTTTGAAGTCTGGGACTGCAGCTCATCAATTAATTTGGACAGGTCAAGGGCCACAATCTCATTTGCAGACCGCTGTCACCTGTCCTTTACTCCTTACACAATCCCACTGCACTTCCCTGCAATTACTTGAGGAGCAATTTATATTAAAGGGCCAGAACTCCATGTATTTGCATAAATGTCTCACCATGTTCATATATTATATGAATGAGAACAAAAGTAGGGAAAAGCACAGAATTTACAGCAGATCTTTAGTGAAGTGGAACTTACTGAACTTGAAAAACTTTTTGATACCCAAGAGAAATAAGCAATCAGGCCAGGTATTCAGGCTACATGGTTTGCAGCTTTTCAAGTAAGTAGCTCATGTGTCAGTAGAAGTCCTTTCAGTCTTGTGCATGTAAGAAGGGTCATAAAACATGTAGTTGCTTATCTGCAAGAATAATGTATATACATTTGCACAGTTACTCTACTTGGAGGATTGTCTAACAAGGCAATTAGAAGGTGGGTGGTTTTTATAAGGCGCATAAAGTGCTCAGCTTTTTCTTTCAGACCTTGCTTGGTGTTGGAATTATTTTGGTACAGTGTAACATAGCCAAGCATTCTGTTTATTGAACACCTCCCCTTTTTCCATAGCCAAATGGCAAATGGAAGTACTGAATGTTATGAAGCTATTCACTACTGTCAATATCTTATTTTCTGAAGAATAAAATGAGGCTTTGTAGACGAACTTTTGGGGGAGTGTGGTTATACTCTTAATTCCTGGAAGGCAGAAAGTGTTAATTACAAATAACACTTAAAAGAGTTAAATTATTGTTACTGCTTGCCATTTCAGAATAGACCACATACTTGAAAAGTACAGGACACCATAAAGGACAGTGGAATGGGATGCTTTCTTATCATCCCCAGTGGTGAATTTGTTCCCAGTGTTTTGCCAAACTGGTAGGTACTCAGAAACATCTTACACTTCATTGGTCACCTAAATGTATATTGGCCATCTGCTTATTTTTTGTGATTTAAGCTGATGAAAAAGAAACAGGAGAGTAAACATTAAAGAGGAAAAGAGAAAAGACATTAAAGAACATGGAGAACAGTAATAGTTGGCAAGCTTTAATGTAAATAGTTATTGTAGAATTTTTGTCTGTGTAATGGGGTTGATGCATGAACATCCAATATCTAGAATCACCCAAAACACATTTTGCAGTCATGCTAATAGGAATTGTTTCAATTTATCAGCATGACTTCACTAATGTGATGAAAATGTTTAACCTAGTCTAAACAGAACATGCAGCTTTTGCTTTTCAAAATTCACTTGTTAGTAATTCTAAGCAAATGAAGTAGGCATCAATGAAAAGTAGGTCATAATAGGAAGGTAATTTTACTTTATGTTCCCTTTTTTTCCTACATATCGTAGGGTTTTATTAGAATTGTATGTTTTCAAAAGCCTCCTTGAAATTAAGTCTTTCTAACTGGCTTTCATTGAAATAGTAGCACTTCAGAGCTCTATAGCCTTTCCAGTCCTGTTGGGATGGTTATTCAGGGTAAATATTATGTGAAAAGTACTTGCAGAAGCCAGTCCAACTGAGAAAAATAGGTTGTTTATTTTAATTTTAGGTACTGTACCGACAAAGCTGAATTATCTTAAAAATCACTACAAATAATTCATCATGTTATTTAGGTACTTTTTCCCTTGCCATGTCATCAGATCTAATGGTTCTTTCTTAATTTATGACAGAAATTCTGTGGAATAAGGTAAATGTCAACTATAATGATGCTGTTTGTTATGATGAAAACACAGAGAGAAGGAAATTATGTTTAATGCATCAAAGAAAGAAATTTCAAATAGGTTATTTCAGTTTCCTTGATTTAATGTCTTTTGGGGAGAAGGGAAGGAAGGAAAGGTGAGGGATTAGTACCAAAAGTAACAGTGTGAAAACATGCATCATAAAGAATGGTTAGAGACTCTTAGATATGGAAGCATATTTCTCTCATCTATGAAGGGAGAATTCTGTTAGAGTCTACCAGATATAATAATATCCAATATGTAATGACCATTTGGTGCCCTCTGGCCTGGAGAATTGTTTGACTCTTCACATAAAGAGTAGTGACTTATACAGTTCTCAAATTTATCAGTCATCTTTTTCTACCTGGGTCTTCATTTGGTTCAGGTAATGCTTTGTTGGAAAAACCCAGCGCCAATAATTGCACTGGAGAGTAAATCTTAGGCAACACATGAGATTTATTTTGTACTGAGAATTTCTTTTTTTAAAAATCAGTACACAGGAAGGAGTGCACACTCTAGTTCAGATCTTGTGTTACAAGAACTTATCAAGTGTTTCTGGGATCCTGGTACTAAAAACATGTGTAAGTTTACAGGCAAAAGTACTTTTTTTCTCATGTTGCTGCTTCTTCTTGAAAGAGACCAGAGGGTGTTCCAATGCACTTGTACTGCAACTTGGGAAATCCAAATTCTGCTTCAGATTTTATTACATAAGAGCTTGGGAATATGTTTGCCTTTTTTGTTCCCTGTCCCAACTCTAGTTTTGTTCACGTAATCAGAATGCACTGTATTGTGGTGAGGACTATTTTGCTATGCTTGCCACAGTGAAATCTTAGTCCTGCTAGTATTCTTAATATAACAGTAACAGAATGCTAATGATTATTATAAAATACAGATGCAATAGAAAAATATATAGAGCTTTGCAGGTGTCAGCCTAACTACAGTGTTAAATAACCAGCAACGTCTGCACTATTTGTCTTTCACAAATAATTGGGTCCTATATTTGTTAAACCACCAGATTTCACAGGCTTCCTGCTACCCTTTTCCAAACAGGTAAAAGAATCTAGTGTGCCAGGTCTTCCCTTGTTGGATCCATGGGCTCACAGAGCAACAGTAATTCTGTTCTCCAATACTACATTTTTCTGATTATCTCTTCCACCACTTGTGGTAGGAAAGACTGAGCTGATTCTGGTTTTGCATTATACAAAGCAAACAGCATGTGGCATTTCTGGTTCAGCGATGACTTCCAACTGGCCTTTCTTTTACTGTCACAGTTGAAACTGCCTCCTCTCTTCTCAGCAGCAGTGAAGGCGTAGAATGAGACCAGTTAAAATGGTTCTTTCTTGGTTGGCTCTTTCACTCCATGTAGTACCCAGAATAGTCCGAGTCCTTCAGCCGTGTGACACTAAAAGGCTACATGAAGAGCTGCTTGGATCTGAACTGTGACTTCACTGTGCTCTGCCACTGCTCTGCTGTCTGTCATCAAAGCTTTCCTACAGATTTCCCTCTACGATAGCGTGTCGTGTTCTCAAAGATAGCTTTCCAACCTTCCTGACTTCTCCTCTGTGCACACCTTCTCCAGGGACTTGTATATTTGGCTTCGTGCTTCTCCACCATGGCTTCTAGCCTGTGCCTAGAAGAAGCCTAAAGTCATCAACAGGTGTTGGGAGGGGAGCTAGGAGTAAGATGCACAGACATGGAACAGCAAATACACTCATCTCCCTGGCCAATTGCTAGGAGTGCTGTCTCTGCACTCTCACTGCCGGTCACACCCTACCCAGGCTCTCAGACCTGCCCAACCACTTGCTGAAAGTCACTCCACTCCTGCTGCCAGTAGAAGATCCACAGGTACAAACTGTACCTGTGTCTGCAGCTGTCAGCATATTCCCTGTTTCTCTTGCTTCCCCTACGGGCTTTCTCATCCGTTTGTGATGAGCTTTTCACCCAGCAGAATTGTGAGCTGGCTTTGGCAGAGAATGCCTTGCATGTCTTTCACCCTCCTACAGCTCTTGAGGGGAAAGAAAAGAAGGGGCAAAGGGATGTCAGCAATAAAGGCCATGACTGTGAAATGTTGGGAATAATAGGAGGAGGAATAGAAGCACAGGAATGCCAGCAAGACAGAAAAGTGAAACTGTGTATTTACCATGTAAAGGTACAGTCAAGCATCTTTGGGAGGAACCAGGAAAGACCTGGAGCACAACAACTCTGCAAAGTGCTGGATAACAGGCAGTTTGAGCGAGAGTCTGAGACACTGAGGAGGACAGCTAGCTGGGTGATTACAGAGACGGGAAGTATTTGGCATTAGAATTCGGCTTAATACTCGCTGGACAGAAGCAGCAAGTGAAGGGAGAATTTATTCTCTGGTTTCATTTTAACATAGGTAAGATTGAAAAGATGTTACATATCTATGTATCTCCGAGGGTCACATTTGCTCTGGTACCAATGAATTTAATAACTTGACACCACTTTTCTTCTGTTTTGTTTTCTTAAGTTTGGTTTGTTTGTTTGTTTGTTTGTTTTTCTGTTCAGACCATGCCCAATAAAACTTACGGCTCTTAGGCCCTGTGCCCTCCTCCCTCCTGCAGCCTAATAGCTTCTAAGCAAGGTACATAATAGGATGGCTCAGGCAACACAGGAGATCTATAACATGAGTTTAAATGGAGACAAAATAAATCTACCTCAGCAGCAGTCCCTGCAAAATCACTTGATAACACTGGTTGCTCTAAGGGTTGACTTTACTTCATAACCACTTTCTGAGTTTTATGTAGTGAGGCTAAAGGATAAAACCCAAGCTCTTGACTAAACTCAATCATATTGTAGTTTTTGAAAAAGCAAAAAGCTTTGAAATCCTTGCTATGAACTGCATTGATACTCTTTTTTTTCTTTTTACAGTTCTCCAGCTCAGCAGAATAACTCTTGATTCTGGTTTTGTGATGCATTCATTTATGATAAGATATTCAAGGCCACATCATGCACTGTCTGCTGAAATGCAGTAAATATTTAATGTTCTGTTTATTTCTATAACGGCCAAATGAAATTACTTTCTATCTATTTACCTATCTGCATGTGCACATACACACATACACACTCTTGCAGATAGACACACAGCCACATATTTAAACTATAAAGAAACTGAAATTGGAAAAAGGGTATAATACTTTGCATTTTAAAAAATGAACTTATTTAGTCCTCAAACTATTCCATTAAGTAATGGCAAGATTATCCCCTTTATTCAGGAGGGATGACAGAGGCTCAAGAGTGTATGTTTCACTCCAAGTGTGACAGGACAGATGGAGTCAATGTCTGGGTCACAACTTAGAACTGGAATGGTCCTATTAACCTGGACCTCTCTCATATTACAGAGAACAGCCTAAAAAGTTGGCAGTAGGCTAAAGCTGTAATTTAAAGGTTATTTGGCGGTCACTGAAGCACGTCTATTTCCTAATGGACAGATGTCCACTTAACTAAAGCCCTCCCAGATGACTTCTTGTTTGAAGCTATGCCAGGTAAAGCAAAGACTGAGTGGATGTGTCAACTCAAGTAACCTCTTGGAGTGAGCAGCGTTCCCCGACAGTCTGGGCACCAGCTGAGTGGCACAGGAACATTTGCTTGTGGCACATGGTCTCTGGTAGGTCTGTCAGTCAGTTGCTTTAAAATATCAGCACTTTTAGAATGCAAGTAGTTTTAAAAAAATGTAGCAGTGCAAGGTGAGGGATATTTGTCAGTTTGTGTTTTTAAAATGGGGGGAAACTGTGTTATTTAGATTGAAATACTATTTTCAAATGGAACATGTTGGCCTACATAAATTAGGGTTGGAGGCCCATGGTAGGTTGTTTTACAGTCATGAAATATTTATCTGTCCAGCATTGAGTACACCAAGTTTTAAATTTAGGTAGACCTTCTCAGAGCCTACATCATAATAATTATAAATAGTGAGAATGAATGTTAATAACTTTTTTTTTGCCTCATGTCAATTAGCCTATGATCTGGGAATGGCGTCCTCACAGGGAGATCCTGTGCCCATTGAAATGGCTCTGTACACTTACGTGTCTTATCCCTATCTGAATTTCTTCGAATACCTGAAGGATCTCCTGGGACTTAGAATTAAACAAATGAAAAGTTGACCTCTGCATGGTCAGAGCTGTTTGTATGGCCAAACAGATGGGGAAATAACCTTTATTTAATAATAAAGATATTATCAAAATTAAGGCTTTAGATGACTGAAAAGCAGATGAAACTTTTTGTTTTAGCTCTTTCTCCTCTGTAGACAGAAGCTCAGGTCCCAGGTTGACTTGGTTAAGGTAGCAGTGTGTTATATGTGGGTGTGAGGCAATAAACTTTAGATGGACACTTCTTCCCCCCGCTGCATCTGTTTTACAAGCACATCCTCTTCTCTGCTGCTCCTCCAGGGGCTGCATTAATGTGCAACACTGTAATAGCTGATCAGTGTACATCAACCATCTGACACTGGAGTCAGACTAATGGAAAGAAGACAACCCCTTCCTGTTAGAAACAGTGGTTGGTTGGTGGTGGCACTTCTCCCACGGTGACACCAGCAGTGGAGCTGGAGTGACACTGAGGGAACTGAAGGCACTTGGGGAGGGAAGCTGTAGTGAAGGAAGGGTGGCATGGCTGAAACCTGTGGGACTTCAGCTTCCAAAGCACCTGAGGCAGCAGTCGCTGAAGACCTGTGAATGGTGATTATGGCTTTTTTAGAGGCCTGGATGTGCTCATTATTTTTTAGGATATTTTCACATATTGGCAACTCCTTCGTTCTGAAATGCTTTCTTTGCCCAAGCTTTAACCTTCTGCAAATGTTTTGTATCTGTTGAATAGAAAAGACAATTATTCTTTTTTGATAGTTTTATGATACCTTGAACTAACCACACAGCATAAGATTTTTTTCACTCTGTTTAAATGGGTGACATCAGTTTTTGTTTTTGATGAATGATTATTGAAGACAATGGCAGTGAGAAAGCGAAAATTACTTTATCTCTGTGGTAGATGTATATTAAGTCAATAATGTGCTCATTATTTGAAGTAATTTTATTTGAATTTATTTTTTAAATTTACTTCAGTCTCTTTTCTCTCAAATTTTCATTGGTGTTCTTTACCACTGGAATTATTATTCAGAAATCCACTCAAAGTTCTTTTTCTTATTAGTTAGAGGGTACTTGTGAGCTACAAACTCTTGGCTGTCTCATGTATTCTGTTATATGTGTCTACAGACTTCTGCAAAAAATTCCATTTAGTGTGGCCATTTTAGGGCACTAGAGGTTTTGAAGAGTCAGTAAGGATATCTGGTTCTTAGATAAGGCCTCAAAATTCTTAGTATTATCTAAACTGAGGATTAAAAAGTTATAATTTTCCAAAGGTTTCCATTACATTTCTTATTCTGCCTACTGTGCATTGTACATTATTAAAGAATACTGCTCTGACATGCCCCCCCCCAAGAAGTGAATTAACATTTCTTGTGAACTCTGTTCTTTTGTGAAGAAGTAATAATGACTCAAACAGCTCCAAAAGTTTCTCAGATGAATCAGAATATATTACTTGTAAAATTAATGCCCATTACATTCACTGATACTGTGCAGAAATTGCCATTTGTAGGAAAAAAAAAAACCCTCTTTTTTACTGTTTGCCCTTATTGATAACAGATCTGTGACTGTGATCCTCTGTACAGAGGAGAGGGACAAATGCAGCATGTGAGCGACATAATTTGTGAGACTTTGGCTTCACACTACTCATCTATTGTTCTCTTTACATACCTTTTCTTTTGTCTCTAAAGCAATTCTAGTTGTGATTTGTTACAGCTCTTAGAAGAGAGAGTCCATTCTAGCCTGTGAAAAGATGAGCCCTGACTTGTGCTTTGGATCGGGCTTGAAGCCTTTTGAGTGTTAATACTTGTAGAGAAGTTCCCACCTGCCAAGGTGGACCCAAGCAAAGTTGAAATTGCTGCTGGTGCTTTTTCTTGGTGATGTTGGTTATTTTTGTTTGTCTTTCTTTTAGTAGAGTCAATTATCTTGCCGTTGGTTTAGTTAGCTTCTTTTGAAAAGCTTATTTCGCCCTCTTGAACTAAATCCTTAAATTTTATAGGTATACAGCTGTTTTTGACAACCAGTCCCAATGGCTGAAAGAAGACATTTGCAAGTCAGGAGAAACATGAGAAATATACAAGTCAGGTATGACAAACTTAAGAATTATAACTAAGAAGATGCCTTCAAAAGAGGTTCCTTCAGAAGAAAATGGGTCGATCAACCTCTCACTGGTTGACTACCAGGACTTATCAATGGCTTGTGTGAGCTCAGGATATAACTACTATATTATGAGCACTTCTTTGATTTCTGCTTCCTGTCTCTAGTGGGACTAGAAAAATTGAAGTCAGAAGAAAGTGTAGTAAGACATAAAGTGGGGATTTAAACTGTTTTATAGAAACATACTTAACCTCTCGGTACAATTCTCTGTCTGTGTAATGGGGATAATGTATTTAACTACAGCACGAGAAGTCTGAGGATTAATCGGTTAATGAATTCATAGAACCCTGGGCATGAAAAGTGCACTCTAAATGTTTCCCATAGAAATTTCTCCATTACCTAAAGAGAGGGGAAGAAAAAAGCTAATTCATTGCTTTCAAGAACTGTGCAAATTCCATCAAGAACACAGATAATTAAAGTAATATTAATAGATTTTTAGGTCTTCATTTTCCCCTTGAGGCCAGGTGTCCCTGATTTTTTTTTTCCTTCTCCCCTTCAAGTAACGTCCCTGACTCAGTTGTCAAAGACTGAGAAGCAGAAGTGCCCATCTAGCTTTGAACTCGATCCCCACAGTGGAGTTACAAGGTTAAATAAATGGGGTGTTTGTTTTTTTTTTTAATTTTAAACTGAACGTAAGACTTCAAAAAGATTTTCTCTCCCCCCTCCCCCAATGTATTTTTAGGCTGTATGCACTCCTGCCTATGTCTGTTCCTTAGTCCCAGTTGAAGATTTCAAGGGAGACGAGGACTCTATATTGTTTCTCCCTTGTATTGCAGATAGGGGGAGGAGGTGGTTATTAGAGAGAAGCGCTCTCACTCGCTCGCTCTCTGTTTCTCCCTCTCTGGCTGATAGCACTTATCTCTCGCTCTCTCTCCTTCTCCTAGGTGATCCATTTCTAGGCAACGTGCTGGCTGGTGCTGGAGCTGCCAGCTCTCTCTGCATCCCACCAGCAAAGCAAGCTCCAAAAGCAACCTGCAGACCATCATCTGCTTTCCTCTGCCTCTCTCCGGGTACTCCTCCTCTCGCTTCTGCCCTGTCCAACCACCACCTTGCGCGACAGAGACTGCACGCTGGGCTCCATTGGCAGATTTATTTTTTTTTTTTCCTCCAGTTGTGGGAAGCGATTTTTCTAAGCGAAGGGTGGGGGGAAATCTCTGCATTACTGTCTGCATTACCTTGAAGTTCACTTTGTTTTTTGGCCTCCGGGGGGGCTTTTCCTGCAGGAATCTGGCTGCTGGGAGCGGGATCGCCTGCTCCCTCGGTCGCCCGCTCCTCCCACCTCGCTGAAGGCGAGCTATTTGCTGCGGGCTCCTGGGGCTTCTCTGGCCAAGAGGGTTTGTGCGTGTCTGCTTGTGTGTGCGTGTCTGCTTGTGTGTCTGCGCCTGTGTGTCTGTGTGTGTGAGCGTGTGCGTGGTGTGGGTTGGAAGTTGCTGTGCAGCAGCGGGACCGAGCGGATCCCTGGACCCGGCGGAAGGATGGGGATTGTCTGACCAGCAGAGGCGTCTGCTGCCCGCGGCGGCGCCCGGGCTGGATGGATTTGCTGCCGGCGCTCCCAGCAATTCTGGTGCTGCCCAGGAGCCCCACGAAGTGACGCGGGGTTTCGCCGAGGAGAGAAGCGCTCGGAGCCCCGGGCTCGCTCCCTGACCAGCCGCGGCTCTGCGCCAGCCATCGGGATTTACACGCTCCTCCGGCTGCACCTGAAACTCTTGGGCTTCCTGCGCTGCACTGTCCTCCGCGGCGGCACCGTTTGGCGAAGAGATCTGTTGTTATAAAGCCTGGACCTCCGGAGGAGATGGAAGTTTTCTCCCTCATCCTGGTCGTGTCCGTCTGTTGGACTCGAACCTGGAAAGCGGCGATTGCAGACTCAATCATTCATATCGGTAAGGGGGTGCTGCGCCTGCTGGTGCTGCTGGACACTTTTCCAGCTCTCCTTTGCAACCTTCCCTCTCTTGGAAAGCTCTCTACCCCCTCCCCCTGCAGCCCCCACTCTCTTTTATCGCTTGCTGGCTTGCTTTTTTTTGGTTGTTTTGTCCCCTGTTATAATTGCTTTCCACCAGGACCTCAGGCGTCCTCTTTTTCCCCTGCCGCGCTGTGCAAAGGTTCTTGGCGGCGGGGTATGTGCGTGCTTTACACCTTGAGGTTTTGGTGAGGCTGATGACTGGGGGGACCCAGGGCTCGGGCACTTCCCCGGTTCCTCCCCGCCGTCCCTCAGCTGCAGCCTGCCTTCCGCCTGCCCCAGTTCGCCCTCGGCCGGGGGAGACCCCACGCCGCCCCGTATTCCTCACACCACGGTGACAGCCACGCAAAGCCCCCACCCCCCGCACTTTTCCTTCCCTCACACCCCCCAT
>WEIT01009035.1:2185-14140 GCA_013389985.1 Dryoscopus gambensis
TGATCTGCTTTACCAAGTAATGCAATAGAAAAGAGTACAGAAGTCCAAAACAATACACCAAGGATGAAAGGATGCTGAGCTCATGAGGACACAGCACTCAAAATCAGTTCTTAGAGCCATGTGCAGCACAGATTTAGAAATCTCTAGCAGCTCCTTCCATTCTCTAACTATTTTACAGCTCTCTTTCTCCCTTTGGCAGGAAAGAAATTCCTGGATTAGTCTTTCACTTTGATATTTATCACTGCATTTTTCAGAATGCATTTGAATAGATAGATGAACAAAGTGATTTTAAATTCATTAGTAGATTTAAAGGAATTATCTTTCTAGTTTCTGAACACTTTTAAGCGATAATAATGGAAAATAGTTACTGTTAACATATTCTTATTGTAAGAGAATCCTCAGTTTCTCCTGTTTTGTCTACTTACAAATTTACCCTTTGTTCTCTGACCATTTTTTCCCTTTTTCTTTTCAGCAAAACATTCCAGAAACAGGACAAATATATAAAATCTGAGAAGAAGAGATTCTCTTAAGTTGNTCAGTCATGAGCTCCAAGTTGGCCACGGGCAAACCTTTTTTTAACTAAATCTGAGGCACCTGAATCTGGAGCTAAGATATAGAGCACAAGGAAGCTCTTCAGTTACAGCATACTTTAAACATGCACTCAAGTGTGGTAACTTTATGATATCTACCTTAGGTGACACATAGCAGTACACTTTTTTAGGCTTCTTCACTTTCTCAGGGGTCTGGCTGTCAGAAGGAGAATCTTCATCTTCATCCTCAATTGCCGTAGAAGGACGACGCTGGGAGGAGCTCAGGTGCACTGGTGGAAGTTGCCACTGAGTGTTGGTATAACTAGGAGCATCGTAAAGGTAAGCTTCAAAATAAATACTGACACCTGAGGTGGACACATTGCGTTCTACAATGTTCTTTTCATTCTCTGAGGAAAATAGATATAAAAGAGTTGTGTAAATCCTAATGGAGAGAAGAATGAAAAAGAATGCACAGGCCACCACCGAATCAGTGACTACGATCTTAAAGAAAGAGATCCAAAGGAAAACCTGGTCAAGTGAAACTTTGATAAAGAGAACCCAGGAGTGAGATGAAAAGATTTCAAGATGGCAGTTTGTCTGTTAGTGACTGGTTGAAGAAAAAACGCATACAGAACCTCTCTCTCAGAGCACCAGCCTGAAGGCATAGCCACTTGACAGCTACATTGAAGTCTGCCTCACTCCTGAAGAAACCAGGATTTATAGCATTGTAAAAAAAAAAACCCCATAGGTTACATGCAGTGTTCTTCATCCATATAATTTAACACGCAATATATGACTGGCTCAGATGCCAACTACTAGCAAGCAATAGAAATTGCCTAATTTCAGAGGTAAACCTCCTGAAATAGGGGGAAAATACTTGCTTTTGTCTGCTGTTGGATGAGAGAGTATCAGCCCTCAGAGATCTCCCCTGTTAGAAGCAAATTCATTTACCTTAGCATTTTTAAATGAATAGGCTTTCCTTTAGCATGTAAGCATGGCCAGCCTGCAGGGAAGCCACAAATAGCTCTGCTACATGAGTGTGCAAAGCACATTTTAAGAGGACACCTGGAGAATGAATACTGAGTAGGTCTTGACTCACCACTTAGAACAATGATGTCAAAATCACCATTGCTTATGGGCTGGTTCTGGTAGGAGATGCAGGCATGGAAACACCCCCTAGAGTGCAAGGTGAGTCGGAAGAACACCTCGCAAGTCTGCCGATTGGACACCACAGACTTCTCAAACACCACATCAGAACTCTCTTCTTCTTGAGGACCCAGCTAAACAGAAAACAAATTAATAAAAGGAGCTCCCCAGCTCACATGAAGTCAAGCAGCAAGGGGTGGGGTTGCACTCACCTCATGGATGGAAAGGCTATAATTGTGCTCATCTATCAGGGACACAGAATTGCTGGTGGGATTGTCATACTCATCTCTGGGAGCTATCTGCAGAGTGTGCTGCTGCCCACAGGTCAGCACCAGAGTGGAGAAATGGCAGACAATTTTGGTTTTGGAGGGAACCACCATTCCTGAAGCAGACAAAAATAATTTAAAGTCAAACAAATTCAAGGTGAAGCTATAAAAAGCAAAAGAAAAGTAACCAGGGGCACAATACCCTTGAAAATGGTTAAAATCTAAACACATTCTATGTCCCTACATTAAAAAAGCAAAGTATCCAAGCACTGACGTATATGGCGTAGTGCATAGCGTGTGCCTCAGAGATTTAATGCTAATAAAGCAAACCCAGTTACTAGTTCTCTAAAGAATGCTTTTCCACCATTCTAACTTTCTGCTGAGGAACTTGCTCCCACTGTACGTACAAAATATAAGCTAGCTGACACCTAAGAAAACCTGCAAATGCAGCTTACCAAACAAACTTTATTTGGGTTAAACCTGAGCTTCTTCTTTCTGAAGGGATATTTTAGCAAGCTTTGTATCTATTCACAAAGCAATGAATAGAGATCCTTTCAATGACATGTACATGAAACATAAAAGGTGCCAATTAGGGTCAAAAAAACAAAAGTAGAAGAAAACAAATTTTAGATGGATAAAAAGGAAATGTTTTTACACTTGTAGAGTGTGTAAGCAAAGGTATCAACTGCTCCAGAAGCTTACAAGAATAGAGTATTCAGAAAAAGAAAAGGCAAATTATGACAGTATTTCCAATTCAGATACAATAACTCAATACTTTCACAAAAGGCACTCTTTGACTACAAGATGGATTATGAAGAAGTTACTACAAAATGGAGAACATGACAGAAGTGGATAGGGATTTTAAGTAACACTAATGACCTATTCTGTAAAGCAGTTTCTGTTTTGTTATGTACTGGTAGTCACAAATATGTTTTGCTCATGGGTCTGTTGCTGGAATCTACACGTGGCAGGAGGAAGATGGTGAAGGGTAACCTCTTCCCTGTCACCTACCTATTTTAGCTGGAAACACATTTACCTAAGGGCCTCCAATACCTCCATATCTACTTTGAATCATTACAGGGCCACTTAGACCTTACCTGGCTGGAACACCTTGTAGTAGGGGCTGTAGGCCACATTCAAGCCACCAAGTTTTACAGTGATCTCGTATCTCCCAGCCCTGCGCACAGTGAAAGCCACTTTCACCACATTGGAATTGGGCTCTTGAAGAACTTCCTGGGTTACAGGAATATCAATTGCTAACTCCACATGGCAGATGTGAACTCGCAGCCCCACAGGTCTGTGAGCAGGGAAGGGTTGCCCATTTTTATAGAATAACTGCATGGGAAACAGAGAAGTCCAGGTCAGCAAAAACACACAGTGCACAGAGCAAGAGAAAACAAACTGCCTTAGGGAAGGGCAACTACCTCAGCTCAGTAAAGGAAAAATAATTAATAGACAGCTCTGTCACACAGACTATGTTCTCCAAAATGAAGAGGGACAAGTGGGCATTGAACAGTCCCATTCTCTTTTGCGCTGGGGTTCAAACACATGCCCTGAAAAGAGCATGCCTCTAGGCATTTCCCGTCTGCACTTGTAGAGCAATTTTAGAGCAGAAATCATGAGAACCCATGAGCAAAAGGAAAAAAATAAAGCCATACCCTTTCAGGGAAACAAGCAGATCTTGTTCATTTGTACAGCTAAGTTCTGAAAAAACTCTTACCAATTTGTTACAGAAAACAGTGTGATGAAGATGATGACCTAAGGAGCTGACCCAGTCTTTACTGCTAAGAAGCATCATAATGAAAACAACACGTTAGATAAAATCACAGGCAGCTGAATCACAGAAGTGATCTTCAGAACAATTTCAGAAGGTAACATACCTCAACTACTTCCTTACAAGGAAAGAATTACACCTTGAAACTGTACATGCATGGCTCTTCAAGAGCCAGCAGCTCGTTGGCCAGAGCCAACAGCAATCAGCCTGCAGTCAGAAAAATGTTCGTATTCCTCCCTGTTTCTAAGTAAGGGAGGGTGTGGGACCTGAAGTAGTTTGCACCTGACTAACATCAGGAGAAATTAGTGAATGCAAAGGGCTAAGCAAATGGGACACAAGCATTAAGTGGAGGGGCACATTGCTGGAGCTGCATGAGTGTCAGTAAGGTGAAGGAAATAAATTTAAATAGTAGGAACAGAACAAGTCCCTTTCCCTTCAGCTTTTTTCACTGCCTGCCCTGGAGTTAGAACTCTTCACTCATCATCAAGCAGAAGGGTTTTCTTCACCTTCCCAAGAGGGATGGGTATGGCAACCTAGATGAACCTTTCTTCTCATTTTGATACCCGCTTGGATGGGAAGGTGGCATAGATGGATGGGCACATCAGCCCAGCAAAACCTGCTCAAACCTTCTCCACATAGCTCCAAACTCTCTGTGATCACTCAACTTATTTCTCCTAGGCTCGGCCTTTTGGGATTAGAGGGAAACAAGAGTCCTTGGCAGGTTTTTCCAGCTCTAACAGAATAACAGTCCGTTTTGCAGAAATGGGGAGTGGCCATGAAGATTTACAGCTCTTGGCTTGGTAAAATGCCCATTCCCACACCCTCAACTTCAGCTGCACAGCCAAAAGAGAGGACCAAAAAAGCAAAAAGTTTGTTGAAGGCAAGGCTCAGCCTACTCACTTCCCAGTACAGGAAGAAGTAGCCAGGACAAGCCCGATCTCCTCTGGCTCTTCAGAGGATTCTGAAGAGAGGAGATTAGATTTTAAGAAGTGCAAACCTCAAATACGCCTTTTCAGAGTTTTGCAACACATTAACAGAGCAGAAGGCATACACAGATAGCTTTCCTACTCCTCAGTTACATCTGGCTTAGCCCCAACAAAAAAACATTTGAAAAGCCCATCCCTAACTCAGACCTCTGTTCCTGCCCACAAAGCTGCATGGAAACAAAAATATTGCCTTACATGCACTCGGAAGGCCATGCTATGGCCCACCTCATAGGGGTCCTTCCAATCCCAGGAGATTTTGCAGGACCGGGGATCCAGGTAGTTGCCTCGCACGTAGTCATAAATAGTTCGCTCCCCTCGGCGTTCCCGGTCCTCATGCTGAAGGAAGCTGACTATACGTGCGGCAAGCTCAAAGAGGAACTTAATGGTGAAGAAGAAAGCTACAACAGATACTGTGATCCCACCTGCAGCAAGGAGAGAACAAAGGGTGGTGCAGCAGCCACGGTGGCTGAGTCAGGCTCTAAAATCCCCTCTGCATCAGCCCAAGAAGCCTTTTCATTAATGATATTCTACTCAAATGCAAATTAGGTATTTAAGGCAGATGCTATTGTGTGAACATTTATGGTTTGTGTTATGATACAAGTAAGGTTAGAAAATATCAAGTTTCTTAAAACTCTACAAATGACTGCAAACAAAGGAAATAGTTAAAGGTGGTAGAGAGTCTCAGGTAAGGCTTGCAGACACCCCAACAGAGACATGGAATTCCCTTCAAGTTGCAAGTTAGAACTACAGAGGTTCCTTTAAGGGAAACAGTCAGATAACCACACAGCTCCTGCACATCACATTAAGGCTGGATTAAGAAGCATCACAGAGGCAACAACCCTCCACTAGTTCTTGAAAGAAAAAGTAAGGGGATGGCTTAGGAACTTGGTCAATGAAAGGACTTTAGCAACAAGAAGAATGGTTGAGAGGCAAGTCTGCCAGGTGAAGGGCACAGTGTGGGGTGACAGTAACTTCATGTTTGTTAGGTAAACTCTGAACTAAAATTAAATCAAAGGCTTACAAGAAACCCTTCTAAAGTCTATAAGAGACGTCAACAAATACAGTGGCAGCCTTTCCTTCACTTACCAATAATGTAAAACATCAGGTCCCTTCGGTGAGACACACAGCCAAGGATCACAGCTGCATCTAGAACACAGAATAGGCCAAGTCCAGTCCAGTGACTCCTCCTCACACACACTGGCCTAAATTTAATCTATGATTCCTCACAAAAAATGCCTATTGATCATTTGTCTTCCTCTCCAAAGACCTTCCTAAAGCATTATTCCATAAGATTTGAAATATGTGAACAGCACAACATGCTACAATTAACAGTTCTCCCTTCATCACAGATTCCCATTCAGATTCAGGTATCTGTAAGAAGGACAACATATCATCCCTCTGAAAACAGTGAGAGCAGGCTCTGGATACTGCAGGAAGGAGATACTTTTTGCAGGGTCACCAATTTCAACAACAGTGGCCAAAGCCACTCATCCAAACTGTCACAGCTACTTGCAAGTCACGAAGTTAACTTCTACTCTGAGACAAACGCACATTACAGAGCCACCACCAAAATGGACAGAAGCTGACCCTTAACCAGCAACTTTAGAAGAAAAAGCTATGGAGTAAAAGAGTTGTAGACAAGACCCTCCCCATTTGTTCAAAATAAACAAAATCCTTCTAGGGCAGATTCAATCTATTTTTGCCCTCTAAGTCTACTACAGAATGTACAAAAGCAACTCAAAAAGAGTCATTTGTATTTTCCTACTCACTTCTGTGGAGTGGAGCATCTCTGCTGAAACTCTCACTGATCAACACAAAAGCTAAAACTTTCTGTTTGTACACTATTAAGTTTACAGCAATTTTTAGAGATACCAATCTAGACTCAAGTTTTCACTGAGGGGACTGCTAAACAAACATGTAGTAAAAATACCACACCCAGAAAAACAACATGCTGTTTGGTTGATAAGACATAGCTGACAGATGGAACAAGAGCAGCAGCAAGGAATGCGTGTGACAACTCGACAAAGGATTTGGCATACAGTAATGCATACAATATAGCTCACCATGTCACCATTCAGTTAGTGAGAAGCTACATTGTGCATTCAAGCTGCCTTCTTTTTTTTAAACAAACACAAAAGGGGAGTTATTCATCAGTCATCTCGACAGCAGCAGTAACGGACATCAGCATGCAGAAAGCTTAAAAGAGGTATTTCCCCCCAACAATAGCCATGACTTTCTAGCCCAGCAAACCCCCTTTGCTGGCCTCGGCACATAGTCCAGCCCTCCAACCAAAGAGCAATCACGTACCTTCACACAAGTGCCCATGTTCTAAAAGCCAAAATGAGGGTACCCATTCTTCAGCATCCTTCCGCTTTGTACCCAAATCTGGGACAAACATCAGCAAGAAGAGGCCATAGAGAAGATCATCACAGAAAGAGTAACTCTTGGAACTTGCATCACAGAATCACTGCTGAAAGACAAGGACTTGAGCACAGCAGTTTCTTCCTCTTTGTGGAAAAAGGGTTGTCCTGCAGTGCTGTTTCCTTTAGCCTGCAATTTTCTAGCTTTCCTGGAAAAGTAAAAAAAGGAGAGAGAAACGTTAGATCTCTCCATTGTGGATAAATCTAGCAACCAGAAACACATGAGAGGTGCAAGATGCGAGAGCATCACTAGACATCAAATCCATGAGAGGTGCTATAAAAGTATCACTGTCGATGAGGTGCAAGGCTTCAGCATATCCTCAACCTCCATCTGTCACAATCTCATTTCATTATACAACCCCCTGAAACTAGCATGTTCAGGATGGAACAAAACACATCCTTGCCTCCATAGGTTTCACAGAGCAGCAAAGAACCTGCATGCTATTCGTAAAGAAGTATTAAGGATGGAAGCATGAACTGATAGCCTAGGAAGAATACAGAGAGATTATCTCAGCAGCCAGGGATCAGGTTAGAAAAGCTAAAGCCGTGATAGAACTAAACCTTGCCAGGGATATCAAGGGCACCATGAAAACTTTCTATAGGTACACTGGTGATAAAGAAAGACTAAGGAAAACATGTACCCTCTCCAGAAGGAAACAGGAGACCTGGTTACCTGGGACAATGAGAAGGCTGAGGTGCTCAACAACTTTTTCCCCTCAGTCTTCACCAGCGAGTGCTCCAGCCACATCAACCAAGTCACAGAAGACAAAGGCAGGGACTGAGAGAATGAAGAACTGCCCACCGTACTAGAAGATCAGGGGGATTTTTTATATGGGCATGTAGTGATAGGAGAGGGAAGGACTTCAAACAGAAAGAGGGAAGGTTTAAAGTAGATAAAAGGAAGAAATTATTCAGTATGAGTAGTGAGGAACCAGATCAGGTTGCCCAGAGAAGTTGTGACTGTCCCATCCTTGGAAGTGTTCACAACCAAGTTGCATGGGGCTTTGAACAACCTGGTCTAGTGGAAGGCATCCCTGCCCATGTCAGGGGAGTTGAAATAAGATGATATTTAAGGTCCCTTCCAAGCCAAACCATTCTATGATCAGGTAGCCCTTCAAGTCTTCATACTCAACAAAATGCTATATACTGTTCTCAAACTGATTTTGCCCAGATTTAAAGGGCTATTTATAGTCAAGCCCCCCCAAAAAAAAGAAAAAAAAGTTCTTCAGAATTCTTGGACCACAAAGCAAACTAGATTTTGGCTTTGGTACTGTTGTTTTAGGTATTCAGGAAACTGAGATCTTCATAAGGGATTTCAGCTTCAGCAGCACTATCCACTAAATTACAGTTTACTGTCAGGACTGAGATAAAAAAAAATTAAAATTTAACAGCAAGGATTGACGCAGCCCACAAAAACCAGGACACATGCCAGAAGAAACACCACAGAGCCTACATAATCGGTATCTACTTGTTCAGAGCACAGATTACATAAAGGAGTGACAATGAAAAGAACAGAGCCAGGCTCACCAAGGCAGCTGTCTGTTAAGATAGTCACCTCTTCTGGGGATGTGATATGCTCCTCCCGCCTGCCATGCCACCACCTCAGCTGTCACTTCTTCCTTAGTCCCCCCTCCTCTGCCTTCCTCTTCAGATGGCTCTTATTTCTCTCCATGCCAGTAATCATACAGATCTGGCTGCCTGAACACGCTTCCACTAACCTTTCTAATGCACATGAAAATCAACCGGTAAACCTGTGCAGAGCTTTTTTGGTTGTGCTGCAGAAACAGCCAGACTTTCAGCGTCTTTTCCTCACCCACATCTCAAGGAAAGTCCCACCCACTCATCTATTTTCCTCCTTCCTCTACTTTTCCTCACTGCAACAGTGTTGCAGTCCCCAGGGCATAAGTTCTCATTCTCCTCCTAGGTAAAGTGTCAGACTTCTAAACTCATAAATCTCTATATGTTAAGGACCACAGACCTAGCAATTTCCTTGGTATTTTAGTTATTTCACAGTACATATCCAAGATGTGCTACAAATGATTGGTTGAAACTCTGCTCCAGCTTGGCCTGGCTGTGGAAGGTGTGTGGCTACTCCCCACACAGCTGAGGAATTTCACAGAAACTTACCAAACTACAGGATCTCCCTCCAGCATCTTCCAGAACCAATTTCTCCATGTCAAAAAAACCCACAAAGCTGTCTCCGTGGGTTCATCTACTCAAGCTATTTCTGCTTCACTCCACAACTCCTTCCCTTCTGTGAGGCACACCGCAGGTTATGCAGCCTCTCTCTCAAGCATAAAAAGAGAAAGATCCCTCATTTAAACTACAGGGGTTTTTAAGTCAATTGGAACCTGAATCTCTTGATCTGATTTGCAGAATTTCTGAACTCGCTGGACAAGGGGAATCAGTTATCTCAGTTATATTAGTTAATCAGCACAGCAACTTGTCATTTTATTATCCCTACATGATGTGGTAAACAAGACACCAACTCGGGTGGTCACTAGAGATGAAGTGGCTGTTATACAATCAATTTCGTTCTAGCTTACTCACTGCCAGCAGCTTTAAGGGTGCTCTTGCAGCTGGAATATATTGAGGTGAAGAACGTAGCTGCAAGTAGGTGGTATCCAAGATACATTGCCACTCAACGGAATGCAGATGTGAATTAGAACAGAATCTGTGCTAAGAACTGCTGGGTAAAAATCTGGAAAACAAATTCTGAAAAGCATCAATATAAGGTGCCATCATAGCTAGGCTGGAAAAAAAAGTGCTGAATTATCCAACAGGTCTTCGTAATGTTGATCCAAGGACAGAGCAAGTGATGGTCTCCTGCCACCTTGCAGGAAAAACGGGGATTTGGAAAGCTTCACCTTCGTTTGACTCAAGGAGAGGTACTGGCATAATCAGGATAGACAGCATGGAATCATAAGATAAATTGCATTAGTGCCATTGCTTCTCTCAAGTCATCAAGGAAAGCAAGTTCAGTAATGGGAATACATTTAGTTTGTGTTACTGCTGCTGTTGAAGCCAGAGGAACACAGCACAGAGCTCCACAAGGAAGCACGAGTGTAACCACACATACAAAAGGAACTGTAACACAGTACTGGCACATTCATGTGGCTACAGCTACAAAACCAGCTAGGGGCACGCTATACAGAACAGATGTATTGAGTTCCTAGGAAATCTGCTCTGCCTCTTAATTTTATTTGGTGCACTGATAAATTGCCATTCTTCTCTAAACAACAAACCTTTAATTTTGTTTTAAAGCCTTTTTGCAGGTTAGTACTACCTCATCCAATCAAAATAAGAGAACTGTTTATATCTCTATGCAGAATCTCTCTCAATCCATGTGCACAAATGTCTACCACCAATGGCACATCTGTCTCAGGCCATGCACAGATGACTATTCTCTACTGAAAGAGACAGTATTTTCTCACACTAAGTAAAGCATGCACAGACCAACAAACAGGAATGCCCGTGAGAACCTAACTTTAAAATACATTCACAGAAAACTGAAAAGTCAGTGCAAAAAGCACTAAGCAGGATCCAATATCAGCTGTCAAGGACGAAAGCTGCATCAATGGTCAGTGTCTACACCAAACAGTCATTCTCTCATTAGGCATGGAATTTGTCATATGCATTTACATACAAGCCATATAAAACAGTGGCAACAAGAAAACAAACCAAAAAAAGAGAGACTTCTGTCAACTGCTTAAGTCTAAGGACTTTTCATTGCAAATAACCACCACCAGTGCTGTCAGCTCCTCCTGTCCTCCTCAAACACAGCAAGCCAGCCACATGGCAACTTTCAGGCCAGTCTCATCTTGACACTAGCTCTGCTTCCGAGCCAGGACAAAATTCAGCCCCTTGCCCTGCTGCATATCAGTGGGGAAAGCAGATCACCCCTTTTTCCTTCAATTATTTCGCTTCCCAAACCACTGAGGGAAACTTAAGCAGCATCATGTGAGCTCCACCAACTGCATTTCCTCAACCAACAGTTAAGTTAGGTATGATCACTCTGGTGGAAAGCTCAGCTGTGGTTTCCCTAATAAACACAGTTTTTCTTTCAGTCTAATTTTCTTCTTCATTGACAGAGCATCAGTCACAGTTCTACAGAGGTCACCACTTCAGGAAAAAACTCCTGAATGGTTCTTCATTGGCTGCTTTTTCTGACCAGCACACCAGATAAAACCGGTTGTATTTGGAAGACACCAACAGCTACAAGAACTCACTAATCCCAGAAGCTTTCATGAAAAAGGCCTCTCTTCCTTTCCCGCACAGGGCACAACAAACCAAGTGCTCCGGACCAGTCAGAGAACTTGGAGAACATCTCCTTTCATGTGCAGAAAAGACATTTTGGGTAACCATTACGGCTGCATAAAGTACTGCTAAAATTATGCTCATTAGCTAAGATTTCTGGTCACATTATAGGTAAGATCTAACGATAACGAAAGCCCACTGCTTTTCATTAAGAAGTTCATGAGCTAGAGCGTGGCAAAACAAGCACTACAGTAACTCTTGAAAAAACCAAAACAGTCCAGCAAGCTCAAGTGAGTGGACTGAAGACCTCCGTAACATTTCGGCTCTGCTGAACAGAGAAGAAGAGGGGGAAGGAGGGCGATTGCTGCGCCGCGGTTCCCCTTCCAGTCCGCACCAGCGGTAGGGGCGGCGGGGCCATCAATCCTCACGGCCTTTCCACAGGCGCCTGCTCGCCCCCACCTACCCGACATGGCCCCGATGGCCCCGCAGCGCCGCGCAGACGGCGAGGCTAAGCCGAACTGAAAAGCCGGAGGCCGCCGCCGGGCGGGCAGAGCCGGCCCTTCCCGCTCGCCGGGA
>WEIT01009035.1:14189-25039 GCA_013389985.1 Dryoscopus gambensis
CGCTGCCCGGCGCTGGCAGCCGGAGGTGACGCGCTCCCGGGGCGGGGCCCAGTGACGCACCAGGGACACGGACGGAGGTGGCGGCGGCGGCACCGGCAGCGGCAGGATCAGCATGGTGAGCCGGGAGCAGGCCGGGGGGCGGCTGGCTGGGATCGGGTCTCTCCTTACCTCATTGCGGCTGTGTGTCCCTGTCCTTGCAGGGGAAGCAGAAGAAGGCGCGGAAGTACGCGGTCATGAAGCGCATGATTAGCCTCCGGGATGAGCGCATGTGAGTGTGGCGGCGGCTGGGCCCGGTCCCACGCGGGGCCCTGGAGCCGCCTCGTGTCCCGCTCCGGAGAGGCGGGAGGAGGTCCCGGCCCAGGTCTCTCTGCCGCTGGCAGCACTTCCTTGTCGCTGTAGCCCAGCAGTGCCTGTGTTTCTTTGCAGTAAAGAGAAGGACCGCGCAAAAGCCCCCGTGAAGAAGAAGGAGGACCCGAGTGCCATCAAAGAGCGGGAGGTGTAAGTGCTGCCGACGCACTGGGGAGGGAGAGAAGGGGAGAGGAAGAGAAGAAAAGAAGGAGGGCCGGCCACGCTGCAGGCTGAAACTGGGGGTGTTTCTGAGCAATACTGTGAGAGTAAGAAGTGGTGGTCCAAACCAAAGGATTGTGCTTGGGAGGTAGAAGGAGGCCTGATGGGTCTTTCTGCTCATTATCCCTCTTTCATTCTGTGCAAGTTGTAGGATTGGACGTGGTGTTAAATGGAAGTAACTGATTTGAATTCTTTGTCTTCCTGGCAGCCCCCAGCATCCCTCTTGCTTGTTTTTCCAGTATAATACACAGCTGGGCCCCCCTTACCACATCCTGGTTGACACTAACTTCATCAACTTCTCCATCAAGGCCAAACTGGACCTAGTGCAGTCGATGATGGACTGTCTCTATGCCAAGTGTGAGTGTCTGCACTACTCATAGCTTCTTCTGACCGCACAGTGCCACAGTGTGCTCGTAATGGCTTTGTCAGCCTCATGCCACTGGCTGAGAATAACAGAAATCTTGTAAAAAGAGTATGTGCTATAATCATGGAGCTGCGGTAACCCTGAAAATGTCTCTGGTTTCAGTCAAGTAATAGTTTTAAAATGCTAATATCAGCAAAGGTAGAGTACTAGTAACTTTAAAAATCTAAAATTACCATGGCATGGTTAAACTCAGTAGCTCTACATTTCATCATCTTGCAATGTTGTCAGTTGTCACTGTAAGTAATACCTTATAGAGTTTCATGATGTTTCCATGGCATGTGGACAGTATGTAGGGGTCTGGGAATAAATACTGCTTTGTTTTAATACAGGCTTTTTTTTGCATTTAGGTATTCCATGTATCACAGATTGCGTAATGGGTGAAATCGAGAAGTTAGGACAAAAGTACCGTGTGGCATTAAGGTAGGTGCAGAGTGTTCTTCTCTATTTCTAGAACTTAATGCTTTAATATAAATAAATGAAAAACGCTTGCTATGACTGGTGCTCCTGCACTAGAGGCTGGTTAGGTTGTTGCAGGGTCCTGAACTTGGTTTTATTTCTCTGGCTCTGTGAGATCAGTACAATGGCTCAATTTTTAGAAATGAAATGTTAGGTATGAGTGCACAATATTAATCTGTAAATCTTTTAACCTGCTAAGACTTTCAAAGTAATGCTTTTTCCTGTTTCTCAAAAAATATTTTTTTGTTATAGAATTTCTAAAAAGGAATAAAGAAGTAAGCCAAATCTTACAGAACATTTCACTCATACTTCATGTTATTCCTGTATGAGTAGGTGCCAAGTACTGATAATCTAGAGCCAGGCTATTGTGTGATCTGTACTAGTCCAATGTAGTTCATGCTCTCCACTCAGATGTATTGTTCTTTACTTTTTATTTTGGCCTGCTGTGTTGTAAAGTGTATGAGTGCATATCCTAAACAGCTTTGATGTTGCCCTTCAGACAGGAGGTGAAGTGTCCCTTTATGCATAGTACAAATAATCACGCACCAGAAGTTCTGGTTTTTCCCACAGATAACTTATTTCAGATTATTTTGTTTGGCAATGCCCTAACATTGTACAGATTTTGAATGCAACAAACCAGTACTAAGAAACACTTAACCTATAATAACTAGACAAATTGCATTCTTTTTTTAGAAAGTCATTTCAGTTGACCTTTGTCTACCACTTACTCCATCCCTTCAGCCCTTGTTTGGAGAGCAGTGTTCTGTATATCACAGAAGGGGTGTTCTTGTTCCTCCATACTGTGTTAGTGTACTCTCTGGTCTGACTGCTGTGATGCTGCTGTTCATGTCTGCACAGAATTGCCAAGGACCCGCGGTTTGAACGCTTGCCGTGTATGCACAAAGGGACCTACGCCGATGACTGCTTGGTGCAGAGGGTCACTCAGGTATTTCCCTTTCTGACATTTTCTGTTCTGTGCTAACATACTAAAAATTCCTGAACTCTCCTGATTACTGACTGACTTAAATTTCCTACAAAGTAACTATAAAATCTCACCAAAGGGCGGTTTCAGTCCTTAGCACAACTTTATTTGGTGCAAGGTATTATCTTCCCTGAGCATTCTTTTTGTATAGGACAGCAATCAAGAATCACTTAGGATGGGAAAGCTGTCAGCTTGAAAGGCTGGACAGACTTTCAGAGATTTCTTGAGTCCATTTCAATGGGCAGAAGGATGTTACTAGTCTGCTGCAGAATTCTGTACAAGTCCTGGTAATGCCTTGCTAAGGACTCTTAGCCTGCTTGTGTTCAGTGAGCTCACTGAATAGGAACGTTTGGTCAGCCATGACTCCTTTCTGTGGGTTCACTGGTGTTGAATCTGACTTGCCTTGTTTTTTTGCAGCACAAATGTTATATTGTGGCCACGGTGGATAAGGAGCTCAAGCGGAGAATACGAAAAATCCCTGGAGTGCCTATAATGTATATTTCCAGGCACAGGTAAGGGCCCCCTGACAGGAAGGAACCCTGCCCAGTGCAATCCTTGTCTGACAGGGACTCTGTCACCACACATTCTCTCCTTCATTGTCTGTAGTGCAGGCTGCAGTAAAGGCCCTGGTGTTTACACAAAAGTTGAAGTACAGCTATTGCTGGGAAGAGACTGGTCACAGACTCACTTTTATTGCAGTCTACATGTTCACTTGTCTTTACCCAGAGAAGCAGTTTCCTTAAGGCCAGTGTTTCCATAGATCAGTTTTGCTTACCAGCAGCAGCAGGACTACGAGGCAAATACGTTCTTTAGGAAAAGAACCATTCTTGTTCCGTGTACCCTCAGCTAAGAGACTGAATTTGCTTCTTAGCTAAAAACCAAGAAGGATATCAGAAGTATCAGTATCAGAAGGATACTAGTGCAGCATGTTGGAAATGAGGAGCTTGATTGCTATAACTATGTAAAGTTTTAACTGATCTATACTTAGAATGTGTCTCAAAAGATTTTTCTCTCAAAACACCTTTTCCCCTTATTCACTGTGGCCATGAACTTCTGGAACAGGCTACCCAGGGTGGTGATGGAGTCACTACCCCTAGGGGTGTTAAAGAAATAACTGTACATGGCACTTAGTACCATGGTCTAATTTACAAGGTGGTATTCAGGCAAAGGCTGGACTCGGTGATCTTGAAGGTCTTTTCCAATCTAAATGATGCTGTGAATTATAAGTTGAATGTCTAAAGTTTTATTCTTCTCTGGTGATCTGCTCTTAAATCCTAAGTCAGATCTTAAAAAACCAGAGGTTTTGTTTCTTCTCTGGAGATGGTGAGTTTTTGAGATGCCTGATTACTGAGTTTAAGGTAAAGAATAAGAGCAATCTTATGAAGATTTTTTACTTTCAGAAGTAATATTTTTCTTCCTGGGGATCTGAGCTGCAGATAGAAATGCAACAAAGCTTCTTGCTATTCAGTCTGCCTGTAAGCCTGTTGCTGCATGGGTGTCACAAATGAGTGCTTTAGTCCACTTGAAGAAGCACTATCAAAGGTACACTAGCAAAAGCAGCTTTTAATATAAGTTTGTAGCCGTGTGACTTAACAGAGTTCAATTTAATGCAAAGTTCATTCTACTACTACATGGATGAAACATACAAAGGAAAATCGACTTAGAATCACTTTAGAATGATTTGCAGGGAGACCAGGAGTGCAAAGGAAGACCCTCCCATTGAGTCATGAGGTTCAGTGAGGATCTCCTTGCTTTCCAAACTCCTGGTGGAGTCCAGGTGCAGCTGCATCTAATCTTAGTCCCAGACTTGGTCAACAGTCTCTGTCTTAATTAGATTTTAGAAGCACTTAATCATTGATTGATTTGACATTTATAAAGTGATTCAGTAGGGTTTACTACAGTTATAACAGTGGCTTAATTAGAGTTTCAAGAAGCAATATTCATACTATACTCAGTAAAGAGTATTTCAGCCAATTCACATGCATGCACACTGACACAAAGACATATATATGTAAATACATGAAGGTACCAGTTAAAAATTCCCCCAGGTTCAGTGAAATCACATCAAATTTCTCAACAGGCAAGGGTTGAGCGACTGTCCTTCAAGTACCTCAGCCTTGAGACCGAGAGGCATTCTGCTCAGAGAGAGGTGCTTGTGCAGCCCACGGCAGTTCAGGAAAGCTCTAAGGGCTTCACTTAAGACCACTGCTTACAGGGTCACAAGATGATTGCTTTTAGTCATGCATAAATTTTACATCTTGGCCATAATCCAGATTGGTATCTGCTAGCGTTTCCAAAACTCTGGTAACAATGGTACTGTTCCATTCAGGCCACAACTTAAGATTGTCAGGGGATGACTGACAATCTCATCCTTCACTGTAGCCAGGCAACAGGAGTTCCCAGTACAGTCAGCGCTGTTCTCACCTCAGTCTTGCAAGACTTCCTGGTATGGTCAAGGGATACTTCACCACCCAACTCCTTACACAAAGGCCAAGGCCTAGCAGGAATCCCTGAGATGGTAGTGCAGCCCTGAGGAGGGAGCGGGGGGTAAATGCACTACCGCAGTGGGGAGGGGAGCAGTGTGGAGTATGTTGTCTCCATAAGTTTTCCTTTTTACTCAGATACAATATTGAGAGGATGCCAGATGACTACGGAGCTCCTCGATTCTAACCTGTCCAGTCAAGCCACCAATGCCAGGACTGTGAACCAGGATAAGGGTCCTTCTGATTCCAACCCTCCTGCTTGCTTCTTTTGTTGGAACTCTGCTCATAGGACTGTGGATAATACCAAACTGACTTCTTAACCTTGATTTTCTAAAAAAAAGCTATTTTCAAGAGTCTGTTTTTACTCATCCTTCCTCTGCCTTGGTCTGATTAACTACAGCTGGGAGAAGCATATGGGAAACAGAGGATGGCAGTATCAAGAATGTGCCTAGCTCCGCATCAGGACCATTGGAAAAAGTGATTTCAGCATTCTGAATTAAATATTGATGATGCAACTCTGGCTGAGAATGAAACCACAAGAGATTTTAAAGGTTTCTTACTGCTGCACCTGCAACTTTTTTTTCCCCCTTTCCTCTGGGAAACTCCCTCACACCTGTTTACTCAAATCAGAATCTGCATTCTGGAGAAGAGACATCAGATCTGCACCAGTTGGGGGCTTTCTCTGGACTAGCAGTCTAGATTTTAATTCAGAATTGATAGGCTTTTATTCAACTGCACCGTGAATGAAGTTTGGTTAAGTGTCCTGCTCAGACTTTCTGTACTTGGTTGGCTGGCAGCCCGGTCCTTTTGCTTACATTTAGAGTGGTGGAGGGCAGGGCAGGGTTGGGTCAGGACAGGTCTCTCCCTCCTGTTTGTTTGGGTCCTAAGCATCTCAAAAGTATCACTTTTGTCACGTATCAGGGACAAGAAAGAAAGTGTCTAACAGGCAAAGGTATTAATGTGGGGTGGGAGCACAGTCATTGTGGAGAATTAAGAACAATGGTTACAGATAAAGTCTTCCAGAGATCTGCAGAATTTGCTGCAGGGAAGGAAGTGGTCAGAGGAGGGAGGGAAAAGAAATGGTTAAGCCACACGGAGAAATGCAAGGGGAAAAGTATTTCAAAGCCGTAACTCTACATTCTCATAGCTCCTCCATTTTTCCTTCATTTTTAGCAATATAATTTGCTCTTAGGATCTCTTCTGTGTGGTGAAGAGAGGGTCCCCAGGACCCAACATGCCAAAGCACACTTCCTGCCCAAAATGCTGGAGGTCTAGTACAGGAGAAGACAGAAAATTTATATTCTTGGTATAATAAAGGAAATTTCAAAATCTTAATAGAGCTTTATCCTGTAGTCCCTTACACTGGTTTGGCTGCAGAGGTGGCCACAAAGGCCAACAGCATCCTTGCCTGTATCAGAAATAGTGTGGGCAGCAGGACTAGGGAAGCAATCCTCCCCCTGTACTTGGCACTGGTGAGGTACCATCTTGAGTCCTGTGTTTAGTTCTGGGTCCCTCATTACAAGACAAGACATTGAGGTGCTGGAGCATGTCCAGAGAAGGGCAATGGAGCTGTGGAAGGGTCTGGAGCACAAGTCTGATGAGCAGCTGAGGGAACTGGGGTTCTTTAGTCTGGAGAAAAGAAGGCTCAGGGGAGACCTTATCACTCTCTACAACTACCAGAAAGGAGGATGTAGCCAGGTGGGTGTCAGTCTCTTCTCCCACATAACAGGTGACAGGATGAGAGGAAATGGCCTCAAGTTGTGCCACGGGAAAATTGGATATTGGGAAAAATTTCTTCACTGAAAGGGTGGTCAAGCATTGGAGCAGGCTGCCTAGGGAAGTGGTGGAATCACTGTACATGGAAATGTTAAAGAAAGTGTGGATGTGGGTGCTTAGAGATGGTTTGGTGGTGGGTTTGGCAGCGTTGTGTTAATGGTTGGACTCGATGACCTTAGAGGTCTCTTCCAACCTTAACTGTTCTATAATAGCTGAACTTGGCTGTCTGTGTGCTGAACAGCATGCAGTGAAGATAATTTCCTGTCCTCGGGAAATGCTCTGACATCCTAGTACCTTCCTTGCTAGCACCACACCTCTACAGATACTGCAGGAAACTTTGGGAACACATCAGACCTACCTCTCGTGCTAGCCCTTCACTTGTTGCAGGCTCACCTATTAAACATCCCTGAAATGACAGCATACTGACACTTTGAAAACTTAGCCCCTTCCAGGCAATCACAATTGAAGTTCATTTTCTCCACCTCCAGAAGAGGTAGCCAAAAATGGAGAGATTTTACAGTTAGTGTATAATATGTACATTTCAAAAATAATATCCTTAGTTTTGTTCTCTCAATCCAATCCACATTTCTTTAAGCTAATGATCAAGTATTGTCATGAACACTTGAAGCCCATGTTTAGTCAAGTGAGGACTGAGAAACAGCTGTAGGATTAGATCTCTGTAACTTGCTTTTCAGAATCATTCTAGTTTTGAAAGTCTTCTTTGAGTCAATAGTTAACTAGAATGGTTCCAGTGCAAAAAACTTCACTTGAATTATCCAAATGGTAGGAGACTGGAGAAGAAAGGAATGGACACTTATGGTAACATTTGATGAAAGTATTTCTGGCACAGAAGAGGTCAAAGGCACAGCAGTCTGATGGATTTGGGGAACATACACCTGCCAGCAGAATGCCTTTTGCAAAGACTTCATGAAAATATATGTATTTAGCATGAACTGTGAGTAGGAATCAAAGTAAATATGCTCATTTACTGAAATATTTATTCCTTTTACTCTGCCTTAGTACTCTTACTCTGTTTTAGTAAAAGAATGAGGAATCTGGAATAGGTATAGGAGGGTTGGAGGATGAGCAGAAGAAAGTATTGGCATTGAGCAAACACATCAGCAAATTTTCATTAATTGAGTATAATTGGTGAGACAAAAAACTTGGCTGTTAACTCAAAGAGCCTGATCAGAGGATAAATAGGACAGGAGAGGACCACCTGAATGATCAACTGCTTCTCCTACAGTGCCAGGAAAGCTGTGTACCAAACACTTGGTTCAGAGGGAAGTATTTACTCCATGCACACAGTGGCATCCCAGTGTCTGATCCAATTTCCAGTGTGTCAGAGGAGGAAAGATCATTGTCACCAGAAAGAGTTTGATAAGTTAGAATATTCTGATGTCCCCACCAGTGCAGAACTGTCAGTCCAAACCAGAAGAGAAACTCCTTCCTGACTCAACTCTGGCAGTTGGTTTAAACCTGCACAGGAGTTAGAGATCAGATGCTTGCAGTGTTTCTTGGTAACTAGAGAATTCAGCCTCCCCGCTAACATCCTGTCTCTCGCTGTAGCCAGTTTCTATAGCTTCAGAAGGCAGAGAACATTCAGGAGCACCACATAAAGAAAATCTGAATATATGCAAAGAATGATAGAAAATAATTTCTACTCCTTTCTGGAGCCACCAGAAGGTTTAAGATTATTACAGCCTTACCAGATGAAGAAATTAAAGCTGCTGATCCAAGATGTGACACTGGTTAATTGAGGGATAACTGAAATGTTTTTAGAAGCAGGAAAAACATGAGCTATTTAGAAAAAAATTACCCAAACCAACATGATGGCACCCTTTAATGTTACAGACTGAATAGAATAAAAGAATAAAATAACATATTCTAAATAAAAGAATAAGAGGGCATAATGTGAACTTAACAGGGTTGCTTTAGGACAAGGTAACATTGGGTAAAGCCAGTGTATCTTGTTTGGTGGGAGTCAACTGTACTGCAACCCACACCAGATTTGAATATTGAAAAAGCATCTGACAAGTTATTTGGAAGTTACAGTCTGGCTTCCACAATGTAGGCTGGAAAACAAATGCCCCTGAAAGTGTTTAAGTACATGTATTCCCTCATAAGGGAAGTAACAAGCCTCTTGACAATATTGAGTAACCACAACAAACACCAAGAATAGTGGGAGAGGTCTGCCTGCAGGAAATAACTGTGAGTAAACTGATCACAAGAAAATTCACGTAGAGTGAATAAATCAGGAGGATAAATTAAAGGCTCTTTGCAGCAGGAATTCCCTATTTGGGAAGAACAGACTTCCAAAAGCTTAGTGAGTAAACTGGCCCATAGAACTCAGGTATATAAATGCTAAGTATCAGTACAATGAACAGTAGATGGGGGCTAAAAATACAAATGCTATCTGAAAGTCATATTCACTGCAAGAGAAATCTAAACAGACCATCCTAGATAGAAAAGGATCACTAATCGCCTCTAAATGAAAAGAAAGAATACTAAAGAAAAGACAGTTCTATTAGTAAATTAAGATAGTGTGATGGTTTTGGCCAAATTTAGGGGAAATGTCCAAGGGGAACGTCTCCTACAAAAGAGATGCCACCCCTCCCCCCTTATAAGGATCAGGAAAAAAAAGAAAATTCTCAGAGGAAGGTGAAAGAGAAGATGAAACTATTTATTTAACAAACAGGTTAAGAGTAATAACAAAACCTCCCACTGAGGGGAGAGAACCTGAAAGATTTGAAAGCCCTTCTGTGGGTGTGGTTTCCCCTTCTCTCCCGTGAAGCTGGAATCGGAGCTGGCCAGCACGGGGTGCGGGGGCCCGCCGAAGACGGTGGAGCTTAATGGGTCTCTGATGCTCCTGATATTTTTGGCGACAGGATTCTGTAAGTCAGCAAGCTGGTCTTCTTCCAGGATTATAGCAGGATGGCATTCCTCAAACTGCTGGCATGCCTTCCCTTCTCAGTAGTAGTTCTCTCAGTAGTTCTCCCTGGGCTCTTCTCCTCTCTCTTATGTGTTACCTCCCCGAGGGTCAGCTGGTCTCTGACCCTTAGTGGAAACACCTGGTTCGACACAGCTGTAACTCATCAAGGTCAAGTCTGCCTTGTGTCCAGTATAGTTCTTCTTTCAAGCATAAGTTATGTACAATTTAAAAGCACAGAAAAACACAGGAATCGTGGCTAAGTGGGGGCTGAATAATGCGGGATATAGCACAAATCACCCCATGACAGATAGTTTTCTTGACGATTTGCATCTCAGTTGAATTCACAGTCAAATATTTTCTTGAAGATTCATGGTGCATCTTTTGTTGATTTCCTGAAATTTAACAACAAATGAACATAAAGTCCAGTTCTTCCACCAGAGAGGACAAAGCTTTTTTGCTACCTAACAATGTGGTTTTCTTGATATTTCTCCTGACTGAACAGTCTTAGGACCTTTCCTCCACGTCTGCCTTTCTCCACTGGCCAGAGATCCTTGATTCAACAGGCATGAACTGGGGATTGAACGTGACAAAAATTCCTCAGGGTTTCTGTGTTGTAAAGGAGATCAAGCAGTGACACACCCCAGTGCTGGTGTCCTGCTGACCCGTAGCCACCAGGCTTCTCTGCCCAGCTACTAGAATTCACGTACGCACATGCGCTTCTTCCCTACGATGGGAGTTCAGCACTTAGCATAAATCATTGCTAACTGGCTACAGAACATATCTGTATGTTTAACTCATACTTCAGTGTGGGAAGAGAGAAACAAGAAAAAAGAATTTCCTTCTCCTCAATGCAGTTGCTTCTGTAATGGATGAAGCAATTTCATATGTCCACTGCTTCATTTTAATTTTTGTACCTCAGATTAATCACTAGCATATTCCCTGGAAACATGATCGTTCGTGGCATTCTGGGGATGGATCAGCGGGGCTGGATCATCTCGCAGGACTCCCGTCCCGACGCAGGGGACGCTTTGCCTTCGTGCGCCTTCCCCGGGGCGTGGCTCACCGGGACCTGTGGCGGCGCTTATGTCCCCTTTCAATCGCTACAACTTAGCAACTCTGCCATCGCTCCTTCGGTCACCGGCACCGGGTTTAACGTGGCTGCCCGAGGCTGCAGAAGCACAGCGACATCGCCTGTGGGTCACAGCCGCTGCCGGGTGCGGCGGGCAGGCA
>WEIT01009035.1:26175-42985 GCA_013389985.1 Dryoscopus gambensis
GTCAAGCCATCGCAGACTCATTTCCCCCCACCCCAACCGTCCTTGCCCCCGCCGGCCGCTGCCCAGCCGGAGGCCGCGCAAGGCGCCGCCAAGGAGGGGAGTGGCACGGAGCAGCCGGACCCCTCCACCATGACTCCCCAGGTAAGGCGGCCCGGCTGGCAGCGGGCAGTCGCCAGGGCAGCGGTGGCGATGAGCCGCTGACAGGTACGGGGTGTTGCAAAGGTCCCCGAGTAAGGGCAGTTAATAAACACACGGTATTTGCACAATATTGAAAGAATTTGGACGCAACCCGTGGAAGTCTGGTAATGGCACAGCTTACGGGGAGCTTCATAAATGCTGATTTATCCAGTGGTGGTGGTAGAGATGTAACAAATAGTCTTTTCTCGAGAAAAATTGTTTAGGGAGAAGTGTAAATCCTGGCTGACTTTAGTTTTCTTGAACGTGTGTCGGTCTCTGGAGAATGTATTCCAAAGTACAGCATGTGGGCAACCTGCACCTAACCCTGTTGGCTTTGTCTGGCCTGTTGGGAGATGGAGCAGTCTGTTTGCTTGTTGCACATTGCAGGATGAGTGTCAGTTGTCTTCAGTCATTTCTTTATTTAGTTTTCTTAAGGGGTTATGTTGCAGTTGTCTGCCTGATCAGCGTAGAATTATGACTTTTAATCTTATCACACACAGTTAAAGCTGCAAAAATGTTTCTGTTGCAGTACATACTTGCCCTCTACTTAGACTTATATCTACATTTTGTGCTACATGTGCTTGATCTTCCAGTGTAAAATTGCATAGGGCATTGGAGGGAAACGTTCTGAAATGCCTTGAGGTGAAAAATTACTGTTGTTGCGTGTTTTTTATGGATACACTGGGGCCAAAATACCTGCAGAATATTTGCATGCTTCACTTCCTAAATGGGACCAATTCCAGTGAACTTGATGGGACCATTCATCTGCATTGTCAGGGACAATCTGGGCTTAAGGTTAAGCATGCACAGCGAGGCACGAGTGTTGAGGCCCTCTGCTCTGTACGTGGGTCAGGCAGATTCACTGAGGCTTTTGCATGGGTTTAGAGTTACCATATTGAGATTCACCTGCAAGAACAAAATGGAAGTGCGTGCTTTAAAATTTCTTTATTTAAATCTATTTCTTTGGCAAATCGATCTTAGGATTCTGATTTGAAGCCAGGTTTGCAAAAATCCTGTTGTGTCATATTGAAGTCACTGACACTTTAAATTTGCTAATTGCTGGGACACCTTTTTAATTGTATCTATGTAAATTTTATTTTTACATTTGTACCATAAAACTAATTACTGTCTGGCAAAGTAGTGCTTTCAGTTCATTTCACTTAATTTTATGAAGGTTTTGGACAGTATTATTTAATCTTTTAGAGTAATAGCAACAAGACTTAATTTTTTAATGACAAAACCAAAACCTCAAAAAGTCGCATGTAGAAAGTGGTGTTAGTTTGGTATTGAGCTTGCTGACTTCTTAAATTATTGAACTCAGCAATAAAACAGTAAACACTCTCCAGAAGAGTTGCAAGTAATGCATTATTGTGGTGCGCACATGGAAGCGGTGGAATACTGTTGATGTTTACATTGTCTGGTTTATGAGTGTGTATACAAACAGCTTCTATCTTGAGTAGTTTGCTTGCTCTCATTCACAATTCAGTGTTAATCTGAAAGGAATATGATACTTTTCTGGTCATAAATTTGTTAATACAAATTGATACAATTTTGACTGTCTTAAAGTGTAAAATGAGACATGATTTGGAGTAACAAGTTCTTACACAATAGGAATGGGAAGGGTTAGTGTAGTGGTGCTTTCATGTTAGTAATCTGAAAAGCCGAGTAAAGAAACAGTAATTTGTCATTTGTAGTATCCTATTAAGCCGTTTCTTAAACTGGCAATTGAAAGCAGTTCTTTCTCTTCTCATCCCACAGTAACAGTGGCTGCAGACAAATATATCAGTGTTTTTCTCTTAACTCAGAAAATATTACACAATTTGCCATGAGTTGGTGTTTTACTATTTTCCTTTCCTGTCTAAGATACTGTTCTTTGCCTTGGCAGTATCGTGAGTTTAGCGTAGTTTCTTCCGTAGGTATATAGTTGGATTAAGTTGCTGGATTCTTGTCAAGTCCAGTTAAAATAAAATGTGGTATTTCCTTAATGTTCCATCTGATACTTGGGTAGCGTATGCTGCTATTTATTTCCGGTATCACAGACTGGGTAAGGTTGGAAGGGACCACAGTGGGTCATCTGGTTCAACCTCCCTGCTCAAGCATCCCAGAGCACATGGCACAGGGCTGTGTATTCCAAACAGTTCTTGAATATCTCCAGTGAGGGAGACTGCACAATCTCTCTGGGCAATCTGTTACAGTGCTCAGTCACACGCACAGTAAAGAAGTTCTTCCTCATATTCAAGTGGAACTTCCTGTGCATCAGTTTCTGCCCACTGCCCCTTACCCTGTTCTTGGCATCACCGAGAAGAGCCTGCATCCTTCTTCCTGGCATCCTCCCTTCAGATACTTGTGTGCATTGATGAGGTCCCCGCTCAGTTGTCTCTTCTCAAGGCTGAACAAGCCCAGCTTCCTCAGCCTGTCCTTATTAGAGAGAGATGCTCCAGTTCCTTGGCATATTTGTTGCCCTCCGCTAGACCTGTTCCAGGAGCTCCAAGTCTCTCTTGTACTAAGGAGCCCAGAACTGGACACAGCTCTCCAGATGTGGCCTCACCAGAGCTGAGCAGAGGGGCAGGATCACCTCCCTCAACCTGCTGAGAATGCTCTTCCTACTCCAAGTATGTGTGGGTACATCTGTATCCATAAATATGCATTTATCTACATCTGTTAAAGCTACCTTGGCTTTACCACCTCACCATTTAGCAGAATGCTGCGCTCTTCAAACAGCCCCTTTGTTTTATAGAGGGTGCTAAACCATTCTTTTGCAATCTTCACCTGGAAAGGACCTAGTGTCCCAAAAAATAGGTATTATGCTATGGCGTAGGGTCACCTATATTAACTTTGGAGTAGTCTTTCGGTGTGGACTTCGCATTAATGTGTTTGGTGGTATGTCCTGTGGTCAGGAGCTGATAGTGCTGGTTTCAGTGTTCCTGTAAAATGCAACAGGGTCTCTTGGTCAGCCAAAGATGGAAAAAGGCCTCTGTTGATGCTGGTGTTTTCCTTGGGCTTAAGGATTATAATTGAACTTGAAGAATGGTAAGTCCAGTTGAATGACAAGTCACTGTGAGGAAGTAAGCACTCAAATAACTGAGCTCTTCATCATGAAAAATTTTCTATGCTAGCAATTCTGTTTTGCTCCGACTAAGCTGTAAAAATCTACCCTTCTGCTTTTCTCATGCTTTTCAGACAGCACAGTAATAGATGTCACTGACTCATCCGCTGAAAATAATAGGTAATAATATTATCATAGCTCTGGGAAGCCCATGTCATATTGAGTTCTAGCCCTTTATCCAGCTGGTGAAATGAGGAGGAAAGAAAATGGATCTGTGGAAACAATAATTTTGTAGCAGTAGAACGCGTGGTCACCCATCATAGCATCTAGCACCATGATGGCAAATCACCTTATAGTGCCTTTTGAGATGGATAATTGAATCAGGTTTTGTATAGCTGGGAAAGTATCCTCATCCCTTGAGTTGCACTTATTTCAGCATGTTGTTGAAGATTTCTGACAGAGTCCACGCTGCAGTGTAAATGCACATCTTCCACCCAAAACTATGGCAGCTTTTCTGAGACATATTCTTGTTAAAAAGATTCATGGCAGGAATAATTGCATGATCAATTTAAGGTCTGTGAAGCATAGTCTATCATTTCATTGACCTCATTTCCAAGTTACAGAAGTATTTTTTAAAAAATACAGCTCCATGTTTGTGTTTGCTACCAAGAGAAAACATCATTCCGGATCTAAGCATGAGGTAGGTTTCTAGCGGAAAGCTACACTTTTTTTAAACCTGTTTAGGATGGGGAGAATGATTCTCTTTTGAGAAATCTCATCAGACAGCACTTACTGTTGCTGTGACCCCTGCCCATCTCTCTGCCGGCTAGCGACGGCAGGAGTCCTGGGGCAACATTCCCTGTGGGTCCGTAGAAGGAAGGGGGCTGCAGCAGCTCACCAGGGCTTCCAGAGTGTCTGGGCCATGCATCCGCAGGCAGCAGCCAGCCGTAAGAGAAACACAGTATCGCTCTTGGTGGTGAAGTCAGGAGCGGTTTGTTTTCTGTCCAGCGCGGGGAAGGGGGGAAGGGAGAGGGAAGGGGAAAGGGGGAAGGAGAGGGGAAGGAATCCAAAAGCAGGAGAACCTCGTGCCTCTGAGCACTCCCTTATCACAGTTTCGAGGGCCCGCGGGCCCAAGGCTTGAACCAATGAAAAGCTCACAGGGAAGGGATCACAGGCCGGGTTACACCTTAGGAATACACCATACATTTTGGAAAGGAGGAAACAGAACAAACCATTCAAAGGAAAATACACAACCTCACACTTACTGCTTTGGTATTGTCACACTTTTATTTTAAAATGCCTGCATCTTTTGGATTCTTTTCTGTTTCTGACTGGGCTTTATATAGGTGTTTTCTCTTAACTGTGTGTGGTTGGATGGAAAGGAAGAACAGAAGGTATAAAAGATGGAGATCAGTCACGGATTCTCAGAGGTGATGGACTTGTGAGCACAAGAATGGTTGCACTAGGTTAGACCAAAAACTACAGTATTTTATCATTGTCTTTGACAATGACTAAAAGCAGATGCTAAGAGAACAACTTAAATATCAAGAGTATACCAATACTTTCCTAAGATATGGGAGCTGTCTTAGCTGTAAATGGTGTATTTATTTTTAAAATATGTAGATTTTTCTGAGCTGTGTCTTGAATCCACAAAGTTTTAGCCATTGGAGAGGTCTCTAGCAGGGACTTTGGTGGCACAAGACCATGTCAGGTGAGGAGCAGCCTCCCACATATGTCTTTCTATTCATTTGATGCCTGATATTTCTCATATTGGAGGAGATGGAGAACTGTTGGTTTCTTATTCAGGTCTCTTTAAGACACTACTACTAAAGTGTTGAGACACTTATCTTTAGTCTTTTGTTCTTTATGTTAGTGGCAGCTTACTTTTTGAAGTTTCTGTCATCTGCCTTGAGTACTCTTAATTCTACCCTGAAATATTTAAAACTGAAAACTTATTATTTCTTAAATGGATGATTTTTTTGGGTGCAACCATATCCACTTCCCTCTTCAGCTATCGAATGAATCAGGATTAATGAGAATTCAGATGATACGTAATCCTCACTATATAGTGATTCTGATTGTTCTTTTTACTTTCCATAGCTTTCTTCAAACATCTTCACCACAATTTCTCAGCCGTCATTTTCAGTCTACTTGATGTCTGTGTTCTCTTCATCTCTTCATTCTCTTCATCTCTTGTGTACATTTCCTCCTTTTTTCTCTTTACTGCTCACTTACTCCTGTCTGCCATCTTCCCTTCATTTTATCTACATTAGTCTCATAAAAAGTACCTGTAGTTCTTAGATATAAAAAGCTCTAAAAACAATGAATATGGTACTTATAGCATTTGTAGTAATTTTGCTTATTATTGCCTGTGCTCCAGATTTTTGTTAGTACTGTTTGCTATAGTTATAGAATAGCAAGCTTGTTTGGGTAAAAAGTAAATCCTGCTGTGGGTTCTGAGCATCACATAGTTGTTTCTGAATTTTGATTTGATCTTCTCACATCCATTGCAATACTGTTGCTGAAGAAGTGAGTTTTTCCTCAAAACAGTTTTAAAAACTTTTCTACAGTATGATTCTGGTGACAGTCATTAATTATTTTCTATTGTTTTTCTTGTGAAAACTATCTTAGAAAATTTACATCTATTACAGGAACAGCAGCAATACTGGTACCAGCAGCACCTGCTTAGCCTGCAGCAAAGGGCAAAAGCCCATGCTCAGGGACAGCAGCAGATGAAAAGTCCAGTAGTGAAGGATGAGCAGAGAGCAAAGTCTGAAGAAGGGAAAATGAGTGCTTCAACTCAGCAGTCTGAACCTCCTCCTCTTAATGAATCCCTGCCTCCAGCGTCCAAAGAAGACGAGTCTTCTCTTACATCCACTGAAACTCAGGTAGGCTTTGGAAAGCGACGCCACTCCATTTTTGTCCTAGATGAGCCAAAACCACAGGAAAATTAATGCCATCAAATTCTCATGTAGACTCTGTAACAGTAACTAAGTGTTGTGAAGCAGTCTTAAAAAAAACATTTGCTAAAGTTGCACCAATTAGAAAATACACTTCTTGTATGTAGAATTACATACTCACGCACACATGTACCAGGCAAGTCTGAGCTGACTCCCCTGCACCTTCCACAACGTTGTCATCTTTGTCTGTGAGAGCACCTCATGATATTGAAGTGCAAAATGAGGTACTCAGTAGTTGAGGAATGCTTTGTTTAAGAAACTATTTCTTAATTTCTCTCAGGCAGTTTGTGAGTTCTGCCTCCCCTTTTCTCTGTGTGTTAAAATTGATCTGAAAGCCAGGAGTTTTGCACAGACCTTTTTTTGTCAGCATGCTCAGTAACAGTTACTGTATAATAGATGGCGGTCATGATTGATGTTAGACAGATTACTGCAGGGTAGTGCATTACCCTGCAGTAGGTGCTCCACTTTAACTTACAGCCACGTTAGGTTCCTAAAGTGGCAAAAATAATGCACTTGGAGTTACTTTACCTCATCATGAAAAACCACTGTTTCTCATTACATTTGCTGTGAGCAACAGATAACAGATTTTCATTAATCTCTTTCCTGTAGGTAGTTTCTTTATGTATGAATAACCTAATTGTCATCAGCCTAACCTTTAGATTAGACTGTTCACATTAAGAAAAGATGAGATAAAAATCAGCCTTCCAGAAGCCGTGGGTGGCCAGAGTAAGGAACAGTGAGAAAGTTCCTGTAAAATGTGTAGTGACCGAGTGTATTTTTTTTCTGACAGAAGCAACTTTATTTATAGTATTTGCCTTTTTCTGTAGCTCAATATTGAACCTCCTGATGACCCTGAGGAGGATTTGAGATTGCAGCAATTGCAAGCAGCAGCAGCTCAATGGCAGCAGCACCCCCATCACCGGGTTGGATTTCAGTATCAGAGAATAATGCAGAAGCATGCTCAGCTGCAGCAGATAGTACAGCAGTATCAACAGATCATGCAACAGCCTCCACACTTAGAGGTGAGACACTAAGGAGGTGGTGTTTCATATGCATCGTGGGTGACCCAGCACTCATGGTCTGCTGAAAAATACATAGTTGAATATTTTGTGATAGTTGGCTCATTTGTCTAGCTACTTTTCCTGCTTGGGTAGAAGTTTATATCCACTTTCCCTACTGTCCCTCAACTTCAGAATGAAAAAAGCATTGACAGATGACGATGAAGCTTAAACAGGATGAGAAATACAAGACTTTACAGTTCTTGTAAGATTTTTCAGACTTACCTGCGTGATACAGGAGCAAAGCTGAACACAGTATTGAATTTACTCAGCTTTGAATGTTTTGCCACTGGAGGAACAATTCAGAAAGGTCAGGTAAACAGATGATTGCACAGAGTAATTTGGAAGCTGCTCTTTTTTTACAAAAATGAATAAGTACAATGATAAATATAGATGCCAAAAATAGGCAGTAAATGTAATTAAGAAAATCACTATCTCGCATTATTTTTAACTCAAATAATCAGTTGCAACCAGTATTGTAATCTTTAAGCTTTTAAGTAGAAGTTGATTACTGTATTGGAGAGCTGAGTCAGCTTTTAGTGGGTTGTTAGAGTTAGTGCATTAAGCATTTCTTTGTGGTTTGGGCTGTTGGCTTTTTTTAAAAAAATCTCTTCAGGTAAACCTTAAAAATATCAGGCAAGATCAAGCCGTGAATATTACGATATCCACATATAATGAAACACAGAACTCCTTGAAAGAAGCTTCATTGTGCAAATAAGAAGATCTGGCAAAGGCTTAGAGAAAAATAATTGCAGACAGCTGAGGCAGATCTGAGCAGGTTAATAGCAAAAACCGAAACCTTGAGAAGTAGTCACGTAGTGTATACATGTGAAGATTGATTTGGGCTTTAGCCATTGTTAGGATCCAGTAATAATACAATTTATTCAGATTATAGGTTTCTTCAGCTGTCCTGTTGAAGTCTCCTATACATAGATAGAGTATGTAGTCATAAAATATGAAAATTTTCCCAGTGTCTCGAGATGTCACTGTTGGTGTTTTTGTTTCAGTGTAGTTCTTCCTCAAGCTTGTGGCCAGTTCATCAGAAATTGTGATATTATGTGGCTTTGAGAGTAACTGACTGTCTAAGGTATTTTGAACCTATTCTTGTCATCTCATTGCAGACAATGTCAGTGGACATGCAGCTGCGACATTATGAGGCACAGCAAAAACAGTTCCAGCAGCTTCATAAAGACTGGGAGCGATCAATGAACCAACAGTGGCAGCATCAGCTTCAAACCTATCCTCACAAAGACCAGCTTCAAGAGTATGAGAAACAGTGGAAAGCATGGGATGAACAGATGAAGGTCACTCAGTCCCATCTGCAGGAAAAAGTGACCTCACTCCAAAATCTGAAGAATCAGTATCCTGCAAATGTTTCGCTCCCACCTCCATTTATTCCATATTCCCAGACTGGTCAGGGTGGCATTCCTATTATGCCTCCAACTTTACCTTCAACTACCCCTCCACTGGTCCCCCCGCCTCTGTCTTCTGTTTCTCAGTTATCCAATTCCTCTGTCCCTTCAGGATCCAGTTCTCAAAGCAGTCAAGCTACTGAAACACCAAGACCAGCTCTCCTTCCCACCCCTGGTACTTATGCATCAAAAATAGCTAGTTCAACTAGCTATTCACCTTATCATTCTCAAGGAGGTTCATCCTTTGGCTCATCAGACCATGGAAAGTCTCAAGTTCATCTTAGTAAACAAACTGTGTCTATTTCATCTGAACAACAGTGTGGGGAACTGAAAAGCACTTCTGCAGTGTCTTCGACACACACATCTATTGTGCAGGATAAACCAGTGAGGTCAGGTGGATTGCTTCCAGATCCTCCCAGATCAGCACGTTTTGAAGGCCCTAGAGGCCCTAGGTAAGAATGTTTTTATTGATTTATAGGTATTCCAGGCTAGAAGATTTTCAGTGATTTATTGAGAAACATGTATCTTATTCTCGGATCTTTCTGAGGTTGTGTGAAGTGTGTACTTGTTCAGTGGAGGTTTTGCTTTTAATATATGTACACCATGCTCGCTGTATTTATATTTTTAAAGCAAGGATATATAGATGTCTTTCACTTGAGCGTAATCTAGAGTAGATTGCCTTTTTTTTTTTTTTGGTAAAGTGCTTGGGGCTGTTGCCCCCTTTTCATTGCAGAGACACAATGTTCCTTCTTTGAAAATAGGAAAGCTGTTGTAAATATTTGATATGTCTTTGCTGATTTTATACCTGCTATTATGATTTAATCCAAGATATTGTTTTTTGAATGTTTTTCTTTAATACATGATATCAGGTTGCAAACACAACATCTGTTCTGTCTGGTCATTAATTTGAGATGGGTTGGTGTGGTGTCTGCTGAATCAAAGGACAGTGGTGTTCTGTTCAATTGTTTGTATCCTTGCATTCTCTGCTAGACTTTACAATAATATCTTCATGATTATTTCCCTTCTATTTGCTTCCAAAGTGATCAATCATGAATAATAATTTGTGAATTGCTGGCAATGTACATGAGCTTTATATACATGAGTCATTTTCTACCTCCTGATAGTTTTTTAAAAGTGTTGTTTCTGTTCCTGCGAGTTTGTTGGATGTACAGTTCAGAACAGACTGTTTTTATGACTTGCTAGTGCATGTGTGTTGGTTTAGAGTTCAGTGATAGGCAATGATAGGCACAGGATGCGGTTGTCTTTCTGGGCTGTGAGCAGGCATTTTTGGTTCATGTCCAGCTTTTCATCCACCAGCACACCCAAGTCCTTCTTGGCAGGACTGTTCTTGATCCCATCATCACCCAGCCTGTGGTGAAACCAGGGGCTGCCCTGACCCAGGTGCAGGACCTTGTACTTGGCCACGTGAGGTTCCCATGGGCCTACTTCTCAAACTTTTCCAGGTCCCTCTAGATGGCATCCCATCCGTCAGGCGTGTCACCCATGCCATTTAGCTCAGTGTCATCTGCAAACTTGCTGAAGGTGCACTCAATGCCACTGTCTATGTCATTGATGAAGATACGAAACAGTGCTCATCCCAGTCGTCTGAGGGACACCACTTGTCACTGATCTTCATCTGGACATTGAGCCATTGTCCATTAACCTCTAGATGTGACCATCCAGCCAATTCCTCATCCACCAAGTAGTCCCCTCCATCAAATCCATATCTCTCCCATTTAGAGAGAAGGATGTTGTGGAGGTCTGTGTCAAAGGCCTTAAAGAAGTCCAGATAGATGACATCCATAGCTCTTCCTTTATCCGCTAGTAACTCCATCATAGAAGGCCACTGGGTTGGTCAGGCAGGACTTGCCCTTGATGAAGCCATGCTGGTTGTCTCCAGTGACCTCCCTGTCCTCCATGTGCCTTAGCATAGCTTCTGGGATGATCTTGCCAGGCACAGAGGTGAGACTCACAGGTCAGTAGTTTCCAGGGTCCTTCTTTCTACCCTTTTTTAGAATGAGTGCAGTGTTTTCCCAGTCACCAGGTACTTCACCTGACTGTCACCATTTTCTAGCTATCATGGAGAGTGTCTTGGCAAGTACAGTAGCAAATTCCCTGAGTATTCTGGGATGTATCTCATCAGGTCCCATAGACTTACATATGTTCAGGTTCTTCAGGTCATCATGAACCTGATTTTCTCTTATCATGGGAATGACTTTGCACCCCTAGTCCCTCTCTTGCAGTCGATCCACTCAAGAGGTTGTCAGTGAAGACCAAGGCAAGAAAGTTGTTGAGTATCCAAGTCTTTTCCTCATGCATCGTTACCAGTTTGCCAGTTGTGTTTGTCCGGGAGGTACACTTTCTTCGACATTTCTTTTCTGGCTGACGTATCTATAGAAGCCCTTCTTGGAACTCTGCATCCTTTTCGAAGTTCAGCTTCAGCCATGCCTTGGCCTTCCTAACTCATCCAGTGATGTACAACTGTGAATCCCAAACATGCAAGCAACTTGATTTTAGACATGAGTTCTTTATTTTGTGTAAAACTAATCTATAGGATTTTAATATGACATGTTCATTTGAATAAAATGTCTATTGTGTCATCTGTAGATTTGATGGACCTCGAGGAAGAGGATATGACAAATTTGAAGGCTCAAGACAGAGAGGACCTCGTTTTGACTCGCAGCGCTCAGAAGGATACAGGTCACGTTTTGACCGACAGAATACAGATGGACAGTCTTCAAGTAGATGGGGCTCTATCCCACGAGGACCAGCAGGACAATTTTATACAACAAATGCATCACATGGACACAGTTCCCGACCTAGCGGTCCACGGTGGATGGGGCCCAGGCCTCATTTGGGACAGCAGCAGCAGCAGGCACAGACAGACTCACAGTCAGAAAGCAAGGAACCTTTTACAGACACAGCTGGGGATCAGCAGTCTGTAAGCAGAACAGAGCCTACTCCCGAGGCGCAGAGTGCGGGTCCCATTGAGCCAAATGAGGACCTGACAGACACTCAACAGGAACCATCCAAACCTGAAGTCAAAGAACCTAGTTCAGACCCTCCTAAAAAGTGGACATGGAGTTCACATGATCCCAACCAGCAAGTAGAAGAGTCCAAGGCACCCACTCCACCTCTTCAGAACCAGAATACAGTAACCCCTGTAACAGGAAATCAGGATTTGGATTCACCAGATGACCAGTTGACTGCTTCAGATAGCACTCAGGGCCCACCTGGACCGGAAAGCCGAGGAAAAGGGCCATTTATGCATGAAGATAGAGGAAAGGGACCAGGAAGCAGAGGAAGGGGCCGTGGCAGAGGGCAGGGGGATGGCCGCGGCTGGGGAATGGGCCGTGGCAGGGGGATGGGAAGGATGGATGGTGGCCGGGGAATGGGAAGGATGGACGGTGGCTGGGGAATGGGCAGGATGGATGATGGCCATGGCCGGGGTATGGGCAGGATGGACGATGGCCGTGGTAGAGGATATGTATACAGAGGCAGAGGGCAGGCTAGGCAGGCATCCATCCGTGGCAGGGGAATGTTCAGGAGAGCAGGCAGCAGGGAGAGGATGCCGGATAGACGGTCAGGCAGCAGGGAGAGGATGCCGGATGGACAGTCAGGCAACCGAGAGAGGGGACTGGGTGGACGGTCAGATAGCCATGAAAGGGTATTCTCTAACCGAGACAGAGAGCTACCTGGACGGACAGGCAGCTGGGATAGGGGACGGGCAGGAAGCCGGGAGAGAGGCCCTGTCAGACGGGCCTGTAGCCGGGAAAGAGAGCCCATGCGAGGGGCAGGTAGCCGGGAGAGGGAGCCCATGCGGCGGGCAGGTAGCCGGGAGAGGGTCCCCGTCAGGCGGGCAGGTAGCCGGGAGAGGGTCCCCATCAGGCGGGCAGGTAGCCGTGAGAGGGACCTGGTCAGGCGGGCAGGGAGCCGGGAGAGGTGTCCCATCAGGAGGGGAGATAGCCATGAGAGGGAAGCAGGAAGATCTGAAACAGACAATATGGGTAAACCCATTCACCTAGGAGATGACCCTGACAAATTGCCTCCATACCATCGAGGTGAAACATTCAGGAGTTCTTGGGGTCATGAAGATGATACAATGCAGGAGGAATTTCCTTTAGATAGTCAAGATGACCCATCTTTGGAGCATGAGCAATTGGATGACTGGGAAAGAGAACAATACTGGAGAGATCACAACTCTGATTATCAGGATGATTCTGTAGATGCATATGACAGAGATGACAGGTTACAATCCCACCATTCACTGCCTCCATTATCTCCCCTACCACCACTACCTCCTTTATCATCTGATCATGACAGACGAGATTCATGGTGGGATGACTGGAAAAGGCCAAGAGAAAGGGAACTAGAGAGGGATCTAGATAGAACTGGAAGATCCTCAGATATTTATGATCAAGATTTAGACAGAGAATGGGACAGAGACTGGGACATGAGACCTATGGATGACAGAGAAATGGGGAATCGTGACCTGGATATCCCCCCTCTGCCACCATTACCACCCCTTCCACCTCTGGACAGATATCGTGAAGATAGGTGGAGGGACGATAGGAACAGAGATCATTATGACAGAGATCTCCGAGACAGGGGGGAGCTTAGGATTCGAGAGTATCCAGAGAGATATGACACATGGCGGGAGAAGCAAGACTACCGTCCTGAAAGGACTGACTGGGAGAGGGAACGGTTGTCAGATAGATGGTATCCAGATGATGGAGAGAGACTGCGGTCTTTGGATGACCACTCAGATTCATCCCTTCCTCCACCTTCACATTCCTCTGATATGCTGGGAGCAGATTCAAACTTGGACTCTGACCAGTCCTTGGGAGGAGTGATGGTCCTAAGCCAAAGACAGCATGAGATAATTCTGAAGGCTGCCCAGGAGCTCAAAATGCTTCGGTGAGTTGCCTTGTTCTGTGATTTTGAATAAGAATCCCATTCTGTGGGATCTCTTTGAATCAGCACAGTAATGGCTTCATTTCTTTCACCCACAGCATGACAGTAGGAGCTCTTGTGGAGTAAGTTATTTGGAATACCTTTATCACAGCTTTTGTTGATGGACTTTTTTTCTTAAATTGATGATTGTCCTTTTTGCCATGAATATGGCATTCCCTGTATGTTACGTTCCAGGAAGAGATCTGTCCCATCACCTGACCAATCTTCTTATTATACTCAAATTACCTTGCGGATAATTGCTTTTCAGTCTTTTTGGTGGTGTCAGATGAGTTTAATGATAATTGCTTTTTAGTACTTACCCCTCAAGACCTACATTAATGTGGTTCTTAAGACCTATAAGATTCTTTGGATATTGCTCACTTTTTAGTTAAAACATAAGTGGGTTTTTGTTTGTTTGGGTTTTTTTACAGTGCTTTCTCATTTGAAACCCAGTATTGTCAGTGAACCATTTTGTCAAATTTGATTGATACTAAGTTCTGAGAATCAGCATAAAAGGAATGATACAACAATTAGGAGGCTATGAATGCAAGAGTTCATCAAAACCACATTTTTATAAAGCAGCTACTAGACTTCTTAAGGATTTAATAAGTGTTTATTATGAAATTAGTAATAGAAGAAACTGGGCTGTATGAGGCCTTGAACAACCTAATCTAGTGAAAGGGGCTTGGAACTAGATGATTTTTGACATCCCTTCCAACCCAAACCATTTCATGGTAGAGATGTTTTGCGCTTTTCTTCAGGCTGTTTTGTTTTCAGACTCGTAAGATTGCTGAGCGTCTGTCCCATATGGAAGGTCTTAGTTACATGCCAAAATGCAAGAAAAAAAAATTTTTTTAAAGGGAGAACTTTTATTCTAAATAATTTAATCATTCACTGAAATTAGATTAATTCAACAATTTTAGTAACGGTGAAATCTGTGTTGTAAAGTTGTATTTGCTAAAAGTTTGGAGTAATAGATTATTTTCAGCTTCCTGACTTTCCCATTGCCTCAGGTGCCAGGCTTATGTTTTGCTGTTTATTGTGACTAGCTGCAAGCCAGTGGACTTAGGCTAAGGACTGTAGTTTGGGAATCACTATGAGAGTGGATTATTTATTAGGGCTGAAATATTTTAAACATAGGCACTAAACTGTTTTATGTAAAAAGTAGTTACAGATACATCTTTCTAAGCCAGTAATAAGAGGAAATATAAACACAATACTGATTTTTAATAGAATATGAGGGTAACCTTAGGATTAGTTACACTGATACTTCTCATTAGGTTCTTAGAGGCAGTTGATCTAATTCTGAACAGTAGGAACAGCTTTACAGAGATTACGTACTAATTTTTATCAGGATTTTTTGAGCCAAGAGTTATACCAGTAATGTGGTACATAACTGCTTTAATCTCCAAAAGTAAAGCCTTCTTCTGGCTTTGCTTTTATTGTATGTAAAACAGCATACTCTCAGCTGCAGACTGTTCTGTATTTGTGATCTAGTGTAGTGCTCAGTTTACTCTGTGTACTTACAAAGCACTGAAGATCCTTTTCTTTGAGTCAAGTTCCTCTTCTGCTGAGCCCTGAACAGATGCATTACTAGTTAGGGTGGTTTCTGTTATGTCTTGTTACAGAGGGATCCCGTGCTTAGTTGTTATTTAGAAACTACTTCGATGCACAGAGTAATTAGTAATTGAAAAACCTAGATTAAAAAATGCTAACAAAAACTGAAGGGAAAGGAAATCATATTCACTAGAATTTTGTAATCCAGTGACTGTAGTACTCACAGCTGAACCTGGTCTCTGCTCTGTAGCCTATGTATTGGTTGTATATTAAATAGTATTTTGATATATAAACCAAAGAAGCAAAAGTTAGACTCACTGTTTAGTTTTTATATATTGGAATCTCTTGTGCTTTGTCAGCCTCAATCTTGTTACCATGTGAACCAGAGCAAGTAAGTGAGAGCGCTTACGTATGCATTTCCAAGGGGTTTCTTGCTTGCAGGAGGTGTTGACAGAAGCTAAAAATCCAGCTTTACTCTTTACTGTCCAAGTGGAGTGGTTCTGGCGAAGCACAAAAGCATAGCTGCATGTCTCAGGAAACTTGTGATCAAAAACCATGCAGCTAATACACTAAATGCCTCCATGGTTAGGTGGATGTGAAACAGGGATATCTGAATTGCAGCATTGCCCATGTAAAGCCTGCTGTGTCCTTTTCTTCTTTTGGCTTGGCCTCTGATGCTAGTGCAATACGTGTTTTCACCATGAGCATTGATTTCTTTAATTTTTCATTTAAGCTATAGACTGATAACACTTTCTTATGATGCATGTGCAGAGAGCAAAAAGAACAGCTACAGAAGTTGAAGGAGTTCAAACCTGACATTTCCACCCAGGACTCTCCAAGATCACAGAACACGAGCACAAGGCCAGGTGCCTTTCAGGTAAATTCATCTTACATTAATAACATGTTGGTAGTAATTACTATTTATGTGTATGTTGAACCAGTTCTACACACGGATGGTCAAAGTTCTCTATGGAGTGCCTCCCCAGCTATCTTTACAACCTCAGCTATCTTCACAACCTCAGCTATCTTCAGCTGAGGCAAAACAACTTCTTAGTTTCTTTAAATTTTCCAAAACCTTTCTGCTCAGTCTATCCACCTGTCTTCTGAGTATGATCCATCAGGGATGGTAGCACATGAGGTTCAACAGTCTAGATTGCTGTGGGGTAATGTGCAAAAAGAGGTGAGCTCTTCCAAAACAGGGATGTAAGGTTCACAAGAAGACCCTGCTTTTCCTCGCTTACCTTCTTTCAATTTGCACTGCTTTTCCTGCTTCAGGAACTATCTCCTCTTTGAAGTTGGAAAAATTTGAGGATACGTCAGTCAGAAATTGAGATATTTCAATGTAGCATGGACATTAGCCTTCTGTTTGCTGTTTTTATTGTGAATTCTTATTACCTTCTAGAATATCATAAAGTGCATGAAAATTCATGTTTGTATACTTCCATCCTGTTGTGATGCAACTACTCCTCTACTGCTTAATTTCCTGTGTAGTTCTGGGAAGTCTTCTCAGATGCTTGTATTTGGGTTTTTTGATAATTCAGAAACAAGCTGAACTTCTGCAGTCATGCTAACTCTGGTTTATAAATCCTTCTTAGAACGGGTAAACAGTCTTGTTAAATGTGTGTTGGAGGAGATATCTGAGTTGAT
>WEIT01009044.1:0-14767 GCA_013389985.1 Dryoscopus gambensis
ATCCACTGGATGCCAACATGATTAAAGACTCAACCTTGAAGCTGCAGTTACTCTTTCTCTTACAACTCAATCTAAGTATAATTGGCTTTATAACAATTAGTCTGAATTTACACATGTGGATGTGAATGGACAGTCAAGCACAGCAAGTGTTAAGCACAACTTAAACAAACTTAAATAAAACGAAATAAACCTAACACACTTTTCCAAAACATTGTATGACAATCAACAGGAAGAACTGTTTGAATCAAAGCAAAATTTCATTTCTGCCCAACTGGCACATTTCATGTTATCAAACTGCAAACAGCTTCTGATCATTATAAAACAAGAACTAAAGATACAGTGAGAGTTTATAGGCTGTATTAACAAGGAGAAAATAAATTCATAGGTGTCAGCATCAAAGCACCTTAGAAAGACAAACTTGAATACCTTTGCTTTTGCACTACTTCTGTGTCAGTCCCTGACTGAAATGCCCTGGTTTGGTGTTCACCAGTGCCGCAGGTGTTGGGCTCAGATTCAATATGGCATTTTGTGAAACACTGCAGAGGGAATGGAATTGCCAGAAGATCTGTGTAACAAGAGGTTTCAGCACAAAGGGAGAGGATTAATTGCCATGTCATATGAAGGACCCAGTTGGAAGGATCAGAGTCCACTCTCAAGAAGCTAGCACTGGTACCAAGGGGAATTTGGGGAATAGAGAAGGTATTGCTAATGAGCTCACACTAACTGAGCTGAGCTGCAGAAAGCACACCAATGTCAGGTAAAAATGCCATTCAGGGATCAGAGCCTGACTGGTATAAAATAGGTGAGCCTGTGTGAGGTATCAATGCTCATAGGAAAACTCCCTGAAAAGGAAGGGAGATTAAGGCACTTCTATTTCTGAATAACATTTTGAAAACACAAAGGAGGATAGTAATATCACCCCCAATTTAATGAGAGATGGAGACATTCACCAAGAGTTCTGACAGAGCGGCCCTTCCCCCAAGCCAAATGCAGCACCGCTGTTTCAAAATGTCCAAGAGTAGCACATTAATGAGATTTGGTAATTCACATAATCATTTCTCCCCACAGCACAAGCAATAACTGTTTAGTTACCTTTCCAGGGGTCCTGCCTGCAATTAGCTCACCCAAATGTTGACCTATAAATAACTGCCAGAAGGAGCTTTTGACGAAGGATCTCGGAGCACGGGGCAGCAGGTGAGTGAAGCCTGGTTTAGACTGTCCTTAGGCACTGCTGACAGGTGACATACTGCAGAAGGAAAAAGATTATGCATTGAGATATGGAGGCTCCTAAGGGCTTGAGCTAGAGTTACAGCCATTAATCAAGTTAGTTACACAATGTTATCAGTTCTTTAAATATAGAGCCCTGACTCAAGATAAAATCTGAAAATTAAACAAGTGCGTGACCTGGAAGTGCAGTGGCTTGTGACTTGTCTCCCACTGCTCTCCCCTTCTTCCATGAAGTACATGGTCCAGGTGTCATGCTATGCTGCTTATTGCTTTCCACTAATGGCAGCTGGCACCCAGTAATGCCCTGCACACTGGGGGGCTCCTTTCCCATTCTCCTTAATTAATTTCCTTCTCTACCTAATTAACATAATTTTTTTTCTGATAAAAAAGTCTAGGGAAAATGCCTGTGCTAAATTGCATATTTTCTTAGATATCAGTTTACATCAGCATACCAAGGGTAGTTCTTTTTCCTTGCAGCTCTCAGTGAGAATTCCCCATTTTCAGTGAGTGCAACAGGATTTCAGCCTGTTTGCATTTGATCTAGACATTTTTCCGTGCTTTCCCAAAAGTATTAGGAATAGAGCAGAAAACCCCAAATCACTATTTTCAATATTTACAAGGGGTTCTGGTGTAAAGAATATGTGTGAAACCCCACTAAGCTTTGCTGTCTGGCATGTGCCCAGTTTTAAGCAGAGAATTCAGCTCAGGCTGTCGAGATGGAGTCAAGCAGATGCCAACCTTTGGCTCAGGTGGATTGGAGCAATACCAGTGGGCAAAAGGGAAAAGTGAACTGCAGAATTCCATGCACAAGTCTGAGCCACACTGTGGTGGCTTTTGAAGTTAGAAGCTAGGCAGGATATGACTTGTCTCTTTAGTTTTAAACATTTCACTTTGCTTACTTTTAGATCAGCTATTTCATTTTCGAAGGATACATGGATTCAATTACAAATTAAATTTTGCTGCACCTCTAACTTGACAGAGAATTCTTAGTTTCAGCATTGACAAGCTTTTCTGCCTAACAAAATAATTCATTGCAAATGATTTAATATGACCTGAGGAGAGTTTTAAGACAGTAAAAATACTGTCTTAAAAAATACAGTGTAGCATTCTCTCTCCCAAAAGATTACAGCAGGATGTGTTTGACAGGCTTGGTTTATAAAATCATTCTGGTAACACTTATATGTACAAGAATTGTCAAACTTGGTGTTACTAGAGGTCAATTGTCGCATTCTCACTTAATACAAGTGTAAGATAGAGGTGACAAATTTCATTGTAGCCTGACAGTTTTAGATGTGCAGTAGATATAATATCAAAAGTATGTCTTACATCACAAGTGGCATTTTTAACATTTCTCAACTGAATACACATCCTTCAAAATGTTTTGATCTTCTTGTAGCAGGACATGAAAAATGCACATGAGAAAGCTGCATCCTGCTCTTGCAAGTTATTTCCAATGAGCCAAATATTTTAAGTGCTGCATTCTTTGTTATTTTGGATCAGTGCAGTGATAGGAGCAAGCCTCAAGAGAGTTCTGGCAGATTCTAGGACAAAGAAACTTTCAAGAAACTATCAAAATACATGGTTTTCTATGTTAGTATCACTCTCTATTTTTTTCTTTCTATTTTTTCTCTCTTGAATTATGCTGTTCCCTATTAAATGGTTACATAGTTCCAATTTCTTATTCTCATCCTAGCAGCTGGCAAGGATGAGCTCAACTCTACCTGTATTCATTTTTATGATGGTGCTCTAGTTACCTAAAGAATGATGAAATCCGCTAAATTCTTAGACAGGAGTGATCTGAATAATTGGCCAAGTGGAGTCTTCGAATGCCGTATCTGCATAAGCTCCCCAAGAACTGTGAAAATACCAATGATAAATAGATATTTTCCCTTTGAGACTTTTTCAAGGCAACACCATTCTGTGAGTCTAAGGGAAATTGCAGAGCTGGTAGCAGTGGCTTACAGATAAGATTCTGTAACTTAATCTCTAGTATATATTAGATAAGATGCACATGTATATATACATATACATATATATATACATTAAAGATTCCAGAATTATTGACAATTAATTACTTGCCATATTCTGAGTGATTATGACTTGGACAATAATATCATTTCTCAGAAACTTAATATAGGAGTGAACCATATATTTCCAGGAATAGTTAAAGAAAAAGGTTTGATATTTCACCTCATGGATAGATGGAAATCATGCTGGTGCCCAAATTCCAAAATCTTTTAAAAGGATAGAAATGTAAAATCAGTTGTACAGCAGCATGGTGTTCTGTTTTACCTCACATATATTACTACCAGCAAATTGTGAAGAATCATTTTGGGGGGTTTTTTGGGGGTGTTTTTTGGTTTGGGGGACTTTCGTGGTGTTTTGGCATCTTTTCCCACTTCTAGTAAATATATTCCAAAAACATAGGAGAAAGTTTTGATTCTAAAAAAATAAAATTAAATACCTGATTTTTTACTGAGGGGAAATTACATCAGAAGATGTTGCAGTTGAACCAGACGATCACTGTAGGTCCCTCCCAGCTGAAATCACTTATTCTCACAAATCATTTTATTGGCTGGTCAGTAAAACCCTTAGAGTCCATAAACATTTGTGATGGCTCTTGGCAAATCCGAGATCTCTTTGTATTAGGGAGGTTGAAGACACAGCCTCAGCAGGACATTTTTCTTAGCTGCCCTGCATGTGTGGATATAGCACTTGGGTCAGTTAAAATTCAGTTGCTTTGGAGACAGAGAACTGAAACGTTTTCTGCAGAGGGACACAGAAAGACACAGAAGAGCTGTACTTCGCATGCCCTGGACAATCAAACCCACGCCGTATCTGGCTAAGGCAGATTAGACAGGAAAGGACAAGAGAAAGGGTCTCTGTCCTGAAAGAAAATGTGAACACTGTGAGTATCTTTCAAAGGGGTGACAAGAGGAAAGATTGACAGAGGATTACTGCAGTCTTAATGGAGACAAATCAGGGGTTTGGAACTATGAGCAGCAAAGGAAGACCTGGAGGCAGGCACACCTGAGTCTTCAAGCTGTGAGGCACCAGTTATAAATCAAACAACTCTCTTGTCTAGATTATTGCTGGATATCAGGAAAACAGCACTTAGAATGAATTATTTCAGTCTAGAATCTGGGAAGGATTATTTTTTAAACTACAGGTTTTTTTAGCTAGAGTCTAAAGTTGCCCATTATAAATTTCCAGGTTTGCTATTAATTACAGTATGTCTTTGTGATTAGTTGCAGCATGTGGCAGCAATTTACACTGTGATAGATATATTTTTCAGAGAGGAAAAGAAGCCAGATGATCCAGCAGAGCAGTGCGGTCACGTCCCCAGCAAGCACCACTGTCTCAAGACTGTCTGCCTTGGCAGAGTATTAGGGACCATCATTCAAGAGTGAGACAGTGGCTAAGCAAAATCTTTTGGTTATGAATCCTACAAGAGCGAAGCAAACTTTTCAAGCTAATATTTGAAATAACTTGACAGATAAAGAAGAGGCAACAAGAACATACTAGCATTTCTTTGATATATATTTGCCAAATGAATAATTTTTCTTCATGCTTCTTTAAAAAGGCCTGTGATTACCGCATCCCATTTTCACATTCAAAAAAAGTGATGCATAGAAACTTTCTTTTGGAACACTGAAATGAGGCATTAATACTTACAAGACTGTTTTCCTAATTTTCTGGAAAATTATTTATAATAAGTAGCAGTTTTTCTCAAAAGAAAAAAAGTTCCTTAGCCATTCGCTGAGAAATTATCACACCGAGGAGAGTCTTTTTGCAAGCAAACCTCCCATATCAGCTACTGAAGCAGCTTAAACCTGCACTCCTTTTCAGCAGCCCAGCTCACTAGTTCCTCCCGGCTGAGTAAAGCTGTGTGCACTGGACTAAGGAGTTCAGTGTATTTTTCAGCGTGAGCATTTATTTTCTAGTCTGTGCAGTTCTAACCTGTCTGCTCTCACGAACATTATGGGACTCTGACAATTTCTAATGATGACAAAGTAATTCAGCACTGTCTGTGTTTATTCCTCCAGGAATACTCTGCTTTAGCAGAAGCACATTTGCAATGTGCATGACCCCTGCTCTCCTTCATAAATCCTTCTGACAAAACGAAGAGCCGGGGTAGCATTTGGAATGGGAGCTGTATCAACTGCTGTATCTTCCTGCTTTAGGAACTGGTAAAAATATTCTCAGATGTATTTAATCCAGTATAAAAGACATTATTTCCATGTTCAAACCCCCTCAGACTATGTAATGTAGTCTAAAAGGCATTATTTCATAAAGCTACCAAGCAAATCAGAAAAGCCCAAGAGAGCCAGCTCATTCAGGAGGTGAAAGCTAAAGGTAGAGCTGATTTCAGAGGGAATTGTGGGTCTGAGGTGGTCTCAGAAGAAACACAATCACAAGTACAAAACTGATACTTCCAGAAACATTGGCTCACATCCATGAGGTCACTGTGTCTGCAACAGGAGGGGAAGAAAAGCTTCCTTAAATTATATCTGTCTTTCAGAACTTCTGGGGTGGGGCATTTCATTACTAGTGCAATGTAGAGTAGCCCCAGGACAGTTCTGCCTCTCCATGGTCCTTTCAGATATTGTGAGCAGCCAAGAATAACTGAAAGACTGAGTAACCACCAGCATGCACAGCAAAATAAAGATGGGTAATGTAGGTAAAAACCATATACTGATGAGCAGTACATGCTAGGGAATAATGATTTTTAATAATGGCCACCTGCCATGGAGATCCAGCCTGGGTGACCTTGTACACACCCACCTCTGCCACAGTGGGACAGGGACACGGCTGCTGCCAAGAATGTTGAAGGCAGCTTCTCGGATCCTCTGTGTGGAACTTCAGCCCCATACCCTGAAAGTTTCTGACATCATTCTAAAATACTTCCTTTGTATCTTTCTATTGAAAAACTGAAAGGCTGAAAAGAAAATGTAATTTTTTCTTATTTCTGCATTTTTTAATTTTGTGAGCATCTCCTTCCACAGTTCCTGATGGAGCATGTGTTGCAAGGCCTCTCATCTGTTTATTCATCTGAGCAGAAGCAGCGTTCATTCTTTGAGCATGAACCCAGCCTTCTGCTCTAAAGCAATACAATTGCTTTTCTGTGCATCACAGAGAGATTCATATTTGTTCAAATCCATACTTATTTATTTATTTGGCTGGTAGAATTAAACTTAGAGAATCAAATACAAATACAAATCTAGAGCCTGCAAAGCACTCCTAAATTGAGGAGAGCCTCCATTTGTGTTTACACAGCATGTTTTAAATTCTTTGTTACTGGTTTTAAACAGCACTATTGATAAAAATTGCAAACTGAAAAATTAAACCTGAGCACATTTCTGACTTTTGGGGGGAGCTTTGACAGTGCAAGATATTGTAGCCTGTCAGACCCTGTTTCCTTAAAACATTCTTAGAAGAATTATCTATAAAAGCCCTTCCAAGTTTGGAGCCCTATGTATTGAGTTCTGAGCTGAACTTTCTAGTGTGGATTTATCACTAATTGCCATCCTGGTGGGAGGTGTTGGGGAAAAAAGGGGGAAAAAATCCCCATACATATTCTGAAAAACCAAATGCTTTTGCGTACAAAAGGAACTGCATTTTTTACCTACTGCTGCTCTTACAGAAGTATGGGCTAATAGTGGAAATAATGTCTACACTCTGGTTACACAAGCAAGCTATTTTAATTGTTGCTATTGGAAGACAAGTATCAGCATACTACATCTGAAATCATCCAGAAAAATGTATTCTTTGGCTTTTTTTCCATTGAATGAAATGTTGCTTAAAAAAGAAAAAACAGTTCTGCTTCCTGATATGTTTTTAGTGTGTCTTCAGGGCATTGCTATTTATTTTGCAAGGTCAGAGTAACTGCATGCTATTCATTTCCCTGAATTTTTGAAATAGGGCCTAGCATCTATCAATTAAAGTGACAGACGGACTTTTGTCTGTTGTAAGCTACAATCACTGATATTTCAGAACTATTTGCTTTTACATCAGTTCTCTACTTGGCTTTTTTCTTAATTATGGCTTTAGAGACAGTAACTTGTTTAACAAATTCTAAAATGCAAAAAACAAGAAAAGGTCCAGATTAAAAATGAACAGTTGAATAAGAATAATTATAAAAATAAATAATGAAAACAACTAAAAGCTAAAATGCAACATTCTGGTTTCCTCTAATGGTAAAACGGCACTAAAAAAGTGGATTTCTCCGTTAAAACATCTCCAGGCTTTTGATACCCAAGCAAAGTCTTTATGGCTGCACATTGAAAAATGGATTTAGCTAGCTTTTTGGCCAGGTTGTGTGGATACTGGAGAACTACTGAGCAAATGTTTAATGGATGAAGACTGGGAAGGTCATGAAATCTTCATTGCATACTTTTTCAAACCTTGGCTCTTGCTGTGATTGCCATCACAGATATATTCAAATTGCCATCCTGATGTTTTTGTTCACCCAAACCTGCATCCCAGTAACTATTTTCAGGTTTACTATCTGAGAGTTATGACTAATAGAGAACAAGGAGCCAGCCAGAAGACAGTGACTTGCTGGGGCATTTCTAGGAAAGCAGTCTCAGCATAATTTTATTGTGCACATTTGGAGGATGTGGTCAGTGCCTACCCTGTGGCAAGTTCCCCTTTCACATCCTCTGATGTGGATAGTTTGAATCATTTTTTAAGACCTATTTCAGTGTCTGTTCCCCATCCCCAGGGCCACCAGCCCCCCCAGTCTTCATAGTGTCTGACAAGTCCATAAAATTATGTGGGCTATGTGTGTGTATGTAAATATACACAGGTATAGATGTGTGTGGGGAAGTCTCATGGTCCTGTGTCAGCAGTGCCATGCTGTGTTTTCTCTGGGGTAACAGCAGCCCCTCCTCTGCCCTAGAACCAACAGCAGGGACATTACAGTGGCTCTGGACTCCTTTAAGAGTCGCAGCCCGTATCACCATCCCAAGAGAGTGCAGAGCTGCCTTAGAGGCAGAGTGTCCTGCTCATACCTATAAAACTGGATTATGTGTGACACCCACACTGCTGCTTGAGTTAGCACTGCCCTGACCAACAGATGCAGCAGCCCAGTTCTGCAGTTCCAGCTCCTCCTCCTCTGTACAGACACTGTATTTTGAAGCTTAACTTTGGGAAAAGATGAAACAGAGCACATTTGAAATAACACTTTTATCGCAAAATGAGATTTCTTTATTAGCACAACAGATTCTATCCAATATGTAGTAACTCCCTTTCCTCCAGTGTGGTGAAGGACAGCAAGGGAGACCGAACTGGATGAAATGGGAAGCTGTGTTCATGTAGTTCAAAAAGCCTCTCGAATAACAGCCTTGCACAAGTCCTGTGTTCTCCTGAGAACTTGAGCCCAGTTAGGATGTTGGAGGTTATATGTAGTGTAAAGATGATTTTAGAATGGTTTAATCATCTGTGGTTTAAGCTCTGTTAGCCAGTCTAATAACTAACCGTGCTATCATTGATGCTGAACATTTAATTAAGAGCAATTTCTGATGACTTACTGCAGCATTTGGGACCATGAAGGAGGTGATGTGCCAGCATTCCAACTTAAAACTTTAGGCTGTTTGGATGCTGTGGGACCCATCCTCCAATTCCACAAAGCAGGCTGAGCAGCAAAATCCCCAAACTTGGCTACACAGATCATGGATAAAAGATTGCAAAACATCTACAACAGTAAAGAGACAGAAGAGATGGCAGGAGAGTAGGAAACGTCCTGGAACAGACAGATGCTGCAAAATCCGTATTTTAGTGTGAATGGTATAATAAATGGAAGACCAGGCAGACTGATAGGAATAGAGCAATATAAAAGGAGTCAGTACAAAGTAAATAAGGCAATAAAAATCCATACCAAAACCAAACTAAGTCTTTCTAAAAGATGCTCTGTATCTGACGGCTACTCAAGTGCCATAAGGTATAGGAAGCATCTATGTGTAGCTGTTGGGATTAATCCCTGTATCTAATGTCAAAAGAGATTTTTCAAGTGTGCATTGCTTTTGTACCAAGGCTGCCAGTGCATGACTAAATAAGTATTCACGTTATTTTAAAATAATTTTTTTCTCTTGAGTAGTTCTATCCTGTATTACCATATAAATGTAAGCCAGCTGACATTGTGATGAATTCAAAGAGGTTTCTTAGACGTTTATTAAGTACTTAGTTATATTTACTATTTGAAAATATTTTCAGTGTTGTGCTGGATTTCTGGATAGCCAAATAAACAGGTAGCAAACTAAGTCTGAAATAAACCAGTCCGTAATAACCTGCAGACTCTAAAGTACTGCAACCTATCAAAAAAACCCTAGAGAATTCAGAGGCAAAAGAAAGGAATTTTTGTCATACTCAGGATTTCAAAAAACCAGCCACTTTAAGCCTGGGGAGGAAATGATGGAGTACCTTAATGACCTTAACATTTCATAAATGGTATCAGTGGACCCTGCAAGGGAGTCAGTACATTTGTAACACTTTTCCTTAGTGCAATATTGAAATTGAGAGTTACTGCAAAAAACACTGCTGGACTGGCGATTGTGCAGTATTTTGATGGATTTAGATGAGATTTAGATTTAGAGCGAGCAAACTGGGAAAAGATGCCTGTGTAATTTAAACTGTGATTGCTGAGCAGAACAACATCCCAGCTATAAAGCTGTAAAAGGAAAAACAAAGGCTCAGATTTTTCCCTCACTAGAAACATGAGTAGCGTGGGACTGAGGCAAGAAAAGAAACTAAACAATCAATTCAATATTCATGCAAAGAACAAACAAATAAAAAAATACTCTTTTCATGACACAGAGCAAAATTTCACGACAAACATGCTTGTATCATCTTGAAGTGATTGAAATCATAAGATTTATGCTATGAAGATGAAAGACAGCAATAAGAGCAGTTATCACTAGGACTCTCTGCCCAGAGCAGGGGTTGACTTGTGCTGTTCTCCCTCCCAGCTCCTTGTAGCCTTCAATCAAGCATGGCCAGCCTGGCCAGAGTACCCGTGTGGAAAGGTGGGAAGAACAAAAGCCAGCTCAGACTGAGGAATTTTGCAAGTTACAGGGTTGTGTCAGCAGCCTAAGCACATAACAACTGTTGTTGCTTGTTGGCCTGGGAACAATAAATCACTGTCTAGCTCCAGATTTCTTCCTCAACACTATACAAGGCCATTGCTAGCCTGGATTAACAGATCCATCAGCAGTTTCCATGAGGCACATCCTCTGTTCCAGCAGAGGTGAACACAAATGCCTAAGCTGGAATTCTAGCAACAGTGGAGGAGATGGCACAGCAATAAAGAGGAGGCTGTAGAACACTAAAATGCTCTTTATTTCACCCCCATGCAGTGCCCCAGGCTCTGATCCACAGCAGTCACCCTTGGCAGCACGGCTCACAAAAGAGCACACATTTTTGGCCTGTATACTGTATACTTGCAGTCCTAGTTAGTTTTTTTTTCTCTGATTGCACCCAGATAAAACATCCAAGATTCAAACCACCACCACAGCAGTGAAACCTCCCTAACTCAGCAAACGGTATCCTAACAGTGGACAGAGAAACAAAGAAATAATGTGTATTACTGCACAGTTTCCTTGCACAAAGACTGGGGTAAAAGTGCAGCTTACCAATCTGCCATGAATCCCAGGTCTTCCCTTGGCTAATTGCTGGTACACATGCCATGCCATGGTCTGGCTATATGAAGGCACCCAAGCTATTAAAGGAAATTCTCATACACAGAAATCAACAGCTTCAAGCTGTTGGGACTACTCACACTTTGATTACATGCTGCTTGACAATGAGAACTATGCAACAGCGATTTATTGTCATGGAAAATTCTGCCTCCATGTCTCTTTCATTAAATAACTTATTTTGCCATTATTTCTAGCAACGAAAATAAGGCAGGATCCAGTTAAGTGACTTCTGAGGCAAAAATTTGCACTAAAGTATATATTTTTTGTAAAGTGTGGAAACGTCCACTGAAAAACAACTTTTTGTCTGTCCAGCACCTTCTGAAGAAGACCCACTTTCCTGTACATGCCAAACCAGCTAACACAGTGAGGATCTGATGAACCCTAAAAGAACAGAATGTCTTGTTCATTTACATACAGTAAACACATGTTTCATCCAAACACAATTGTGAAATAGTTTTGAAATCCTTCTTTCATTGCAGTTTGGAGACTGTTGGCTAACAAGACTCCCAGAAGGTTTTATTGTCTCTTGTTTACATGGGAGGATCAAATTACAAAAAAAAATGTTCTGGAAATATAATTTGTGTTTTGTTTCCTGAGCACTTTATCTCCATTGAACTAGTACTTCTAAGAGTAAGAATCAGGCACCTCCAGGATCCTTCCAGCATAAACTTATGCTTTAAAGAAAGACATGCATAACATCTGGCACACATAATGATAGTCTGTCTTTATCACCACAGTCGAGATAAAATTTAGAAGCTGGAAACATGGCTGTCTAGCAGTCATAATTCTGTCTGCATTTATCTGGCACCAGCTTTCCTTATACTTTATTTTGATTCATTCAGTATTTTATTCTCCAAATATTTTCTTACATCTTGAGTACCTGTAGCATTAATGCCTGACATGCTGAGTAATTCTAATTCTGGCCACTTATGGGAGTAGGTGTGGAGGCTGTGCAAGACTTTACAGAATCAAATCCAAAAGACAAAACTGGTACAAATTGTAAAGTCATCATGGCAACAGCAAAATGAGTTTCCATGAAAAAACGTCTTGGAGGAAAGCCTCTGTATGTCAGGGAGCAAGTCTCAAAGTTTTCCAGCAACGGATGCTGCAGAGCATTCCAGGAATCAAGGCATGCCCAAAGGAAAAGCAAAAGAAACCAAAACAAATCAGGCTAGATAGTAGGATTTTACTCAAAAAACAGAGTTTGATTTTGAAATAGATGTAAGTCTAACAAGCTTGGTGTTCTCTCCTGGACGCCTGGGGGTCAGGGAAACCCACACCATCAGGACCTGGTCTGACAGAGGCCAACCCTCGTGTACTCTTCCAAGTATATTACAGCACAAAGAGAGTAAAACTGGGAAGGAGGAAGAAAAGTACAACAAACAGGAGGGAATGCAGTGAGGCACAACATTTTTCATCTTCAGAAGTAATGCTTTGTAATTTCTGTAATGAGTTTCACTGATGAGCTTGAAGAGATCTGTTAATGGATTTCTTAACTCACATAATGTCCTTCTGTCACAGCAGTATTAAACTGATACACAAACAAGTAAACTGAGAAGCTGGGAAAGCCCATTCCTGGCTGAACATGAGCAGCCCAGCTGGGAATGGGGTGAACCTGCAAATGCCGCAGCACCTCCCATCCATGGCACTGCCTCAGGAATGTGCACACCAGTGCCACCAGGAGAAAGAAAACTAGGCCAATGCTCCCCTCTCCCTTTCCATACCTCTGCTGCTCATCTGTTCCCTTCAGGTCCTGCAAAGTTCCAGCTTTTGCTTTTGGTTAGTTGTAAACCAGAGTAGGTCAGAGCACCCACAATACGGTTTATTGAAAATAGCACCAAACCTTTGAGCATCAATGGTCCCTGAAGTATGTGCATGATTAGGAGAATATCTACCCCAGTCTAGCTCATGGCCACACCAGCCAATTATTATAATCAGCAATCATCCAAAAATCTGAGACTAGAACAATGTCAATGTGGAAAAAGAAATAATTTTATGACTTGCCTTTACCCAGAGAATATGTCATAAAATAAGCACCAAAAATCATTTGTTTCTACTTAAATTGTACTCCCATGCTTCCTTTTTTTGTGAATAAAATGTCCATTAAGCATTTAGGGAAGGAACATCATGAGTCAGAGGAAGCTTGCATGCGATTCTCAGTGTGCAATAGAGTACTATGGTTTTAAAGTCATCAGCTTGGGAAGGCTATCACCACATTAAGAATGACTTCCAAAGCCACAAAAAGTAGAATTTAGCCATGACTATCCCTCTCTATCGACTAAAAATAATTGAAAGACTGGAATTTTTTGTTCTAATAGTAATCAGGAACCAAAGAAATGATGGAAGGAATAGCACAGTTAAGGTTTATGCATAGTCATTGATGGATCCAGTCTGAAAATTATTCTGATCATTAAAGGCAAATGGAAGCCAACCAAATCAAAAAGAAATAGGAATTTTCAACACTTATTTTGGATGTGCAGGTCCTCATAGAAGAACAGCAATTTAAACATCTGTTACTGTCTGCTACAATTTTAGCCTTGAGAAATCAGTGTCATGATTTTGGGGGGGAAAGGACCCTGTGTTGTGACTCAGTATTTGGTTCAAACTGTACTTAATTAGAGTAAATCATTGCTGCAAATGTCACTGAGCTGTAATTCAGATAGAAATAATGAAGCTTGAAAGTAATTTGATTTACAGCTGATGATCACCTTGGGAGGTTCTTTCTAGAAGAGGTCATTTCAGGAAGTCCTTAAGGGAGTACTGGGGTTAAAGATAGTCTGAGAAATTCTAAAGGGGTTTTTTACTGGCAAGAGGTAGAAAGGTCAAATCAAAGAAGCTCTTTTTGTCATAGAAATATTCTCAGTACAAAAGCTTCACTCAGAGAAAATAGTGTGACCATGTACTCATTCCCTAGCAGATCAGATGTATAGAACTGGCCCTATTGTTAATAAAAAATCCACTTTCATGTCAATGGCTGCAATTTACTTCTTCTCACAGCTAAGAAGCCATGTGGCCAGAGGGACCGCTATGGACAGAGGGAGCTGCTGTCTACATACTTTCAAATTATTAATTTACTGCACCTATGTTAAACAACCCCAGAACTGCAACTCTGGTTGTAGTGATATTTAACAGATTAAGTTTAGGCCCTAAATTTAAAAAGATTTTCAAGGAAAATAAAAGCTGGGAGGGTTTTTTTATACCTCTCTTGCTTTACTTTTCAGACAGTGTTAACACTGTACAGCCACTTCACTGAACCTAGGACTCATCTGCAATGCAGCAGCTCAGCAGCAATCCATTTCTGCTTTACTTATGATGCCATGATGATTTTTGCCTTTTTATATACCCCTGTAATACCCCTTTTATGTATCCTTAGTGCTTTTAGCCCACACACTTGTAATTCTTTAAGTCTGATAACTTGCCTAGACCCAAAATTCTGTTAAGCCAGGAGACCAAACATCCTGGAGGCCTCCAGCTGGAGGCCAGAAAGCCCTCTGCTATCCTGAGAAACCAAGGTCCTTTCTAACACACAGCCTGGAAACTAGGATAGGCCCATCCAGGGGGGAATTTTTCGGAATGAGGGGTTCATTCAAGCCTCTCATTAGGAAATCTTTGATAGATATGCTAATTTGCAAGGCCTATAAATTGTATACACAATCTATTTGGTGTGTGCATTTTGGGGTGCATTGAGGTGTACATTTTGGCTGTGCACCTAAGGACTCTTAAATAAATACCAAGGTAAAAAGCCCTTTTCCCCTTAACCATGTTTGGCTTTTAATTTTAAGGCCAGGAAAAGGCAACACTTAAAGCTTAACTTCTTTTTTTCTTTTTTTTTTTTTTTTCTTTTT
>WEIT01009044.1:14788-155100 GCA_013389985.1 Dryoscopus gambensis
TGGCCTGGAAGGACAGAGACAGACCCTCATTCTATTTTAGAGACAGAACAGAAAAGGCCGCTCATTGCGCATGCTTCAGACACTGGCTGGTTTTGACTGACACCACTAATATTGTGCAGATCTAGGCACAAGATCTATCTCCCCTATTGGAATCATTTCAGATTTACCTTTAGCTGATCTACCACTTTTGTAGCTTAGCTGTGCAGATAATTGTAGCATGTGAGCAAAAATATAAAACAAGGTAAAACTACATAGAAAGCACACCATAATATGAAAGAAAACCTTCAACTGAACTTACCATCTCTGTGGCACATGAGAATACCTTATCCCTGGAGGGAATGTGATACACATCAGGTGTCAGGTCACCCAGTAGGTTCTGAAACAAAAGAGGCACCATATCACTGCTGATTGCTCATGGTCACTCCCCAAAAATCTCTGCTCAGTATTATGAGTTTTCTTTTTTTTATTGTAAGAAAGAGAGAGTGCTGAAGAGGGAGCACGTGCAATATCCCATCTGGGAAGCGGCAGCCCTGTGGGTACTGGGTGCTCATGCTCACCCAAGTCTGAGCCTTTCCAAATAACCCCTGCCACAAGCTTCCCCAATCCTGCTTTATATAGAAATGTTCAGTTCCTTCCCTTCTTTTTAAACTTCTGGTTTGTTTGGTTTAACAGCTGAGCACCCTAACCTAACTCAGGGACAGCTGCATCTGACACCACCGAGAGGGGCACAGACCAGTTGGGTGACAGGACCCAACAGGGAGAGACCGGCCAGAGTAGATGTGCAGGATTGCTTCATGCCTGTGCCCTGTGGGAGGCAGAGAGGGCACAGAGGCAGCGAGGCAGGCTCTGGTCTAGCCTAACAGCTGGCCCACGTTTAAGGGTGGACCAAAGCTCTCACACAAACGAACTCATATGAGGAGCATGGGCGATTGTTTTTCTTGGTACATGATGCTTGCTTCTTGTGGTTTTTGGTTTCAATACCTACTAATAATCTCTTCATTAATTTGTTAGAGTAGCCTCTGAATTCTCTAGGTTTTTTTATGGTTTTACTTGTTTTTCCGTCTTACTCACATTGCCTTTTCTCTTTGACATTCTTTTTTTCAGTGTTTGTTATGGCATCGCAGGCGTCGCCCAGAAATCAGTGTCTCACTCGACGTTACATAACAGTTACACCAGATATTGCTGATGTTTCCCACTGTTTACAAAGCAAACTCGGTTAGCTCTTCATGTTTTCCAGTACACAATTGTCAGTTTACAAATGAGCAGTGACTGAGTCATTTTTGCCAAGCCATCGTCTTTCCACCCGCTGTATCCTAGTCCCAAGTGACAGGGAGCACACGGCAAGAACAGCCATACCAGAAAGGGCAGATAATCTGCTGCTGTAGAAGAGGGAAGTTGTTTTAACTTGATGTAAGTGGTTATGAGGTTATTTCAATGCTTCTAATATGTCTTTTAATTTGGCAGTGTTGATGCAGGCTTATTTTTTTTAACTGGATGTTTTCCTTTCAATTTCCAACATTCATTACTAAGACCTAAATCTTTGGCCACAGTAAATTCTCTCCTCTCTGACTTTCCTAAAATTACACTGAATTACACATGCTGTGGCCGCCACCCCAAATCTACAGCCATGTATTTAAAGGGTGCTTGCAATTAAAGTTTAAAAGTGAAAAAAGTTGGTTTGGTTTTGGTCTTGCCTCCTGTGTCCTAACCTGAAGGTGTCACAGAGCATTCGGGTAGTGATCCTGAGCAAGGCAGAGCTAACTTCTGGGCCAAATCCTGTCTGTTCTCTAAAGATTAACTTCTCTCAATCTGTCTCTGCCAGCCTGGCATGGTCCTTCTATTTGCATGTGCTTTGTAAAAGGGGCCAGGTGACATACCGGGGAAGAAATGTGGGCTATGCAGAGCATTATTCTCTTGATGTCAGTATTTCCCAGTGTATGCTGTAGAGCCAAGTGGACCTGTTTCTCACATATCACAGCTCTCCCTCTAAAAGTTTAAAGCCATGAGCAATAATTTTCTTATGCAATGCTTTTCCAGGCCATGGTAGAAGAGTCAGTCCAAAGAGCTAGTGTGTGAATCTGCTCTCAGACAGCTCTGCACTGCACTCCTGTGTGCTTCCAGTAGGCATAGCAGTGATGCAGCATCAGCACCACTACCCTGCCATTTGGGTGATGGATGTTAGCAGTCATAAATAATCACTGAATCCATGAGAACGAAGAGGAGCTCATTCCTTTGCAGTCCCAGTAGAGTGTCACACCATGATCCATCGCTGTGTGTCACAGAAATGAATTGGCCTTTTCTCTTTTTGTTCCTCCACATTATCAGCCATTAGCATTACCCTGAAGTGGATTTTATAACCAGGAGGTGACTATTCTTCACAAAACTGGTTTCAGACTTTCCTAGGCACAGTGGAGGAGGAAGGTTGTCACACAGAGAGCTTCACTATTGCTGTGATGCCTTCTGGGCTGCAGTGAACTGAAATGTTTTCATTTTAAAGGCTTGGCTTTGAAAGAGTGATTTCACCTTCTGAGCTGCTAATGAAATAGCTACATTCATGCCAAATTGAGACTGGTACTGCACACTAAAAAGAGACAAGGAACAGCTGTGTTTGACATTATGGCTTCCACTTACGAAAGGGTTTCCTTCTCAGCTCCCAGATCTTTGCACGAATAAGCAAAGCTGCACTTGCACAGCTTTGAGAGCCCGAGCATTGTCTGTTATGCATTTTTCTCAGGGTTTGCCCTGAGGCTGCATGGAAGGAAAGTAAAGAAGTGACAGATATAAATAGATGTCTTAATTGATACTGTTCTCTAAGCTGATGAACAGATGTTTGAAGTTAAATGTGAGCAGTCCAGCCACAGTGAACATTCGCTCCACCTGAGTGCTTTGTTTGCTTAAGGGTTTGCTTTGTCTTCTTTACATTCCAAGAACCCTTGGAGGACTTCATAGTATCTTACAAAAAAATATAATCACAAGTAATAAAATAGCTCCAGTTTACACCCACACAATGATAATTGTATTAATGAAATCGTTCCTTTTTCTACTGTGGTAAAAGACCATTCAGCATCATCCTTATCAATTTCCATGTTGTACAAAACTACCATAGAGAGGAAAAATTAATTGATCTGAGTATTTTGTCATTAAAAGGACCAAATGAGGCTTTAGGTCATAGCAGTGTTTTATCTGGGTGACTTACTTCAATTTTCCTGACACACACTTCACTCTCTTCTCTATTGTGCCTGAGCAGAACTGTTAATGGGCCTTTGCAAAAGGCCTTTAACATTTCTTAACGTATTTTCCCTGCTCCTCACCTCATTACTGTCCATTTTATGCAGTTTCAAATTATTTCTTCTCGTACATACTCAGAACATCCTGTGAACTTTTGGGTTCGGGGTTCATCAGTGGCACACATGGCTGAAATGCACCCATTTGACACCCTGCCCTGAGCACTGACATCCAATCGTCAGCCAGACCCTGCTGCATGCAGCTGTTGGAAGATGATTAAATTGCATTGCCTAATCTTTTCTCATGTTGCAATTTTCTTTGTGGCACAGCCTCCCCTTCAGCACCACCACCTCTGTATCAATCCACTTTGCATTGCTCCCAAACTGCAGCCATAGCAAACTTTGATGGTCGCCTAAGGTAATACACTGGGCAATGAAAATTGTACCTGTCCTGAGCACTTCTGCCTCAGTGTCATTAGTGAGTCAAAAATATTCACCTTTATGGCTTCATCTAATGCCAGATGGCTTGTACTGAAATACAGTCAGAGGGTTTGTACATGGTTCACAGGATTTCAGTTGACAGGATGCCAACCCTTCCCTGCTCTCAGGTAGTGTCACCCTGCCATCTGCAGAAGCAAGAAGAAAGGCCCAGCCCTGGTACCCAGCTGTGTCACAAACAGCTGCTATACAGGGTTGGAGGAGGCAGCAGGAATTGTTTTCATGTTTCATGAACCGTGTTCAAGCTGTTTGCTGGACGGAAACGGTGAGCCAGCACTAGGCAGTCTTTTTAGGAATATTCAGGAACTTGAATGCACTTGGATTAGAGGGTGGCTTGGTTTATGTGACAGTCGTGGGCACTCGCTGCAGTTTATCACCCATAACTGAATCTGTGATCTCATAGCAAATGACTTGCACCTTAGTCTTCTTAACACTTATGAAATCATCCACTGATTGTTACCAATGTTTCCTGAAGATGAAGTAGTTCAGTCTAACAGAGCAGACACTTTAGGCAGGGAAAAATATACTACTCTTTCTGCAACAGGTTATTCATCCCTTTACCTTCTTTCTTTAGGTAAAATGGTGGTCTGCAGAGCAGTGAGTGACAGCTCCAGGTTTGGGAGAGAAGGCAGGAAGTATAACCCGTGGTTTCCTTGGAAAAATCCCATTGGGAGCTGGGCATCAAAGCTGACTGTCTATTCAGGCTTGCAGGCAGAACCCACCCCCAGACCATTCACTGCATTGAGCCCATGTTGAGCAGCTATTTGATGTATACAAAATGAAAGCCTTATTCTGAGTTCTGAACTTGATCTCTAAGTCTGCAGTTAAGTATCCTTCTTTTACAGACAAAGGAAATTTTTCCTGAAATTTACTGGATTTGCTTCATAGCAAAGTGGTTTTCATTTAAGATGTCTTTGTGTGTTGACAACCTTGTCTTGAAGGTTATTTCATTTTATTCTCCTTGATCAAGTGCTATTCACAATACAGTGGATGTCATGACCCAGTAATCCCATTTAATAAAATTCAATGTCTCCTGACTAGCTAGTGAAAGGAGGTCCTATTCAAGTAATTACCAGACCTTAGCATTGAACTTGTGACTAATATCAAACCAAAAATGGCTTTTACTTTTCCCCTTCTTCTCACCTTGAGTGAATTTGGTTTTGATTAATAGATCTAGATGTCATCAAAGTCCTGAAATTCTGCACACACACTATAATAAAGGCAAAAAATAATTTCTGATGGGTACATTAATTCACCTCATAAGGCATCCTGTTAATTCCCTTGTCTCTTGAACTATCTAAAGCTGATGATGTTGCACATTTGTCTCCCTAAAATAATTAATTCTTATCAAAATCCACTATGCTTCATTTACTCAAGCATAACAAGCTTGTTCCTCACAACACACAGTTTGTCTTTGATATCAGAAACATGAAAATAATGTGAAAGAAAGAGGCTCTAGATCCATAAAGGGCATGGGTGTTTGGACTGTTATCTCCTGTTTCCCAGGGGAATGACTTCAGCTCGTGAATTTGTCCAAGGGCTTGGGTGCTGAAACTCCTTACTATGGCTTGTGCAGGAATAATCTGACTATATTGGGAAAAGCGGAGCAGCTTCTGCAGAAGAATGGGTACCACAAGACTACCTGTAAGGAAACACTCTCCTCTTGAAGCTGCTGCACTTTCCTGAATATTAAATTCTTATGGAGCTGTGGAGAAAAATATGTTGATACATGAGCTGGTAGGAACTCTGCAAGGTGGGAGATGGGGGAAACTACCTGTCAGCAGGATACTCCCTGGACCTCAGTAATAATATGTGCAGTCTATAGGAGAAACTAAGATGCCCAGACATCGTTTTTTTTCAATGGGAATTTAAGCATTCCAACAGGTATAAGTGTTTTTATGTGAGTTTCATACTTAACCAGTTAAGATCTGATGTGGAGGAACCACCTAAGGACTAAAGGGGATGACCAGCTCTTTAGCATCACTACAACAAGAAAGCCTAGAGGTTGCTCATGTTGCAGCCTCTGAAATGAGCAAAGGCTGCTGACTTTCCTGTCAACAAAGGCTCCAAGTGCTTCGGGACAGGGAAGATTAGTAAAGATGACAGCACAACATGTGTAATTTAATGCAGCCTGCCTTAAATGCCCTGAAAAGTCAAGAGAAAAGGCATCTTGCACTTCCCTTTCTCAAGGATCATATACAGCTGCTGTGTGTTTCCAAACAGCTGCAACATTTGTCTGAGAAAGATGCAGGAATCTGTTTAGTGTCTGCATATTTGTCTGAAGAGTGCTTAACAAACCATGGGGATGATCAGCACTTTTAAAAAGTACCTTGCTGTGGGCCAACTCCTCCACGTCACACACTGCAGAGGCCTCAATCCCACATATACTGTGATTTAAACCTAAATATGCATTAAGGATAACATATACAAATATCCAGCAATACCCAGAAATACACTCACTGCTGTGGTAAAAGGGCTCACAGCTGGGTGGGAGGCAGGGAAAAGCCAGGAGTGAGCAATTGCCCAGGCCAGCAAACTGTTCCTTGAGCAGCTCTAACCAAAGCCAACCCCACAGACAGAGGAAAGCATCCCAGCTATCCCAGCTGGCAAGCGTTATTTTTTCCTTTTGAGGAAAAAGTAAAATACCATCAATTAAAGAATATTTAAAATATCATTCAACATTTGTTTGGGTTCATTGTTATAGCAGCACTGTGTGGCTGCTGGATCCCTGGAGCAAATGAGTCGCTGCTGCTGTAGAAAGGTATTTCTGCCCGGCCATGACTTCCTGCTCTCTGGAGTGTGCTGACAGATCTAATCAGATACTTAATTGTGTTCTTCCAAAAGTGAACAGGAAAGGCATTCAATGACCAGTGAAGACATTTCCAAAGGGAAACACTCACTTTCTCCTGAAAAAAAAAATTATAAAGGATTAGCTCTCTTTGGAACTATGTTATTGAGAATGAATGGCTGTAAATGTGGATTGCAGATGATTTACTCTATATCCCAGGATTTGGGGGATGAGTCATATTCCTGTACCAGACAATGGCTGGACAAATGAAAAAAAATCTGCTTCTTCTGGGAGAAAGAAATACATAGTGGGGAAAAAAAAAGTATTCTCCAGCACAGTGATAAAAATAAATTCATATACAAAAGAATTGTAGGACTGCATTTATTTATAGCAGAAAAAGAAAAAAAAGAAAATGCTTTCCTATCTGGATTTTGCATACTTGTTTACATAGCAACTACATTACATATACACACTATGTTTGCATTTTATATGTCTGTATGCAAATATAACAACAGTACAATTCTGAAAACTTATGTATTTTCAGGCATGTCCTCAAGCCCTGGATCACTTCTGGACAGAAAGATGGCAAACCCTAGAAATATGCTTACTTTGGATCTAGCCTCTGACACTCTTTGATGGATAACAGATAAGATTGTAGTTTTTAAGAGGCCTTCAGTTGAGATTAAAAAAAATGTATATTAACTGCCATATTTCTGTGGTACATCAGAGAATGTAAGAGACAGGGTTTGGCTGGAAAAGAAAAAAAAGACCCCCTTGGCATATGCTGATATCAAGGAATATTAAGTATTTTCTTCCAGCTCACTGAGCCTTCCCAGATTTAAGGCAGACCAGTAGAGCTGTCCACGGCAAGGTAATACATAGTACAGCCCTTTCTGCAAGAAGTCGAGGAGACAGCAAGCCTGAGGAAAAATGCTGAGCTAAATTCAACACAATATTACTGTTCATTTCTCTGCTCATTGAAACAGACTTGGAAAGGAAAGTGAATTTAAGCTCTACAGTGTGTGAAGTGTATCTTAAATGAGAAGTTGAATCGAGTGACTATTTATTAGAAAGTACAGCAGATTCTGAGTAACACTATGTGTCCTAAAACCAGTCTGAGTTGTAGGAATGCCAGTTCAGGCAACCACTAAAAGCAAAACCTGGGACCTGTGTTTCAAAATGTTAAATTCAGGAAAGAAAAAAAAAGGGAGATTAAGATGCTTATAAAAGTGGGGTCCTTAGTATGCAACTACTTGAATTAATCTTCCCCAGTTTGAAAATTGCTATGTCATTAGAAGTAATAAAGATTTGTGGACAACTGCCAGCCATGCTTTGCCCAGGGTAAAGAAAAGCAATGCAGAATTATACTCCATCTTTCACCAGATTGCTTCAACTCTTTTACTTAACTAGAAGCCCAACATAATATTAGAGGATACTTTTTAAATGTTCTGTAATTAGTTTCCAGAAATAAATTAGCTAACTGTGAATGAATCACAATTTTTTTTCCTGCACACAGCAGGCTGATCAATCCTCAGAGATTCTTGAACCTGAAAAAGTCACAACTGAAAGCAGTGTTATAGCCTTGTCAGCCCTGTACAACTTTCTCATAATCAGGTCCTGGCTTTCATTCCTTCTTCTTGCTGTCTCCAAAGAGATACACTCCCACCGGCATGATACTGGTCTTGCTTTTTCAGGAGTGATGTGGAAGGAGAGCAGAGTTGAGCATGGCTGAACTGAGCTTCCAGCTCCCTTTGAAGTCAAGAGAACAGCAGACTGTGTATGTTAGCGTATTTCTTTTACTGCATTTCCCAAACCAGTGCTGCTTGTGAGCCTGCCAACGCTAAGCAGTTGTTAGTTTCTGTACAGGAGAGCAGCAGCTTCTGGGCACATGCCAATTGTTTTAAATATCAACAGCACTGCCACCTGAAGCCACCAAAACCACAGCAGAGCTAAGAAGGAAAATGCCACAAACTCATCTATATATTTATATCCTGTGCTGCTGTGGGCAGGCTGCAATAATCACATACGCAGCCCTTCAAAACAGGCCTGACATGAAAGTGACTCCAAACACAACATAGCCAGGAGTGGGACGAGTGTAAACTTCCAAGTCGTTGTCCCCCTTTGGGGTTTGCTGCCGGTTTTCTACTTTACTTCTCAAATAACTTTACTGTTCCTTTGAAATCCTCTGTGCTGTTACAGCCGAAGCAGTAACCAGAAGTTCACTTGCTAATGTCACAATTTGGGCAAGCAGTGGAAGCACCAGCTGGTTTGCTTCTGACAAAGGCTGTAAAGAAAGGGCTCTGGGCTGGGAGCACAAAGCACTTCAGCTTTGCTTTGCAGAGCAGTGAGGATTGCCTTTGATGTATAGCTGCTTCCACCACATGGTACAGGGCCTCCAGCATACAAAGCTGTATCCATGATTATGGAAGTAAAACCATAGGATGGACATAGGACTTTGGCAACACATCTGAATGTGTTAGAGTTGTCACACCTCTATTACTGCCCAAAGGCTGCAGAGTTCTGCATTTGCTGTTTATCTCGACTCATACTGTGGCAATAAATACTGAGTTATCAAATGAAATTCTGAAAGATCTGCAGAAAATAGTTGTATACTTTCATTCTCTTTTCTTCATTCCACTTAGAGTAATGAAGTCAAAAATGGTTAATTTAATCCCACTCCCATTTTGCCCCAATTGCAAAACAAAGTATAATGAATGGGAGATCTCACCCTAGAGCACATTTCCTGCACCTTGCACCACTGCTGTCAGACATCCTCCTCTACACAGTGCCCAACACCATTTTTCAGTATGAAAAATGTGCTCCAGTTCTGTCTAAAGCCAGTCCTTCACACCCACAGAAACTGAAGGAATTTAGCATTGTCTTCCAGCAAGCAGGCACTGGTGCAAGTGCTGAGGACAGACAGGCAGGGCCAGCCTCCAATGCAGTGTCCTCTCCAGTTCCTAAATGTCTCCACAAGACTTTTCCACCAGCAGGTGTTACTGAACAAGAGGAAACAGCTGTTTGCGGTACCAGGGACTCCTTCACACTCCAAGAACTTGCCATAGGAAATCTTGCCACAGGATGTGCTGACACCTGAGAACAGGCCCAGGCAGGCATCAGCCTTCCCTGGGGCTGCCCGGGGGACACCAGAGCCTCCACAAGCTGCTGGCATGGGCAAGATGCTTCTAAGACAGGCCCATCTCTGGGGAGCAAAGGCTGCCTGCTGGAGTCTGCAGAAATTCCTCCTTCTCAGGGTAGGAAACAGCCAAGACCACAGAGTTTATCCACATTTGGATAAACTGGGAAGCAATGCACTTAAAGATAGCTCTGAAAAGCCAAGCCCAATTATTTCAATGGCAACTTTTTTCCTGGAGTGCTGGCAGTGGCTCTTGTACCAGCACAGCTGCACTCAAAAACCAGGCATTTCAGATTTAGGGGCTAAACAGGGAACTTAAAAGCCTAAACACTGGTGGGGCAGGGAGAGGGGCCAAGAGAGGTTTCAGAAAGCATTTATGTGCTCGAACTTAAAGACTGGAAAATGCTACTCACCTGGGACATGCAATTTTTGAGAAAATCCAGATTTAGTTATCTTGCTTCTACTAAGATTGAAGATGTTATTCTGACTATTTTGGGGTGGGGTTTTTTTTAGAAATAAGGTCGCATCTTCTATAAGAATTTAAATTATCTGTGTGCCTAATTTGTTTTGATTACCTGCATTATGCTATGAAAAATGGATTACACATTCAAAACTCTCCAGAGAGGCTGCAGAGTTTTATGAAGGTACAACTGATATGATGCTGCAAAGGCCAGCTGGTTTCCACAATAAAAGATGATCTGAGACAAAAACAATATTAGTTTTCCTGATCTCATGCCTATTTTGAAATAATTATTAAAAGGCAGCTCCAACACTGTGTTAGAAAAGTGGATGGATGAGTACCAAAGACATTTTCCTGTCTTTATGAAGGCCTGTTAATAAAAGGAAAATTTTTAAAAGTGAAACATACTAAAACCTAAATAATATCTTCCCACCAAAAAAAAAGTTTTCAAAACTTACAGACAGGCACTGGGGTGAGGTTGGCTTTAAATGTGGATGTCATAATGGTACAAAAGAAATGCTATACAGGGTAGGTGACCCATTGGTTCAGTAGGCCATTCCTTGAATGGGATTAAAAATTGAAATGGAATTGAAGAAGATACAGGAAACAAAAGGGGCGACAGGGGGTAGAAATGCCATAAGTGAGGGTAGCAAAGCAGTAAGAACAGACCATTGATACCCTGTGCACTGTTGACAGCAGCAGGAACAGAGGACTAAAATCCTCACCTGGGGCATAATGGTCCATATCTTGCATGCAGAACTCGAGTGGTAGGGGTGAGCAGTTAGGCCAATAATAATTACAATGATGTTTAAGAGAACAAAAAGCCTTTGGACAGGTGAGGTGCAAGGGTGGGCAGTGTGGGGTGTGTCCATCCATGGCTACAGCCCCTTCCTCCAGCCCCTGTTGGGAGGGTGAGTGGGTGCTGTGCTGCACAGACACAGCTGCTGACCCAGCCAACATGCCCAGATGGGCAGTGAAAGCCGTCATGGAGTCTCTAACCCAGGAGAGAGAAGGTTAATGTGTGTTTCCATCCCATCCCCCAGCATTTTTCATCCCATTTTAGGTAATTTCTAGCCATGAATGTTCAACTAATTAGGAGAAAACCGACCTGATTTGAATTCCCAGGCTGAGACTATAGCCTTGTCAGATTTCTTCTGCTGTCGGTAATTTCTGTTTTCTTTTGGGTTTTTTATTCCTTTATCTGGTTTGAGCTGTCTGCAGGAGGGAAAACAAGCCCACTTGGAGGCTATTTCTGAGGTATTACCTCTAATAGTCCAGATTCAAATCTGTTTATTTACACTAAAATGCACCTGATCTTGTTAAAAAAGCTAACACGTCCTGCAGATAAAATCCGAATTTAAGACCTAAACTCTTCAGAAGTTTATCTTCTGTGGTGTTGAATTTACTGTTTAGTGTCTGAGGTGTGCTGCCAATTATGGATTCAGGTTGTAATCTCAGCACGGGGGGGCAGCTGAGGTTTTGTCTGTATGTAAATTGTTGACAGTGTTAATGGCCATCAGCAAGGAACAAACAATCCTACTCAAAATGCCAGTGCCAGTTTCCTGTCTTTATCACAATCCATTCTTAGGAAAGAGTTGTAAACTGAATAAAAGAGCCTCCTCTCTTCCCCCCATTTATATAGAAACATTCCTCCTGAAGGTTTTACTCCAATTAAAAAGCTTTTTTTTTCTCTTTGCAGATAAAAGATGTTCTGCCTAGGGATGCATGTATATTATCAGACTTGCATATTTGCATGTCTTTGTTCTTAACTTACTTTTTTTAAAAAGTTAATACAAAGTTATTCCACTTAAATAAGAATTTTAGGCACCAGAAATATAATTTCTACATAGAGTTGAACTCCAGAAGTACTGGCCATGTGGTCAGATACACAGCTGGACAGATTTTTGTCTCACAGCACTCACCCTGCTCACTAGCTGGGAATGCTTAAATCCCTGCCCATCACTAACACTCTCCAGCTTGTGTCACTGATCTGTTGTAATACAAAGGCTCACTGTCTCTCTTCATGGTCCATCAAATTTGAAGGTACCACACTGATACTACCGGAAAAATAACATGCTGCACTAATCCTGCTCACTTAGGGAAGGTTGCTCTCTGGGAGAGACCCTATTGGCATTGGTATTATGCCCAACTGCTGTCATTAAGTTGGTAATATTTATAATAAATAATAGTCTCCAACAAAAAATAAAATGTCCAGAATTTGCTACATCTTACTATCTTTTCCATGCAATGTTCACAAAAGATTGCTTGTTTCAGGTAACTAATAATGATTTGCTGAAAAATGGATTGAAAAGGTTGTGTTTTATGGCGACAGTCTGAGTTGCAGTGATCTGATTTCTCTGTGTGCATTTCAGCACTGCAGTGGCAGCTGAAGGATAGACTGAATTCTTAGGTGGCTGTTTTGGTACCAGCAGCAAGACAGAATTTATTGCCTGCTGTCATCCATTAAACCATACACATTTAAATAATAGAAAGTACCTGAAGATAATTAGCGGAGTAAATAACCTAAAGTAATGCAGTTAAAATAGTTCTGCAGTAGCTCTACAGCATGTCAGTGTCACTGAGGAGAGGGTTATGAAAAGGAGTGGAGTTAATGAAACACCACTTCACTGTCAAATGCTGAAGCACCTCAAGTGGAGGATTTGTCAGCACAAACTGTGGTGGTGGTGAAAGGCGAAACACATGGAATGGCACTGGCAAACAGGACCTAACTCTGACTGTGATCTCTGCCACCAGGCAAGGTTAGATGCCACTGCAGAATTTCTTGTGGTGGCAAAGCACTGCAGGTGACTCTCAAAGCCCCATTTAGCACCAGTGGTGGCCAGAAAAAAGGGGAAAGCATGGGGAAAGAGTCATCCATGTCTGCAGTGGGCTTCCCTCCCTCTGGCAGAGTTTTTGGCCAGGATTTCTGGCCATATGGGCCCCGTGGAATCCCACAGGCTCCCATCTGCAAATCTGGCAGTATAATTTTTTTGATACTATTTGCATTGGCTGCTTTGTGAAATAAAGTCCCTGAAATCATGTTTCTGGGTTTATGCTGTCAGCAAAATACTGAATAATGACAGAAACTTCTCCCTGTGTAACAACCTCAGGTTTCTCCAACCCAGCAGACAGTGACTTCTGCTCAAAGCTGACTTGCTTGTCTGGCAGGTAGCAGAAAACTCCCAGTGTGGTAAAGAATGATTCCAGTGCTACCCCCAAGGGGCTCTCTGAGACTCAGGGAAAACAACAACACAACCAGACCTTTGAAGGTGTTGGACCATGTTACCACAGCTCCCAGGAAGGGCTCAAAAACCTCTCAAGGAATCTCCCTGTTTAAGCATCTAAAAATATTTGAACAGTCTGTCCTCTTCGCTTTCAGAATAAAACCCTCCATCAACTAATTTTTAGGTATTTATGAAATGTGCACCACATCCCATCAGGGAGCTGACACAACCTTGTTTTTGGCCTGAGAAAATTATTTACACTAACTCAGTGTGGTACAACACCAGCAAGGAGAAGGATGAGTTCTGCAGGCTGGGAAGGAACCTTCCTGAGCTGGGCTTCAGCAGATCGTTCATTCTACAGAACATTTAAACATTAAATTGTCACAAAATGCAACACTGGCTATGCTATGTAGCCACATTCCTCAGAGCAGAATGGTGTCACTTTAAAACATGAAATTGCACAGTTGTGTGCTTACTGTTCTAGCTACAACGTTGACAAGCATTATATTTTATCTCAAAAGAAAAGAACAAATGAGAGTAGTGTTCATAAATGACCCCATCAAATCAGGTAATGAGCAGCAGGAGACAAAGCAAAGAGTCTATTTTATGTACAGTAATGAAGGAAAGGCCAGAATTCCCATGGCCAGCCAAATGCCATTGATGATGAATGCAGGTAATTCTGGGGCAGGTACCCACAAACCAGGCACAGGGGTTAAAAGGGCATTCCAAGATAATTCATGTAGTGTTTCATTTCTGCCTTATATAATTTTTCTTTACCTTTCAGTCTTTTAAATTTTGTTTTTATTGAGCATTTCTGCTCTTTCTATGCCTTGAGGGACTGCTGAGAGTGTGAAAAGTGACCAACTTGAAAAACTCACATTATTTCAGTAAATTATGCACATCTATTCTGTAAAGCATCTGGGGACTTCCTGCTCACTGTAAAAAGCATTTCTTGCTTTATTCTGGCAAGGCTTTACTATGCCTAGAAGCAGGAATGCTTTTGTTGTACAAGAGCAAAGTCACTCCTTGCGAAGATGTTTGGAAACAGTAATATTAAACTACAAAGCAAAAAACATGTTGCCTTCCTATTTTTAATGAGAGCTTCATTTTTCTTACCTTGCCAAGCCTGGCAAAATGCTTTCAAAATTAAATGTCATTCCTGAGGCCTAGAGATGTTCAGGTTGGATTAGAGCCAGACCTAGCGCGAATCAGAAATTAAAATATTTATTTAATTGTAGAATTAGAATTAGAAATCTACAAAATCTTCCAAAACCATCAAAAGTCTTTCCAAAGAGAACATCAGATGATAGCAGTCAAAGGCAGAATATGGCCAGAGTGTATTTAAACAAAATGCAGAAAAAGCCATAGAGAAAAAATCAAAGCTTTCCTTGAAATAGACCTTGTTTGATTAAATGCATAGCATGGTTATTTTGGCTTTAATTCATTGTGATGTTGAGATCTGAGTGGTTCAAATTGTAATGCAGACTTTCCACTGCCGTGTGTTTACAGACTTATTCACACCTTTGAGAAGTATTCTCAGGGAGATGGCAAAGTGGCCCCAAATTCAAATGTTTTTGTTACTTCACCTACTCTGTTAGCAAATGCAAATATATGATCACAGAATCACAGAATCACAGAATGGTTTGGGTTGGAAGGGACCTTAAAGATCAACTAGTTCCATGCCCCCCTGTCATGCGCAGGGACACCTTTCACCAGACCAGGTTGCTCAGAGCCCCGTCCAACCTGGCCTTGAACATCCCCAGGGATGGGGCAGCCGCAGCTTCTCTGGGCAACCTGTTCCACCACCCTCATAGTAAACAATTGTTTCCTAATATCTAATATAAACCTACTCTGTTTCAGCTGAAAGCCATTCCCTCTTGTGCTATCACAAGGTGACGAGCACATGCATGGCCTTCTCCGTGCTTTGCTGACAAGGCCTGGGTGGGAGCACAATCCAGAGACCAACATCCTATTCCTGTCTCTGCTGCGGGACCGGGTCAGGATCGTGGTGTGCTCAGGGTGCTGTGTGCATCTGCTCAGACAGGAGAGGAACAAAGTCAGCACCCTCCTCTGTGGAGGAGCAGAATGAACAGCAGCAGGAAATAAAACATGAAGGAGGCCAGAAGCAGCTGGGAACACTCATCTTCGCTTGTGTCTTTCCACCGCACTGCAAACAAAAGCTCGGCTCCAAGAGAAGGCAGAGGTCACCAATGAGATGCGAAAACATTCATTTTTCTGAAGGTAAAACCATTTCTAAAATCATCTGGAGTCCTGCAGAGGACACTGTTGGCACTGACACATGGCATGGTGGCTCTGCGGGGACTGCTGCCAGGCAATGGACTGGCACCCCAGAGTTCCCTTGTCTCCTTGGCTCCAAGAGGCTCCTCGGCTGTATAGACACATTGGAGGCTTTCATCTCATATTTATCCCTGCTTGGGCTGAAATGATTTTACAAGTTTTGAAAGCCTCTGTATAACCTTTATCCACAAAAGAGACTACAGACTTCCTCAAGTCCAGAAAATCCATCTATTATTCCCCTCAATATTTTGCAGCAGTCAGCTGGAGGCCCTGTCCCTGCTCTGCTGCGCAGGCTGCTCGATGCCCTTGGTACCATGCAGCTTCTTGACACTGCCCTGCACAGCAACACAAATCCATGGGTTAAGCTTGAAAGACATAAATCTAGAGAGAAAATACACATTATTGAGCACCATGGGAGTGCAGTAGTTTTAACCCTCTGTTTTCACACCCCACGTCTCCCAGGCTGTCCTGATTCTGTGGCAGCACTTGAGGAAGAACAGTCTTCAGCAGCTGCAAAGCATCAGCAGATACGGAGCTGCCAGGGCTCTTCCCTGTTTCTGTTTTATGGAGGGATACATAGCTGTGCAGTGAGAAAGCAGGACATTCATCCAGCTACTTCTGCAAAAGAATGAAGACGGTTCTCAGACAAACATTGTAACATCCAAATATTAGCAACTAGCACATAACCACTGCTCGAGCATGTCTCGGAAATACTGGTTTAATACTGATTTAATGCTGATGTTTCAAAAGAAAAGGTGAGGGTCTTTCTGTCACAGAAACAACATTTTTCAGAAGCACACAGCATCCAGAAACGTGCACTGGAACACACAAGAGGGCTCCCCAGTGCTGCTGGCCTGGGCTGGAGGGTGCTCAGGCTCTGCTGAGTTATGTATAACACATTAAACTCATCAGGTTCAAGGCAGTGCTCCAAAGCCCCAGGTGAGATCCAGAGCCAGTGCACCAGACATAACACATGCCAAGGGCTAGGTAGCTCCTACCCTGGATGCTGCCAGATTAGGTTGCAGTGGAAGCATCACTTTCCTTGACCAGCCCCGCAAGAACCACGACAGGAAGAAGGGGATGGCAAACTCTATTTTCCTATGTGGAAAATCAAAGCAGAGTGAGTTACTGAGGCTTACAGGGGAGAAATCTGTGAAAGAGCTCAAAATCACCACCCCATCTCTGAACTCCCCATCCTGAGACTAAAGCAGACAGCCACAAGGTCTGACTGTCACACAAGCACACAGGGACAGAAGCCACAAATCTGTGTTCAGTGCTGCCATTTGGTTTGATACAACACTCCATTCCTTTTCAGAAACTGTATTTCCTAGGAAGAAATTAGCTATTGAATAGAAAGGATGATGTTCCCTCCAATACCTTCTGGAATCTGGAGAACACTTTCTTTTTCATTTTCCTTTTTTTTTTTTCTTTTTTTTTAAATTACCCTGTCATTGTAGTTCCTTGAAGACTTACTGCTAAGCGTTTGAAAATCAAGAACTGATCCTTAGACCAGACTCAAATATCTTGTTTGTGCAAGTATGTGGCCAAATTCCCTCTTTCTGATATAATTCAGCTGACTTAGAGAGAGTTACTCACACTCTATAGCAACATGAATGAGCGTAGATTCAGGTTCAGTGCTTCATTTTCCATCCACATCAGAAGTTAACTACCAGCTTTATTCCCTGATCCTGCTGAAAGGGCTGACGATGGTGGTACACAAACAAAGGCGCCTTGACGTGCAAAGAGTTGGATATGTTGCTGCTAAACAAACATGCCCATGTTAACTTCAGCCTCATTAAATATACAAGACAAACATTCATCCTGGGATCCCAGACAGGCAATTGCTAATAAAAGATGTGTTCTAAGCATCAAAAACCTCACAAAACACTCCAAAACAAACAGGAAAAAACCCCACTGTAAATCCATGGTAGGTAAACACTCAAAATTATAAACCTTAAAAAAGAAAACATCTTTTCTATGTCCTGTCTAGCATGGCTTGAATCTTGGATAAAAAGATTTAACATTCTTTTTACTCTATCCACTTTTAATAGCAAAATCCAGGTGCAGATGTGGGCTTGATTCCAGTGCCAAGATCCCTGCTCTTCTCAATAAAGAGTTTAATCCAGAGAAGCAGAGCGCTAAGATACCAGCACTAGAGATTCAGAATCCTAATTAATTTTCTCTTGGTCAGTTGTCACAGAGATTCCCTCAGTTGAGCTTTTGCTAATATGGTTTAAGAAATATTAAATCTAATAAACTGTGGATAAATCAGCGGCAATTCCTCGTGAAATAATTATTATTTATATAAGAAAATAGAATATAACCAACCAGAATGATCCTAGTTTCTCCTCCCTCCCCTTGCTTCATCCCTGCCCATGAAATTATTCTATCATTAATAAAGGGACAACCATAAATGTATGGAGACACCACTGGCTGACCCTGTCTCATTATACACTGGTATTTAGGAACATAAAGCAGAAGCAGATGTTCTCACCCTGCCAGCAAATCTACAGGGAGACTCACACAGGGACCATTCCACCACAGGAGGAGAAACAATTTGGGGGGGCTTATGAAGATGAGCAGTTGTTTTAAATTTCATAGAATCACAGAATGGCCTGGGTTGGAAGAGACCTTAAAGATCACCCAGCGTTAACCCTCCTGCCATGGGCAAGGACACCTTTCACTAGACCAGGTTGCTCAGAGCCCCACCCAGCCCGGCCTTGAACACTTCCTGGGATAAGCTAGTGACACGATTTTACAGGAAGCAAGTGCAGGCCATGCTCCCCTTGGCCTGGAAGGAATAATGGGCAGAGAAGCACATGCAGCAGCCTCAGCCCTCGCGCCGTGCCACACCGGGGCCTCACCGCCAGGCTACCCGGGGTCTAAGGTAAGCACCAGCAAAATGGCCTCAGTGCAACATGCAGGGAAGGCACCAAGAAATTCAGCAGCCCAAGATGAGGAAAAGCTAACTGGCACATTAACCACTGTAGCTGGCAGGAGGTCTGGGGGTTTTATAGCCAAATGTTAAGCACAGGGAGAAACAGCCTTTCCTGGGTGGCTGTGCAAGAGGCTGTCCCAAAGTGATGAACACATCTGACATCCCTACAGGTCGTGTCTCTCACCCATTTGGGGTGAGCAGCAGCTGCCTGCCTTTATGAGGCTCAAAGCAGGGTTCCAGGGCAAGCAGGAGCTGGCCATGTGCTCAGCACACCCGGAGTAGCTCCTGTGTCCTGGACCTACCCACAGTGATATCAACATTTTCAGAAGCCCTTTGTTTCTAGGAGCACAGACCACACACTGATTGCATTTCCTTCTGGACTAGGGTGAAATTCTGATTGAGAAAAGCACTGACAGGAACGCAGATAATGCATCACAAATTCAATATATTCAATACACATGAACAAACACCAGAATTTCTGACCTCTAGCCACAAAATCACTTTTGTAATATGATGACACCATACCAAGCTATTTCCTCCTGGTTCAAGAGCCAAATGCTATTTGCTGAAAGCCAGTTCAGTTTGTCTGAACTTAATAAAACACCCTTCTGCAACAAAGCATAAGGATTTTCTTCTGAAAGAAATTAATAAACATTTGACAACTTAAACAAACTGAACCCTGCTGAAACCCTCTGAGGCTCAAACATATTGCTTTTTTTTTCTTCCCCCCAAATCACAGATTTTAATAAATGGCAGGAGTAGACCATGTTATACAAGGGATTGTTATTAAGTAGATTTGGGAGAATACTAAATGTCCAGTGTCTGCCTGCTCACTAAAACTGTTCTTTTGCATTGATGGGTTTCACCGATATCATTTTCACTCCCATTTAAAGATACCTGAGACAAAATGAGTTCCAGTGAAGGCACAAGCACTGATAGTTATTATATGGTATTGCAAGCCATGAGCAAAGTAAGAACAAGAGATTTTATACACAGAATGCTTCCAGAGCTGGTGAAAACAGCTGAGACAGGGGCGGTCCTGCAGCCCATGGCTGCAGCCATTCTCTGCCATGGGGGTTTGGATCTTCAGATGATCCTCATTTGAAAATGTTCAGCTCTTGAATTTGCTCCATCCTCTGCTCTCTACCTTCCTCAGAAGGCTGAAGAGAGAGTTTTTTCAAAGATCGAGAGACTACCAATAGTGTCATAATTAATTTGGCAATTACATTAAAACTATTGCAATGTGGTTTTAAAAGAAGGTTTTTATAACAGTTTTCTATGTGAAAACAGAGGCAGTAGCCAAGCAAAAGGCAATTATTATACAAGCTGATTTCCACTACTGCAGCAAAGAAGCTTAGCAAAAGAGATCACCCTCTCCTTATTTATGTACAGTAAATGGCACAGTCAAAAATAATAGCAATTAAAAAATAAAAAAGCCCATTACACAACTAATTTCAGGAATGATGCTGGGCTGTGAGGTTTTTTTTAATAATGCAGTCTTTCACAAAGATGAATTTTAACCCAGCCTCATGTAAATGCTGAGCCTTTTTTTAATGACCATAGCAGTGGGGCAGCCCCTGAGTGAGGTGACGCCTGAGTGCAGTTGGGCTACCCAGGATCGAAAAATGCCTTCGAGACTTCCTTTTCCCAAAAAGAATGGTACCTCTATGGACCATGAACTTCGCTTCTCTCCCTGTCAAAGGGAAGAATTATTCTGTTGGTGACAGAAATAAATGTTTTCAGATTAGTGAGACAATTATACACAAGGAGAAAATAATTCATTTTGACGTTTTACTTAAGAGACAAAACCCATTAAAATACAGTCTTTTCCCCACTGATGTCTGCAGCCCTCTGCCAGAGCTTTCAATGTCAGCAGGGCTGTGCCTCTCTTTCTTGTAAGGAAAGACTCACTGTGATGATTACAAATGGAAAGACTGAATAATACATGCTGCTGAGAAAGTCCTGTGACTGGGAAAGATGCCTCACATCTCCTGCTGCTGCTTTCCCCATCATCATCGGGGCTATTTGATGCCGCGGTGGCGCTCGCAGGGCGGCCAGTGCCGCAGGGACCCGCACTGCTGCTCCCAGCGCCAGGGCCAGAGCTGTAATTGGAAAGAGAAGAGGAGGTTAACACAAACACATCAGAATGGAGGGCTAAAGGCAGCAAGAGACAAACCCTTGTGGCGATGGAGTTATCACAGCTTGGCTCTTTCCCGGTTGTAATTTCCTGCAGACATACAGGGGCAGTGGGAAAAATCAACTTGTACATGTTCCAGTTAAAACCACTGTCGTGGTCTTTATGCTTTTCAAGATGAAAAAGTAAACCTCAGAGTATCAGTATCTGAATCCAGGAATGCATTTTCCTCCTAATTGCACAAGACTTCCAGATCTGCAATTTGGCCTGAGAGCATCTGTGTTTTCTTAGTCCCACCTAAGGATTCAGCAGCATTCAATATCAATGTACATTGAGCACCTCACCATGGTGAGGTTTGGGCTCAGTGACAGCATCCCCCCAGGTGCTGGGGGGAACTGGGATAGGCTCTCAAAGCGGTTGTGAATCTCTGTTAAGCTAGCTTCCTTCTCTACAGAGTTTTCAAATAATCCCTGTTTTAAACATGATATTTCACCAAGAGCAATCTAGTGCACCAAAACATATTACCAGATGAGAATTATCAACAAAATGCACTGAAGTGCAAGAACCAGCCCTCTAAGTTGCTTTGAGAGCTGGCAGGGAAGGAAAGTGAAGATGCAGATGAGTGAGTGACTTGCCTGGCTCTCAGGGGCCAGAGGTGAAACCACGAGAAATCAGGTACTAGGGCAATAAAAGAATGCACTGAAAATTCCAGTGCCTCGACATGTGGGTGAGGATGACTGAAATGTCTTCTCTCAGTTTGATGTCACTTTTCTGGGCAACCAATGTTTATGTGTTTAGGAACACAAGAGTCATAAGAGATAAGACACTGTTTTTTTCTCAGGAGGAAACAAGTCTAACCCACAACAGAAATCTTTCTCTGTATTTTCACCATAGTGACAAAGTGACTTCTCTCTTTTCATTAAAAATATTGCACTTGTCAAGCAAAAGTCAAGTCAATAACTAATAGCTTCTTGAAACATAAGATCTTGACATGTGAAGCCTTTGCTTTCAGCAGATGGAAACAGGCCATCATGAGAAAACTTGACTGTACCCTCCTGGTCTCACTCACCTCAGAAACTGGTGAAAGACAGCAATCAGGGTGAGTGGGAATTCTGTATGGCAGGCTGGGTCCCTATGGTCTTGCAGGATAGAAGACAGTGTAATCTTGCAAATTTATTTGCAACATTTTGTCTGCTCCCTATAAATTTACTTTTGTTCATTCACGCTGACTGACTAGTAGCCAAAATTTACCACCAAGGCTTATATAAAGGTTTGCTGTAAAAAATTAAAGGTACACATGAAAAAGGGGTAAAAAGGTATTTTCCAATTGCTATAGATATTCCATTCCAATGCTTCCTAACAAGAGCCACTTTCAGGCTTATCAAAATGGGAATAGAAATGGTTTCATCAGTGTGCTAGTGCTCCCTCAGTCACACTCTGACCTTGGGCAGGTAATTTATCTGCTCTGTGCATCAGTTTTTTCCTTCTACAGGAAGGAGGAATTGAATTTTACCTTATAGGGGCATGCTGTGAAGCTGCAGGGTTTTAAGGCTGACAGGAGCAGACCTAATAAAGGGAAAAGATACAAGACCCTGACACAGATCCAGCTCTTGGGTTCATTTCCCAGGACTTTGCCCTTACAGTGCAAGGCCAAATGAATTTATTGAAAAAAAAAATTTAAAAAATAACAATAGATAAGTCTTCATGAAAGTTAAACATAAGATTAGGTGGGTCTCAAAGTCATAACATTAAATTTTAAACTTCTAAGTTACAAGAGATTTCAGATCAAAGTGCTACACAGTAGCTCAAAGGGAACAGAAATTAAAAGGCATTTATATCCAGCTGCCCTCCTGCCAACCACTCCTGTGCAGGCTGGGCTCCGCTTCCAGTCAGCAGCTGCAGTGCACACAATGATTTTCTAAGCTGCAACAAACTCTGCTCAGGAACCTCCCAGCAGCTGAGGAGGTCCCTGTGATATCCCCCCCGCACTGCAATTGCCACCCCGGCAGAGCTGCAGTCCCTGCCCCATTGTGGCATGTCCAGAGCACTCACATCCAGCAGGGATAACAACTGGGGACTGCCAGCACATAAAAACCCAACAGCATGGCTCTGCCGAGCCTGGTCTGTCTGCTCACTGATGGACAGATCAATGCACTCCCCACAGGAAAGGAGAGAGACAAGAAATAGGAATTGGATTCAATCCAGAGAGACCTTGTTCATGAGAGCTACTGATTTGGGTCCATACCTCCATCAGGAGCGCGTGCCTATGTCCACTTTCCCACCCTGCAGCCAGGGAAACAAAATTACTCTGGGACATCTGTCAAACCCCTGTCCTCCTCACTGCTTTTCTGGAGGACTTTTTTTGGGTAGCTTTTATTTCTTGTTTGGCTTCTTAAAAAAAAAAAAAAATCATTGATTAGAATAAAAAATTTTTAAATATCTTCTTTACTTTTTCTCTAAACACCAAGTCTAGTTCTCAAAACGGCATTTTGAAAGGCAAGAGACCCTCAAGATGGGTCCAGCAGGAGTGGGGCACGTCATCTGACAAGGGCAAAGGGCAGCCAAGGGCAGCTGCACATGCTAGAGGGGAGGTGGCTGTGGCACGGAGCAGCCAGTGGGACTGCACAGCTTTCCTGCTGCACTTCCTACAGGGAAGGCTCCTGCAGGGCCCTCCAAGAGCAGCTGTTGGACGTGCAGAGCCACAAACCCGAGCTGTTTGCTGCTCCTCTCGCCATCCCTCTCCTCTCCACTCTCCGGGTGACCAAGTGGACCCTCTGAAACACCTTGTCCCAAAAGATTAATTTATGGCATTTGCTCAAGCAGCATTGCTTGCTAGATATTATTTCTGTTAATTAGGCCTTTTGGCTGCTTGATATGCCAGAAAATTCACATTTTTCTACTCTTTTTTGCCTGCTTTTGAGTTGTTGTATTTATTAAAGATGAAAGCCAGATGTTATATTAATAAGAGAACTGCCTTTCCTAAAGGGAAACATTCATCAGGGCAGAAGCAGACGTTGTAGCTTTGCTGTGAATTATTTAAATTCCTCCTTTTTTTTTTCCTTCTGAACAGGAAATCCAAGAAGATGTATTTGAAAGCAATAGTATTGTGACTGCAGAATAAAAGCTATTTACCCTAATCCCTTTAAAAGCTGGTAATAGGGATTTAAAAGTACTGAAGTTTAAAAATGTTTAAATTTGAAGGAAATACAAATATAAACCCATAATATTGGGGTAAAAAAAAAGAATGTTTGGATAATTTACATAGCAAATACTTTACAAATCCAACAACAGATAATTACTATCAAACCAGCTGGATTTTTTTTATACCCAGTGGCAACTGTTTTTCCTACAGAGGCTCTTCTCCCAAAGCCAGAGTTTTAGCACAAATGGACCTAAATGAGATTTTGCTTTATGCTGAAAAAAGACACATTCTACAGAACATCTCCTCTGATATTGTGCTGGATGAGTACACTATGATTATTTTCTTAGGGAAGGTGGGATGGGAGGACGTGGGAACAAGTCATTTGTGCAAAGATGACCTTCCCCATGGTACTGCCCAGGTGGGTTCATGGGCTGTTTCTGACACCTGGGTTTGGCACTTGCGGAGCTGTGCTGGCTGTGACTCCTGCTCCAGTGCTGGAGGTGGGAAATGCTCAGTCAGTGCCTATTTTTCCTCTCCTTCTCAAATTTCTCTTCACAGTGCCTGGAATGACACCCATATGAAGAACAGTGGCGAAGGAAAATGCAGTGTTTTCTCTATATTAAAATACAGCAGTAAATAAAAGACCCACTTTTTTTGGAAAAAAAAAATAGACTTTGCAACTGACTGATGGCCACCATATTCCCCTGTGAGCTGGGGCAAGAGCAGCCTTATGCATTGCCCCACCCCTTGACCCTGCTATTATGGGCATATTGCTGACACTTGCTTGTAATCTGCATCCTTTCTAGTGCCAAACATGGCTTAGAAATCTAACTTTAGGAATGCAACTTTTTAAACAAAGATCCAAGCTTCTCCCACATCCAAATGAACACTTTGAAAACATCTGTCCCATATATAAGCTATAATCTTTAATATTTAAATAAATTATGTGTATATCAGATATTTCTAATACCATATATTTATAAAAATAATCATAATCCTGAAATCTCACCCAGTTTTGGAAAACTTCTCTAAAGTAGTAATGAAATTATCTACTTGTATAGAATGTTATATCTTTATTATTAAATATTTCCATCATTGGAATTCCATTTCTGGAATATTTTTAGAATTAATATAATCTGTTGTAATAAAAAGAAGAGTACTGGCATAGCTATTTGACAGAATGTGTTCCAGTTGAATGAGCTAATTAGCTTTTAATAATGAGATCCAGCCCATGGACTTACAAAGCAAGCTACTGGAGCCTAATGATTTCAAAAGCTATCACATTTACAAGTTAATGTAGTATAAATTATTCATGAGCATCTTTTAAATAAGTGTAATAAGTTATTTGCAGGGCTAGTGTTGCCTTAAAATGAGGTTCTTCTGAAAAGTGCCTTTAGAAATAGCTTTTTTGTGACCCCATATCCACCCTGGTTTTTGGGAAGTTGCAGAAGTTTGGAAGTTGAAGGTCATTCACCAGCTCAGATTTCCTTCAGCCCACGTCTCTGCTAAGGCCTGACAATCCCCATGGTTTAGGAGTGAGCAGAGGCATCAGAGGAACTGGGAGCAGTATTCAGCTTTTCTGATTGCCTCTCTTAATGGCAGATAGTTACTGCCCATGCCTCCCTCAACACAGAAACCAATCCAGGGAAACTGCCCAGTGTTGAAGCCCGGAGATCTGCACAGAGGCATCAGCAACACCCTTCTTCTTTGTCACCCAGCCCTTTCTTCCATGGGCAGGTTCTGGCTCATCCAGCAGATTGAGACACCCTCCCCTGGGTGCAAATCATCTGTGAAAAGTCAGTAATTTTACAAACTGAGGGAACTCTTTCCAAACCAGGCTTTGTCACTCTCATCCTGAAAAAAGGCAGAGTTTCAGTAGCAAAAGGTGAATCAAGCTTACAAAACATACAAAAAATGGGTCAGAAGGTGGTTCAGGAGATATTCTACAGGTAATTAAGAGTTTTGAGCCTAAAGGAGGAGCGCTAATTTAGAGGGAAGGATCTTTAGGGATCTGGGGACTAAGGGCAAGAGAAGGGAAGGGATGGCTTTGTTTTAAAGGTATTTAGGGTATTTATACTCTTTTGCCACACTCCTATTGCCATGCTTGGCCTGGCTTAATGAATAGTTGCCAACTGAAACAGGACTTCAGCTGCAGCTGTTCAGGCCAGGGCTTCAGTTTGTATCACCTGGAGATGTTTTTCTTCGGGGTTCAGAATAGTGAAACTGGTTCACCAAGAAATTGCTTTGATTTGTGAGAATATTTGAAAGTCAAATCTTCTAGTGCACAATCATGTCTGTCAAACATCACTTTTTATGCAAAAAGAATCTCTCTTCTAGCAAGGATTTTTTATTTATTTCATATACAGGTCATAAATCTACAAGTTCTAATTCTAGTTTAAGACCAACAAACACACAGTAAGATTAAGGCAGGAATGCTTTCCCTGTTTAATTGCCTGTCTGAGTTACATCTTGGCAACATTCTCTGTGATTTGTTTGTTTTCTTATGGATGGTCCTCTAGACATTTTCTCCATTTTGTTATTTTGCTTACCAATAGGGGATCTTGGATGACTCAGAAACATCAATTCCTGTAGAACTTCAGACTTTCAGAGCAATCCCTGCCATTCCATTCAGCTCTCATCATTTGGGATTGTTTTGGGTTCAATTTTACTGAGTTTTTGAGCCACGGCATGATCTCTTCAGGCCTCAGAAGGAACTATGTGGTCCTGCGCATACTTCTTATTTGATTAGCTACGACTGGTATTTTTAAAGAACAGAGGAAACAGTTTATTTCACAATTGCTCATTGAAATCCAGGCAGTATTGTATTTTCTCTCAAAAAATTAACACAGCAATATTTATTTATCTTATCAGGAAACAGGATGGGAGAACATACTTGAACTATGTTGGTCTTACTGGTTACACGGAGAAGATTTCAGTACAAATTTGAAGGAGCAGAGGTTCATTAGGTGCGTCAAACTAGAAAATCACAGCTGTTTAATTATAAAAGTTCATTTGCACAACTGGAGGAGACAAGCTTGACTGGATTTCTATCAAAGCGTGTGCCATTTACCTTGGGGGTCAGCTCAGGAACAGGGAGTCACTCCTCAAGGGATGCTAATTATTACCACCAGGCTCTCCAGAGTCCTGTATCCCTTCAAGCTGCATTTTAGCCCTGCTTTCTCCATCAGGGGTAGGTGGCACAGCAATCTGCGACAAAGGCAGATATGTAGGCACAAATATCCACATGTGCATGACTTGCCCTCCACACACAAATGTTATAGAAGTCCAAAATGTCTCCCCACAGAGAAAGGAAATAAGAGAAAACATCAGCCCACTCTTAAGAAAATTATACTGTTTTTAAAAGGGGACAAAGCGGCACATGGATCTGTGAGGGGATGTCTTCCACTTGGGTATCTTCCCTAAGCTCACCTCAAAGTTCATTCCTGAAGTTAAACCCCAGTTCTGCAGCAACAGCAAACAAAGTTGATGGGTCAGATGGTCTGCAGGAGGCTAAGAGGGATGACAGCAGTTAAAATATGTCTCTGTATTTGTGGAAGAGGTATGAGAAGATATCCAATGCATACTCCTGAAAAAAGCCAATATAGATATTTAGTACTTCATGAACACTGTATCTGCTGTTGGCTGGGCTTTTAGAGGGCACCCCCATGAAGCTCGGGTTCAAATAACAAGGTGGTGTGATTCACTTGCAGGTTTCAGAGACATCCTGTGTGCACAAGCTATGACAAGGTCCTTGAGGAAGAGACAAGGAGCATTGTCAGTATTTGGGCATGCCTATCAAAGTAGTTTCCATAAATATCCCAAAGGCACATTAAAAAAAAAAATAAGAAAAAGGAAATAGTTTTTGTCAATCGATTTAAATTACTTAACTTACAAGATGCTGGGAAAAAAAATGCACATTTGCAGACAATTCTGAGCTCTGTTTTTTCTCCTCCTTTAATTAGTAATTTATTAAACCTTTTTAAAACCATTAGTGTTTGCCAAGCAGTTCCATCACGCTGCATCCATCAGTGAGTCCATGAGTTTTCAGTTGAGTGAAGAACAAATGAGCAATGTCAACAAGACATTCAGCTAACAGGAACCAGGTGGGGGTTGACACAGTATTTTCAAGTCGTGCGTCATCATGTTGCATTCTTGAGCCTGGTGTGACTTCCTGGGAGCTGTGCCAACGTCAGGCAAATCATTATTTACAACTAATCACATCTTGAATACCGCACACACTTAAATTTCTGTTTTTCTTGTTTCTTTTGAACTGCCTGTGTCTTCTTTTGATTCTGACTGCAAGCTCTTTGGAACAAGGATTTCCAGCAATTTACAGTGTTTGGAGAAAGGCTGGAGTCTCCAGAGATCAGCCACCAAAGCTGCACTCATCAGGAGACAAGTGCTGGCTTCACAGGCATATGGAGCAGCACTTTCCTCCCCCCAGGGAGTGGTTTGTTTTTCCCAAGCTGTCACCCAGCGTAGGGTCACAGAGTGAATGAGGGATTCCTCATCCTACAGCACAACTGTGAGGGATTCATTCCTAGAGCACAGCTCAGCTCCCACCTGCCTTTCTGCTGTTCCCCAGCTGTTGCGTTTCTGCCCAAATTAAACCTCAGCCATTCGGGCAGTTTCTGGTGCCTTATCCTCACTATGGGCACAGACCTGACCTGCAGAGCCCAAGCCCTCCTTCCAGCCCCTTTCCAAATCTCCTTAAGCTGCCCAGTCTCCACTGCAACCAGCATGGTCCCCTCAGGCAGACAGAGCCAGGACCTGAAGCACAGTCTCCATCTCCCTTCTCCAGGATCAGGGCATGGCTTCATGTTGCAGATTCCAGCTGCATGATACCTGCAAGATGCAATTTTCTTATATATTGAGCCATTAAAAAAATTTCACCAGCACTACATCTGATACAATCTTGTAGCTCCTCCCCTTTCAGACACCTTCAGTGGATCTCTGCATGACACGTACCTGTCACCAGCAAACCCAAACCCACTGCCTCGTCACTCACCACTTCCCAGATCCAGGCAGACATTTTGCAGCTTCACAGGCAGAAACCTCTGTCATTTTTCCCCTTCACCTATTTTGTTGATTTAACATCTTATTACAAATAATTTTAAGAGCCTTTTGGACTTCTGAAAGGCTTCCCAGGTGCCTGCACCATTACCCATTCACTGTGTTTACTCTGAGCATCCAAAACCATCAACAGACAAATTAGACTCTTAATTACTGCAACAGGAAAATGAGCTTTACTATTAAAAAATCACAATGGTCTCTTGCTGGAATAAAATTTAAGAAACATGCAGAGCAAGGAAAAGCACCAAGTGGACACAGAATCATAGAATCATAAAATGGTTTGGGTTGGAAGACACTTTAAAAATCATCTAGTTCCAAGCCCCCTGCCATGGGCAGGGACACCTCCCTCTAGACTGGTTGCTCAGAGCTCCATCCAACCTGGCCTTGAACACTTCCCAACATGCTTCAGTATACTTTCCCTAATGTATCTTGTCAAAGATGGACTGTTGATGCATGTTTTCCTCATATAAAGCACCTCTTAAAAAATTTCTCCTTATCCTTCTTCCTAAAAGTGTTCAACAGTTTGCCGTTTTGTAATTGTTTTGTTATCGCCTGCATTTGTAGTTCATCAAATCTCTCATTAGTTGCTTATCCACTAGGAATTGGAGATCATTATTGCTCTGCTGCTTTGAATTTATACTTTGATATGATAATTTGCTGACTAGATTTTATCAATAAGAGCTAGAGGAAGCAGCCTGAACACCTTGGCTGTAATTTGATGAAGGATTTGTGGCCCTACGTGGCAGTTCTTTAACCATCGATCTGCCTCTGCAGGGACGTCGCCTAACGCCCCCCTCTGTCATGCAGTGAATTAGGTTGTGGTGCAGGGGGAGGAGTGATTATTCCAATACATTACTTCCAAGTCAGAGTGTCTAAACAGTGTCTACAACCTGTATGGGAAGGGATGGTTATAAAGGACTTGTTTACAGCCCTGAATGCACACTTCTCTTGGAATTTATTAAGTAGGTAAATAGCCCGAGTGGTAGTCTGAGCTTGTGTTTTGTGTCCAGTTGTAATTCAGTTGTAACTCCACTAAAAAGATTGTCAGCGACCTTTGCTAGTTCATTGTGTATATTTGAGGGAAGAAAAGGAAGCTTGTTTTTCACTACCGTTTATTCAGTTATTTATTTCATAAAAAGCTAATGCCAGACAGGCTTCCCTGCTAGCACTAAAACTACATCTGAGCAGAAGAGTAGCACCAGTTTGTTGGTTGCCCAGTCTTTGAGAAGACAGCCACATTTATTTTCGCAGAAAACATGAGCAAAATTCAGCCATTCATCTGAACAAACGTTCACCCCAGGGTGATGGTCCCTGCAGAGACCCTGGAGCTCATTTTGGTTTAGGAACAAAGGCAGCGTGGGATGCCCCTCTGCACAGCTCATCCCTGCCAGCCTTGGCCTTGGGCACAACCTCCCGGTGGCCCGGCACCGCTGCCAGAGAGACATCGTGCCCCAGCCAGCACTGCAGTCACCGGGGGGGTGCTCTGGGCTCAGTGCAAGCCTAGACTAAAATAATTAAAGTCCCTTGTCAGCTGCACGGACAGAATGTCACTGTCACCAAAGCCAAATTCCCATAGTTTTACAGCTCCCAAAACAGGCTGCCAGCCTGCACCTGAGGCAACATTCTGTGACCCTTCACCAACATTGACTAAATAAATTCAGAAGGAAGATGATGACAAACACAAAAATTGGAACAACCATAAAATTCTGCCTGTTTGTATTTTTCAGAACAATTCCTGTTTGTAAAAGTTCCCAGTTCTTGGACTCCTTGGCTCAGCAGCTGCTTGCCTGGTTGCATAGCAACTTTCTCTCTGCTTCTGCTTGCCAGAATCAAAGGGCCACATGTTGCATAAAATAATTAGAGTATTTCCTGGCTCAGAGGGACTGAAGTTCAAGCAGGCTAGCTGGCACCTTGCTGCCTGCACTGCTCTCTGACTCCAAACTCCCACCTTGACAATAAGTGATATTCATAGCACTGAAATCACAGACCTATAATTTGCCTTTTTTTTAAGGGCACAGTATGGTCACTGGCCATCTCCTGCTCTGAAAATAAAGATGAAAGGGGTCTCTATATAAGAAGAAGATTCTCCAGCCTGAAGTGGGAGCATCCTTGCAAGAAAATCTGGTTTTAGTACCATCTGGATTATAAGACCCAACGCTCTCTTGGTCTTCCCCAGAGAGATGTATGATGGTTATTTAATACTTCATAGAGATGCAAGACCTGAGTGGGACAGCATCTCTGGGTGCCAGTCATTAAAGTGATGGCAGTCAGCTCTGGACACACAGTCAGAGCCATGAAACACACACCAGCCCTGGCTACAGCCTGGCATGGCCACAGGCAATGACAGCCCATTGAAATATTATTGACAAAGCCTTTGTCTATTGGGCTGGCTTTAGGAGAACACCAGTTGCACATTAGCATGAGGCTGAAGCACAGTGAACTCTCAGGGTGCCTCACAAGCTTCTTGCAGGACTGTGCTCTGGGAGGTTGCTGAGAGGACACTGTTTTGGTGGCATTTCATGTACTTCTGCGTACCTGTGCATTTCCTTCAGGGCTGTACCCCAACAGAGAACATGGCTTTTCTGAAATAGAGACCCAAGCTGTGCCCCTCATCACTGCTCTGTTTTATGCTTTGTCCATAAAATCAGTAAGGGTACGCAATTGCCCCAAATCCTTTCCAGCTGCCACAAGCATAGCCATCTTTAGGAGCAGTCCAACTTTCAATAGAAAAAACCCTAAAAAGTCACTCTAAAAAGAGATGTTTTACAGGATCTTTAGGGCAAAAACCTGTTCAAGCTTAAAATAATGAATGACTGCTTTTGATGGAAATATGCAGATACACACATACAAGGATCCAGCCCTGCTCTCTTGTATTCCTGCTGTTATTGGGAAATGGGTCCTTGGATTTAACACAGTCTTTAGCTGACCCTAAAACTTCCCCACATATTTTTTTTTTACATCTCATAATTTGCAGACCACTATGTCGGCAGGAAAGAAGTCACAGTGAACAGTCGCTCCATCCCTGAGCAGCAGCTCTGGATCACATGGGCAATCCAGCATGATCCTTGCTGTGCTTTTGGGCTGGGCCACCCCTCAGCAGTGCCAGGGTTTGCTGACAAGCAACAGAAAAAGGCTCTGCCCTGGCAAGCAACCAGAAGAGCTCACAGCAGCCACGGTCAGTGCCCACCATGCCGTGTGGGGTCGGCTGGCAAACACGGCCTCCTGAGCTGTGGACACGAGCAACACACAAAACCTCAGTGGCTCAGGGAAAGCTACTCAGTGGATCGGCCAGAGTGCCCAGCAAGCAGCTTCTGAGCGTCCTGCTGCTCCCTGACAGCTGAGACAGAATTGTCTCCTTTGTTCCTCTTTCCAAAACCCCACGCTCCTCACTTCTTCTCTGTAAGTCCAAACTGGTGGCTCAGATGCAAACCACAGGAGGAGAATCAGCCCTATCTTGCATCTACCCATATCCTCTAGGGCAGGTCCTGCACCAGCTTCAGAGGACTCCCACTTTATCTACATCACCCTGAAGAAAAGGAGAAAATCTGGCCATTTTCATCCTCCATCCCTTTTCCTAACACATAAAAAGCAGCTTGCCTTGCTGGAAATACGTTGAAATCTCAGATTTAAAAGACCAAGGAACTTCCAAAGATAAGACCAGTGCTGGATTTGATCTGAAATGTGCAATGAAGAAAAAAAGGGCAGAAACTCAGATCTTTCTTCTTAGTCTCTGTACAACACAAAAATACACATTTTTGAAGACTCTGTTTGCATTAGTTTCATCCTAGTTCTGATGCCTTTTCCTCTTAACTACCACAACAAATTCCAGTGAAAAAAAAACACTCTCAATTTCCCCAAACCCATAAACATATCTTGAACCCTCTAAAGATTAATTTGAGACTGGTCACTTAGTCACCTTATGGCAGGGTCAAACTTCCACCAGGAAAAGTCCAGCTGTGTCTGGACCTAGAACAACTAGTGTCTAAGAGCACTAATTTGGGATGATAATTGATCTGCAGGCAGGTACCTCCTCAACTCCTCTAATTTCTAAACAATGTCTAGAGACCAAGGCATATATGTTTGTGCAGGGCATCAGAAATATGCAAATTTTATATATATGTGTGAAGATAAATACATGTGCTAATGAGCAAATACTGGTTTTGGGGAGAATGAGGTATCTAAACATTTTTAAAGATTTGGCCTCAGCTGCAGGAAGTAGTAATACAGCACTCCAAATATTTAGCAATGCATAAAAAGCTGGTTCCTGATCATCCTAAGGACACAGAAATTACTAGAGATTACCCCAGAAATAGTTTGTTTTATTAAAAGCCAATATACTCCACAAGATTCTTTCCACCCACATTTCTTCCCAGCTGTCTGATGCCTGTAGAGTGTAAGTGCACACACAGAGTGGGCAGGAGGCTGGCTGCAGCTTCTTGAGGGCTCAGCGTTTAGATGAAACATTTCTAAAATTCTTCAGTCATCTTGCCAACTTAAAAATTACAATTATCTTTCTTCTCACTATAAAGCTTCCCCTCCCAAAGCATGTCTTGCTGCCCAAGTACCGATGTGCTCATCCCCACGGCTGCAGAGTGTGCCATGCCCATGTGCTCCCAGCTTCCCAGGCCCTCCAGCCCCCTCTGGGAGCAAGAACTCTTCAAAGGAGGAGCACAGTCACAGCCTGCTCTCATTCACTGTCCTGGAGGGTGCCAAAACTTTGTGCCATCTGATAGGGACTTACACGCAGCCAGGATGCTTCACTCATGTTGTGATTTTACCTTAAATCCCCCTTACTTCCTGTAAATGCCAGCCTGAAGGGTGTGTGCAGCTCCTGCTGGTCTGGCCAGTGATGCCCAAAGCAGCCGACAGCAGATGCAGGTGAGGAGATACTCAGCTTAAAGAATCTTGAATTTTGGAATATCTTCCACTGGGATAAAAACAACCACTGAGCAATTTGTTGCTCAGGTGAGCAACTCTTCTGTTCACTCAGTCCATCTGAGGAAGAAAAGGGGTTGTTATTCTGAGAAAAAAAACACTGTATTTTCTGTCTCATCCTCCCCCCAGGCTCACACTGACACAGAGCTGCCAGGTTATGGCTGCTCAGCATCCACAGCCGTGCTCTGGGCACAAGCTGGGGCTCTGGGCAGTGAGTTGAGCCCCACTCCTGGTGCTGCCTATTTGCAGCCTAAAAACCCCTCAGGGAGCAGCCTAGACCCACCACCCAGCTTTGCCATTCAAACACGTGGAGTGGCTAAGTGGGGAGTATCACCTTCGTGCTGCTGAGGCCACCCAGTGCCATGGGCAGCTCCGACAGCTTTAATGTCCTTCCCTGACTCCGAGCTCCCAGGCTGTGTGGGATCCCTCATAAGACATGAAGCACTGCCTGAGCAATATAATTTCCCTCCTTTTCTCTTCTTTAATGAATGCAGCAATGACAGCACAGTTATGATAAAAGGTACCCTCTGGCAACAAAATCATAAAATAAGAATATGATAGATCCTCTGTCTGCTCAGAGCTGTATATTGGCTCTGGCATTTTTATTTTTAAAAAATTCAACTCACAAGTACACGAACTTGGGCAAAAGCTTTTGGAAGTTGGTTAAGTGATCTTGAATAGGATTTAGTCTCGTGAAAAGTTTGTTGCAGCTCCTCCTACTTTGAGTTGTAGAAATAGACATGGAAATAGCCATAGAAAAACCATAGATGCTGGGGATTCTTCCTAAAAACCTCCCCTTGGTGACAAATATTGTTGTCCTTCAGGTTTTTTTATATTGCCTTTAGAAAATCAAGCAGTCCAATGTTCAAAAATTTCAAACCTAAGGCTGTTTTCACAACTTATACCATTGAATGGCAGACACATTGATTACAGTCCTGTTTGGTGATATTAGCACCAAACATAAGTGTTTGAACATCACCTCAATGCTTCAAGAGAAAACCCCTCCTTAAAATCTCTATGACAGTGGGAAATGGGGAGCCTTTTATCTTCCATGTGGAGTCCTCTGTGGTGGCAGCTTTTGGCACACTGGCAAGTCCAGCTGAGCTCATGGAGCCCTTGGCTGTTCCCAGCTCTGAGGATGGTGTGACCTGCTCCTGAGAATATGTTGTGGAGAGGGTGCAGGTGAGCATTATCACCTTTCCATCATATCCTTTTAGACTTTTTAAAGCCAAAGGCCTTCCAGGAGAATATAAGAATAGCTGGACCCCTGGTTTGTCTGGTCTTGGTGTTTTCTTCTTTTCTTCACCAGCCAGAAATGTCTCATCTTTGGCTTCTGTCCGGTTGTGTGAAACCTCATCAAAGCCATCAGTATTACCTCAGTCCCTGAACTGGACCTGAAGGGGATGTGAAAACCACTCCACCCACAGGCCTCAGCAGGTTAGGATTTGCAAATAGGTCTTTCTTTTCTTTAGGACTGTGGAAAAAGCCCCATTTACCAACAACAAACCTGGGGACACCTGAGAAGCTCGTCCCAAAGGCAATACTTGAGCCCTGGTCCTAACTGATGGAAATAATGAATATGTGATATACTAGTAAATCTTGTCTATGGTGCAGTAAATCTGTCTAAAATTTTGTAGGAGTTCCCATACAGTGAACTATTTGGCAATAAATTCCTTCAAGTCATAGAAGCAGGACAAAGCAATGAAGATGCTGTCACTGAAATGTAGAGAACAAACTAATTTCCAGCTAGTATTAATTTTATAAAAATATATATGCATAGTGCATAAAAAATACATATGAAATATATATAGGTATAAAATCTCATTACAGGATATGCCAGGCATGCAGGTTAATGTGTAGAGTACACATGCTACCCAACTACAAACACGTTACACAGTGGTTTGCTGCTTTTAGCAAGTCTGCTCTTAAAACCGCAGTTCTTAATCTTGAATATCCATGTTTTGAACTGGACTGTTTATAGCAGGTTTTTTATATGGTAGTTTTCTCACAGTATCTGTATGTTTAACGTATCCATGAAAAAATATTTTCTTCCACTGCAATTGAAAATGGGTATTTTTTCACTAACTGGCAAGAGGTATTTATCTGAAATATATTAATTTAATTGGTTTGGCAATTGTTTGTGATTTTGCACTCTGACAGAATATGGAATTTGCATAAATAAATATTAAACCTCTGTCAACTTGGCTGACAAAAGTATTCTCCCTTTTTTAGTCTTAAATTGCAGCATTTGCATTAAAATGGACAAGCTTGATAAAAACAAGCCATGAAGAGATAAAATTACCTTGGAAAGGAAATATGGAATTCACTTAAGTAATTTCTTTGTGTCCAAAACACTCTTTGTAGGGTCATGTGTCAGTTTGGCAGATTGGGTTGCTGGCATGTGCAGGAGAGTTCGACAAGCACAGAGGCACCAGAGAGAAAGATCCTGATTCTCAGTATCACAGAAGCATTGCCGTGTCATACCTGTTAAGCAAACAAATAGATTTGCAGTGAAATCTAAATGAGGCTTATTTGGGAGATTTAGAAACCTGACAAAAGAGTATCAATATCACCAATACAAGCTTTAACCTTCTGTTGGGCTTTCCAGCTGATGTCAAGTGTGGGATTCGGGGTATGAACTCCAGTGTGAGAGGGTGGAAACTTTCCACTCCTTTCTTCTCTCTGTCTTGGGTTTTGCAAAGCACTGAGAAAGAGCAGATTTGCTGTCAGTGGCAGCCCACTGTTTGTGAGTGAAGAAAACCCTCCCTTTCTCTGGGAGTTAACAAAGGGCATGACATCCCAGCTGGGCCACCTGCGCTTGGTGGGCAGCTGCTCACCAGGACAGGACACTGACCACCAGGGTATTTAGCACTGCACAGCCAAGTGATTCCTTCACTGCTGCTGCTCCTCCAGCACAAGCATTTGCTATGCAGATCTATTAATTACAAATTGAAAGCATCCAAATACTTGGGATAGCTGCAACATTTTCCCAAGGAATGTGGGAGATATTTGACATTACCAGCTTCAAAGAAGGGGAGACGGAGAGAAGGAATTTAATTCTGCTTGTGTATGAGGTAACGTCAATTCCTTGCAGTCAGGAGACTGGGGCTTAATTGATATCATATGGCTAACAAATGTACTCCAAAGCCAGCCTCATTTGATTGCTTTTTAATAACTAATAACTCTCAGAGGGAGTCCAAAATATGTATGTATGAAAAAGACTGCTGGAGCTGCCTCTGTTGTCTGCCAAGATCACTGTTACTGAAGCAAATGTGTACCTTTTGCTGTCCTGGAATAGATACCAGCAGTGGCTGGACACGTACTCTCTCAGCCTGCCCCAGCCAGGAGTGTCTGGAAGAGCTGCAGAGAGGTTGGAGGGCATGTCCCCAGCAGTGGCAGTGGTTGTCCACCCTTGCTGGGGTGGGTGTTAAGCCATGGCTGGAGGAAGGATTGAATCTCTCCAGGCATCCTCCCTTGCCTGCCCAGGCCAGCTCCGCACCTGGCATGGCTGCAGGGCCAATAAAGCTGTTGCCACTGGGCAATAATTCAGACAGAAATAATTTTTCCCATGGAGCTCACTGCCTTCCTGAGTCACGGATGCCAAAGCAAGGAACCATCTTCTGTGATGGGTTAGGAGAGTCATCCAGGTTTGGGCTGCTCAGTCCCCTTGGGTGGCCCCACGTCACCTCCCCTGGTGTTCAGAGTCTTGCTGCTCGCTCCCCAGCCCAGGCAGTGTCAGCAGGCCACCAGCAGTGTCCCTCAGTGTCCCTCAGCCCAGCAACAGCACAGAAATCAGCTGGATTTCCCTGAACAGCTGATTATAAAAAAGCTCTGCCTGCACAGCAGGGTCCAGGAGTGTTCTGGTGGAGTGCTACGACCTCACAAACTGACTCCAGCAGAAAGTTGCTCGGCAGCCACTGCACTCACACAGGCACACACACACTGGACAGCTTCTCGACAGGGCGATGGCAAAGAGGCAGGAAGGGTCTTTGTGTGGAGTTTTCACAGCAGAGATTTATTTCAGCTCCACCGTGAAGGGGAGCCAGGGACAAAAGACCCTGCAAAATGGAAAGTTCCAGGTTATATATGGGCGTGGGGAAAGCATCAGGGACAGGGGTGGTACACAGGTGGGACCCTGAGATATGAGGGAAAAAGGGGCAGGGAAATCCACGGGCCAGTCAGGGAAACAGAACTGGGGTACATTGGCATGGTAGGACAAAGCATCCTGGGAGGCTTCACCCTAAGCTAGGGAGATCTCTCGAGGTCTGCCCCTTTAGGGGACTCTCTCATTCCCTGATTGGCATATTCACTGGCTCCCACAAGGTGCAAGCAGATTTTTACAGAGCAGGGTATATGCAAAAATATGGTCTACTGAGTACAGCTGACAAAACCAGAGGCTGAGTCCTACTTTGCTCCCTTTTCTCCCTGCCCTAGCAGCCTGGCTGCAGAGGAACAAAAGGATATGACAATGTCACCACTGTGTCACAGGGAGCCATGTGCCTCCCTCCAAGCCTCACTTAATGAGTGGGTGAGTGGCCAGGACTGGGCCATGTAGAGCCAGGAGTCAGGATCACTGGTGGGCTCCCCAGGGCTTCTCAGGCACTGGAAGCAGACCATGAAGTGGCTGCTGTTCTAATCCTTGGCAACTAAAATATGTGTTGGGGAGTTACCTGAGGGTGCTGTGAACCCCTTGCTGTGGCAGCCCGCGGGAGCGGGGCAGCTGCTACGGTGAAGCACTGCCCCAGGGCACGCTCCCACACTGGACAGCTGACCTTCTGCTTTATGGCATTGGTGAAACTTCTCAGGGAGGACTTTTTTGTTTATTTGTCTGGACTTGGTTTAATTTGCAGTTTTTTGATTTGGGTTTTGTTGGGGTTTGGGTTCTGGGGTTTTTTTTGGTTGTTTCTTTTGGTTTGTTTTTTTTTTTTTTTTTTTTTTTTTTTTTTTTTTTTTTTTTTTTTTTTTTTTTTTTTTTTGTCCAGGGAACCAAACCTTGAAAAAATGCTGATCCTGTGCGTCTTTCATTCTGCCCACAGTCAAAAACTCTTCTTGCTGTGGTTGCATCTGGGTTAGTGTCAAAAGGAATTCAGATGGCTTGTGCCTATAACCAGATGTAAAACTGGGTAAATTATACTTGGGATAATTCATATGTATTTGATTTCTATTGCATAACAAGAGAATGCAGGAACAAGCTTATTTAAAACAAGTTTGTAGACGGGTATCAGAGTCCATGCACTGAAAGTGTTTAATAAAGGACCTCTACTGGGATTATTAAAAAGACTACTAGGAGGACAGCAAATTATGAAAAATTAAAGATACTTGATGCAGGGCAGAAGGAGGAAAACAAAACCCAGGCTGGGTAATTAATGATGAAAACAAAATTATATCCTACTTGGGAAGAAAACAAACACATTCAGAGAGTCCAGGGGTACTTCTGTGAAGAGAGACTGATGACTGGAGAGCTACCACTGTTTCTGTGAAGCACTGGCAATGTATCAAAATCAGTAGAAAAATGATGAGCTTTAAAACAATTCCTCAGAAAAGCAGAGGTGAAATGCTAAAAATGGCTATTTTGTGTTGAAAAAGGGAAGAAAAATTACTGCAGTGTCTATTGCCTTGCTATTCCTCCACTACTCTCCCATTTCCAAAGCAGCAGAGGTAACAGGCACATCAGAGCACCCCAGCTCCTACAGGGAGAAAATGGGACCAATTTATAAACGTCATTAATGGAAGCAGTGTCAGGAAAGATTGTAGACTGTTACCATTAAAGTGACTGGTGACTTTGTTTTACACATATGCATGCTGATTTTAATTCACCTCTATAAAGCTGCCATTGATTAGGTTTTCATTACAACTCACACTAAATTGCACAATACTCACGTTTAAGTGAAGATCTTTCCTTTGGCTTTCCACTTTCCCTGTTTCTCTTTGTCCATCACAGCTCAAAATGATAATATTTTTCATTTTGGAGTATTAGAAAATCAAAAGGCACTGCTATTTCATAAATGTCCAATAAAAAAGGCAAAACCAAATTAACCCAAACAACAGAAAGCAATGCTTATTACAATGAAATTGCAGTATGTTGTTAGGAAAAAAGGTACTTTATATTTCAGCTTCAGTAAATACAGTTCATCAAGGCCCACAAGAACTAGCTTACAGCTCTTAAAAGCAAGAGTGGTGTTATTCAAGTTAATAATGAAGCAACATGGTTGGTAATTGTAGCAGATGATTTTGGGCTGCTTCTAAGCAGCAATACAGTAAGATTTGCTATACCTCTGTGCAGTATTGATAGACTTACAAAACCAACCAAAAAACCCCAAACCTAAACCAAATAAACCATCACTGGTCCCCCGTTACAGGAATGGTGCTGCTGTAGGAAAGAATTATAAGAAACAGGGTTGATGTTCAGGCCTTTTATTGAAGACTGCAGGCGCTCAGCACTACATGTGACAAGTTCCTCAAGCAATTTAAAATGCAGATCTCTTGAGTTCTCTTCCTGATATTGAGTGAGTTGTTTAACTTTTATCATTTTATTCTCTGTCGCTTGGCTATGGTATCAGTGATAGGAATAGCTTACAGCCTCATGGGGACATAAAGAATCAATTCTTAGGGTTTATACAATTAGTGGTTGTGTCCTTCACTATTTATTGTTACCTTTCATCCCAAAGGAGCAGCACATCCTGGTAATTTGTTCTTTTCCTGTCCTTTCTCTGCACTTCCTTAACATCACCATTAATGCTGCAGACCCACATCCTACCCTTGGAAAACTGAGGTGGTTTCTTATCCAGTGCCTTGCACCAGCATATGGAGCTGCTCCATTAGAGGTCCCCATGGGCAGGTAGAGCCACCTCCACCTTCAGTGCAAGCCATGCCTGGCTCCAAGTGCTGATCATAGGGATCCAAGTCACAGCCAAGAGGAGCTCCCTGCCATAGCTTTCTCCTCAGTGAGACAGCAAGTGTGCAGATGTAGCACCATCACCATCACCATCACTTACTTGTTTCCATTTCACCACAAGACGATAAAAAAATTCTTGTCTCTGAGCATGCAAAGGTGCTCATAAAGGAAGTCTGTTAATTTTTATGCCTCATAAATGTAAAACACACTTTAAGTTTGCTGTGAAAACATTCCTTTTAAAATCTGAGTATATAGGACATGGAACAAATAGGATTTCAGAATAAAAGCCTGGTTTCTATTATCTTGAGAATTCTATTATTGTTAATTAATAATACTGCTTTGCCTTTCTTTGTTTTCAAGTTTTTCAAGGCATGTATTTCTGAAGATCTGCTGTTTTACTGCTCTCCTTTGATGAATATTTTATCACATAGTAATGAACATCTTGTAAGGCAATCGTACAGTTTACAACTGTTACACAGTGAAACAAAGCAAGTGGGGGAAGCAAAAGCAGAATGCTATTAAACATTTAAACTTTTAGAAAAGCTGGAGTGACATAATATTAATTTATTCTAAAGCCAGGCACCACATTGCCATTCTGCTCCTGCCTGCCACTTCCCTGAGTGGTGAGATTTGTCTGCTTGTGTTTGATCATATTGTTAATCACCTTTTTGGAAGCACAGGCACAGGGAGCCGTGGTGCCAGCAAGCCTACAGCCACTGTCTGAGCTGGAACACAGAGCTCTGGCAGACCCCACACATGCCTGTGCCTCTCTTGATGGCACTGCAACCTTCTCCCTGCCTGACAGTCATGGCAGCTGATCCAACACTGGATTTCATTTATGTCTGTGGTGAAGAGCTATTTGAAAACCTTGTGGTCGGCTTCTGGTCTGAGCATAAGGGCATTGCCCCTCAGTGGCTGTGCTGGGTGCATCCCACAGATGCCCTCCTGATGCAGAACGTCACCTCTGGGGGAAAGCATTTGCAACAAACATGATTTATTTACAGGCTGACAAAATGTAGGCCTTAGGGCTGAATATTAATGTAATAACCCTAACTGTAATAAACCAGCTGCTTCTCAGAAATGCTGATCTCCCACAGCTTTCAATGCCCCTGATTCTGTCCCCCCAATATTCTTTACTGTTCTAAAAATCAGACTGCTTTCATTTCCCTCCCTAAACAGTCTTGTGTCTGTAAGCAGTGTTACCATTTGGTTTCAGGATTGATTCTTGTGTTCTGCTAAAGTCAGAGGCTTGCAAACTGTTGTGAGACTGTTTTGAAGTTTTTGTGTTTTGGGGATTTTTTAAACATTCAGAAGAACAGCGCTACATGCAGCACTCCCCTGAACAGTGTGCAGGTACCACATATATGCTGTCACCATTACATGACACCCCCACAGAAGCTTCACATGGTTCAAATGCAGGAATTCTTTCTGGTGGAGGAGCACTGGCACGTTTTTGTGGTGTGTGTTATATGGATGATTTAGACCATTGCTGACATTTGTATTTTATGTTACGAGGTGCAGATAAAGTGCTAGGAAAGGTTGTGCCCACCTTGACAGAAAAGGTTCCTCTTCTCTTGGCTCTCTCCTTCAGCCCCAGTTCCAGGCTGTATGGACAGTCCCGACCTTCACCATCCCGCCTCAGTTCACAAGCTGATTTTTAATTGTTTTTCTTTTCTGAGAAAAGCAAAAGTTGCTCTGTGCTGGGGGAAGCACCCTCCAGAGAGGAGGCTGAGACCAGTGGTCACGGTGCAGATGTCAGGCCTGAAACAACAGCACAGGGTGAGGTCTGGAGACTTGGCTTCACTGCTCTGCTGTTCTTTAGGCTTTATTTTAAAAAAAATTATTTAAGCCTGAGAGAGCTGATGGACTTGTATTGATATCTCTTGAAACAATGATCCTTGTACAGCAAAGCCCTGTCACACTCTCCTGTTCTCCCGTGGTCTTGGGTTGATGATACACTATTCAGAAAAAGTAGTGGGCCTAAAACCAATACCTGCTGTGGAAAGATGTTCAACAGAAGGTGAGCAGGACTGTTTCTTCCCCTAAGGAGATGACAGAGGCAGTGGCATGCGGAATCCTTTCTCAGCCAGCCTCAGGAACCAGTCTTGCCTCAAAAGCATGATGTCACCAGTTTCCAGCTGCTTGAGGCCATATTTCTTCTACTGATGCTCCTTGAGCATGAGAAGCTGCTGACAAACCAGAGTTTCAAATGCTCTGGATGATTTTTGGTGTTTCTACTGCATGGTTGGCCCTTATTACAGACAGTACAGAGCAGAACTTGGAGACCTACAGGAAGGAAGTAAAAATCAGCCATGATATGCTAAGTTTTCCATTTGGGGCAGACACAAGCACAAGGATACATATTCAGCTGCATAATACTGCCAGAACAGGAAAGAACACTGTGATTTTATCCATCATCACTGTATTAGAGTGAGGAATTTTGCATGGGGGAGTAAACAGACTTTAAACAGCTTTAAAGATTTACTACTGATTTTAAAAAAGTTTCACAGCATGTGCATAACCTATCAGCTTTGCCACATATTATCTTTGCATTCAATTGTTTGACAGGGTTCATAGACAAATTAGGCATAGGAAAATGAGAATATCAGATGGCTCTAATGAGGTAGACAGGTTTAAAAATATGTAAACACTCAGATTTCCTTGGAGCACAAGCCTCTTCCAAAGACCCAGCAATGCACAGAATGGAGCACTGCTCTGCCTGCTATGGTAATTCCCTGTTACTGAAGAGCCTCATATTACATTTTACTGTGTCTTGTTACACAGTGCATTTACATCTGAGAAAAAGTAGTGCTTGCTATCCTTGAAGTGCACACAAGAATTTTTAGCTGCATACCCACATAAATGTGCCGTGGGTTTTTTTCCTGGCATTATTCTGCCCTTCCCTGGCAGCGCTGAGCTGCTTCCAGACAGCCATTCCTGATTCACTGGGGTGAGCTGACGGTGAAGCACAGCACACCAAGCCTTGAAGCTGTGTGAACACACAAACAGTTTAGGAAATTGCTATCACTATCTCAGCATTTTGAATGGTATTAATCTTGAGCCCAGCATTATTGCTGTTACCTTATCTCTGGAAACATCCAAAAACCAGTACCTTGAAGCCCATTTTTTTCACAGGCTTTCAGTGGGGCCCTCAGGCTATCAACCTGAGCACTGAAAATCAGAGGTGGGACTAACCAAATTAAACCTTTCTCCTGACCTCCTTTGCAAGTATCCTTTGACACTTGCACGGCCACCAGCCCATCCAAAGATGGCGAGGCAGGAGCCAGCTCAGCACTGTTTTGCCTCTGGCTGTTGCAAATGCTGTTGGAACGTGCATGGCCACCGGGTCCACCACTCAGGGAAGCACCAAATAAAATGAAGGTGGAAAGAAGAGAGGGGAAAGGGAAAGCAACATCTATTTTTGGATATTAAAAGAAGATATTTTAAAAATCACCTATGTTGGCAAGGAAAAATGCTTGATTTGAGGTTTGCAAGTGAACAAGTATATATTTTTAAGCTGGCATGAAGCCTGCCCTTTGTGCCACAGGATCTAATCCAACACCAGCTGAAATCACTTGCCCATGGACTTGCACTTGGATTTTCATGTAAGTTAATACTTTACATAAAAACTCACGGCTCAAAATTACCCAACAGAACTATTTGGAATAACTACCTTTCTATAAAAATGAGTTGCCATATTTTTAGGAGCATTTTAAGTGTTCACTATAAAATTTTATTATATATTAAACTTAATTACCCAAATTAAATTCACAATTATTGTACCTGTGCATGCTGTTTTATTCTTTGCTTCAGTAATGCCAGACAGTATAGTGATTCAATTTTATTTTGAAATTTTGATTGCATTTATTCAGGTATTTCAAGCCAGTAGTGAACTAATGATAGAATATGGTTAAGCTTTAGTATTACTGGCAGCAACCACACCGGCTCTGTACTGCCAGTCACGGCTGGCAACACACCCTGGGATTTTTTTGGAAGAAAGACAGCAGTGATCAAACAAATGGGACTGTCTGCTAGGTCCTAATGTGGAATCAAAAGCAGATTTCCATTTTGAAGCCAAATCTTTCTCAAAATCAGGTTTCATAGATGAAAACATTACATCACCTTGGGGCAAAAGGGAAAGGATACAATAAGAAATTTTAAGGCAAATAAGCCCTTATAGTTTGCCAAGCGTATGACTGCTGACAATTAATTTAATTTATGCACTTATGGAACATCTTTTACATTCTTATTTCCAGCTTAATAATCTCCTCCCCCCACACCCTGAGTCTCCACAGTATTAAACCACTGAAGAACGAAGTTACATTCTTATTATTTTGATTTTAAATCCGAGTTCCCTGTTACTCTGAATGCTGTAGCAGGCAACTATTTTCTGGTAAGCTCACTGATGAGCTCTGCTAGCCATACAAATAATACAAACATAATTCACTGCAAAGATATGCCCCTTTCAGAGACCACTTCATTTATTCCTTGCAGTAGCTGAAAAATCCAGGCATGAAATCATGTTTTCCAGCTATGCTTTTTGTCATATTTATGGTCTCTTTGGTAAAATCAAAGGAATGCACTTCTGTGTAATGGGGTATAGTTTGAATGGGGCACAGTAACCATCACACCATAAAATTTAGAGTTGGGCTGCTTGATTACAAAAGCATGTCCTCACTTCTGCCTCTGCACAATGCAGCTGTTTAAATCACTGGGAGTTTAAAATTGCAGTCAGTTGAGAACTAAAATTGCATGTGATGGCAAAATGGGAAAAGATATTAAGTTTGGGCTGCCAATTTCAGAGCCATTTCTAGAAGTCTGAGAGCTTACTGATAAAATTATGAGATCAAGAACACGCAGCAGTCATTAAGCTCCTTTTCTTTTGCTTGCATCATGAGATTTCCTATCCCAACACTTTACTGTGGGACTCCTTGAATTTAGAAACAGGCACCAATAAACAAGAGCAGAGTAATGAGATTTTTGATTAATGGAGCCTTTAACTCCTGCTGGTTTTCTCCTGAGATATGCTCTCTGCTCCTGCTCACGGGAACATGAATAAATGTTCATTTATTACTGTGTTGGACAAAATCTTGCAATCCCTACTTGGTTTAAAAATGTTCATGATGTGACAATCCCACGTAAATTTTAATACAACATGCTAATGCAATGACCACCCTCCTTTTCCTTAAGGAGATGAGCCTAGAGAAGGCTCCAGGGAGACCTTACTGCAGTCTACCAGCACTAGAAGGGAGCTTATAAAAAATGGGGAGAAACTTTTTACACAGGCAGAGAGTGCTAGAACAAGGGGGAATGGTTTTAAACTAAAAGAGGGGAGATTTAGATTTGATGTTAGGAAGAAATTCTTCTCTGTGAGGGTGGTGAGCACTGGCACAGATTCCCTGGAGAAGCTGTGGATGTCCCATCCCTGGAAGTGCTCAAGGCCAGGCTGGATGGGGCCCTGAGCAATCTGGTCTAGTGGAAGGTGTCCCTGCCCATGGCAGGGAGTTGGAACTAGATGATGTTTAAGGTCTCTTCAGCCAAGTCATTTATGATGATTTGATGCTGAGGAAGATTGGTACCATGGCCTAGTTTGGACAGTGGAGCCACCTCTGATCACACCATCTCTGGGATGTGGATGGGGAGCTGGCCATCCCCACTACGTTTCTTTCCTCTGAAAGCATGAGACAGAAAGATGGTGGGAGGTGACACCTCACCAGATGCTCTAAGTCACAATAATTGCATTGTTATAATAAACTGCAGGGGGGTTTTTTTCCCCTTGTATTTTTCATACTTCTCTGCAGAAGCACCCAAACCATGTGAGCTGCCAAGGATACTCAGGATGACATCACGTGACTCATTAGAACTCAATAAATGCAGGTTTAATAGCATACTTTTTCTGCTTTTCCCAATTTCAAATGCTAAATAGCCCTAAATCTTTTTCTCAAGGCAATTCCCAGTTTTGAAAAAAAGAGATAAGACCAGACTTCTCCACTTAAATATTACAAACTGAAAACACAATAACTTAGTATGTGTTATTACAGAAGTATGTAAGAAAAATACTGTGATTATCAGAGCTAATGCCAAATCATTGCCTCCTCAGAATGACATCTCGGAGGTCTCCAGGTCTCATGTCAAAGCATCAGTTATCTCCCATGCTGAGAGGTTTCTGCAGGGCAAAGGCCAGTGCAGAATCTGTCCTCCACTGTTTCTTGAAGCTACTCTAACACTTTCCACAGGAAATGCAATTTAAGGATTACCAGACACCACTGCAAGTCGGCTCCTTCTGGTTTTCCTATACTAATAAACCCTCAGCCCTCTAGCCAACAAAATGTCAGTAAATTCAATAGCTTCCAAGACCCTGTGATAACTGTGGGGCATCTGCAACAGCATAGGGATGAGCAGAGCAATCCTCCTTCTTTACAACCTCAAAACTGTTTTATTTGGAAATGAGTGGAAAGCCAGAGCATCACAGAGAAATAAGAGTACAACACTTCTTTCTTTTCAGCTGTTAAATGGTTGTAGAATTTTTTTTTTGAGATTTTCAGCTATTCTTTTTTTCCTTTCTATTAAATCTGGGTGTATAGCACTTCAGATCATTTTGATTTCCACCTGCATCAAATTGACACACATCTTGCATGATCTGACATTGCTTAATCTTGAAGATTAGAGTTAATTCTCTGTTTTACCTGATTAACTCCACTGAACTGATCATGCTTCTCTCTCTGGCTAAGATGCACACAGCTGCTCATCTAAAGCATACAAATTATCTCATAGCCTAGTTATGCTGCTGACACAAGGTCATGAAAAATGTGCCAACAAAACAGAATCCCCAGTGCTCCAGCAGACAACAACGAACCTCATATTTCACTATAACTTGGCAATTAAGTCGGAAGAAATACCTCGGGAGAGGAGCCATTCTCCAGGATTTCAAGCAGAACAAACCACTGCTGCTGAATTAGCTGAGACCCACTGCAGCGTGCAGGCAAAATGTGAACCACACTGAAACGCTCTGTTCTTAACCTTTATAATGGCATAAATTAGGATTCCTGTAAGTAAGGCACAGGGAATGCTGAGATCTGCTGCACAAGACCGTGCTCAGCACGGCTCAGCATCACTTCCCCCTGCAAACAGCTGCAGTGCCACCAGCCTGCCAGGCACCCCAGCCCGTGGCTTGGCTGGGCTGTGGGAGCACCCCACAGCTGGGGATGCCAGGGCTGTCCCGGCCCCACGTGTGTTCCCGCGTGCCCGCTGGTGGCTGGTGCCCCAGACACACGTGAGCCAACGGGGACCACCACCCTGACACCATGGCATTAATGACCCGAGGCAGTACAGAGGTGGATGCACACCAACAGAGACCTGTAACGAGGCAATTAGCTAACACTGGGCAATTATTGTCAGTTAAACTTCTGCAGACTGCAGGAAGGAGCCTCTCCCTCTGCTCAGCACAGCCCAATGCATCACCATACACACACTTCCACAGCACTGGTAGGCAACAATGGATTTTTCTGACAGGCCACACAAATCAGAGCATGCTACCTGCAGAAGACACTGCAGTGGCCCAGGGAGCAGAACAGGGTTCATTGGAAGTGACAGCCACCTCCTCAGAGGGACACCAGGGACAGGCCAAGCCGGAGCAGAGCAGTGGGCGCAGGGATCCCGCAGCTCCTCTCACACAGGCCTGCCTCCAGCTCATCCCAGGTCATTCCTTTGCTACCCGGTAACAAAGACCGTCAGAAACGGGAGGGAGGCACAAATGCCGCTACTCTGTGTGGCCAGAGCTGACTCGAAAAGACACAAAGAAACATACCTGGAAGCCCCAGAGAGAAGCAGGTCCCAACCCATTTAGGGGAGCCTGGGTAGATGTGAAGCATGGTCTATTAGTCAAGCAGAGTTTCAGATTTCACCTGTTCCTGCATTGGAAGAGGTCTGACATATTTTATGGACACAAAAATATTGCACAGTTGACTATCACCATTTAACCTCATTTTTCCTTTCTAGAAGAGTTTCCTTTGAAGTTCCTCTGTGTATTTCATTATTGCTTTGGGATCTGGAAAAGCTGTTGTTACTTGAAACCACGAGATCTGGAATCCATTAAAGATGAGACTGAGCCAGGGAGCACTGGCATGGTACTGAGCACTCAGCCACAACAATTTAACCCAACTGTGCAAGAAAACCTTGATTAATTATATCCTCAGTAATTATGTCTAAAACTATTTCTACTCTCTAAATGAAAGGTGACTAAATTGAAATAACGAATTGGAAATAGGAATAACTCACTTTCTCACATCTACATGGCCCATATCCACTGTATAAAATTACAATTCACTAAGAATGAAATCTACTTCTGTCCATCATTCTCAGAAAATCTATACTGCCCATAGAAAAACATACCAGCCACATGATCCATTATTCATGGGATTATAATGATTCCTCTCTTTCCAAGAGCAATAAGATTTGCAGGAAAATAACAGAGAATGTAAAGCACAATGCAAATTAAAGCATAATAGGTAAGAGTTATCACGTATCTTCCCACTTCGATGGTGGAAGCTGGGAAAGGAAAGAGATGCTCCAGTCTGCACAATAACAGCTCCATGGGGAAGGGACACTGATTTTGCCCCATGTGACAGGAACTGTAATTAGGAGTCACTCCTTTGCCATCAGAGCTGGGACCTTGCTGTGCCCTCCCACCCTCTCCCCCAGGATTACCAGCCCGTTACCAGTTCATGCCATTTGCAGCACAGTCAGCATGTGCATCACACCTGTACTTCCAGCACACCTCACAACACTTTTTCAGAGAAGGCACTGCAGCAGACATGATAACATCTCTCCAAACATACAACTATTTTCAGTAATCACTGTATCTGCTTCAACAGCCCCGATCAAAATTAATTACAATCCTAAATTCAGAAAATCTCATGGCACTTACAACAAATTGCTGCCACACAAGAGAGGCCTTCCCAAACTTCAAGCAAATCAAAGCAGATGCTTTGACCCACAGTGTCAGTGTCTGTGTCTTACTGTGGTGGGAGGGCCAACCCCCCTGGACAACCTTTCCTTTCCCCAGCCAACAATGATCAATGGCACAAGGAGAGAGAGAAGCATTTTATTGGAGTTTAACGAAAAATGAACTTTTAAAAACACTCTGTATCTGTTTAAAATTACATTAGAAGAAAGGTATAATGGGCATCTCAATTTTCACTAAAGGATATATTCCCTTACTGTAAACTCTGGTCTACAGGACAACAATAATACATTTAAGTTATCACTTCCCAATTACATGCAAATTGTAATTCACTGCCACAGGGAAAAATGAGCCCAATCACATATAATTCTTAGAGCAGCTAATTGGGCATGGAGTGGGATAGCTCTGGTGGTAAATGGTAAATAATGCATATAGTACATCAAATTTTACACGTAGATGGATGAGTTAATTTGCTTCCCACTGAAAAAAATAGAACTTTTTAATAAGTAAACCATTCAAGACTAACATGCAAGACTGCCTTCACACATCCACCTGCTGTTACACACGTCCATCATACAGAGAATATTTAACAAGCATCACGTTTCAAGATGTGTGTGCAGATACGTATGAATATATATATGTGTCTATGTATATGTGTATACAGACACACAAAGAACCTTACAATTAAAATAAAATTCACTGTGAATTCACTGATATAGAAGTCTCAAAACTTCAGAGAATAACATATTTAAAGTTCTCTAAGAGACTGATAAGGGGTTGCCACTGTATCAAAGGCTTCTCAATCTCATGCCATTTATTTGTAAGTTTTAGGAAAATTAAATTAAATTCATTGGCAAAATGCAACTGCTTTTTCATGTATAAATGAAGTCATTCACTTCTGGACAGCTAAGGAGTGGAATCAGCTGCAGAGGGTTTTGTTTTGGGGTTTTTTGGTTGTTTTCGGTCAGGTTTTTTTGTGTTTTTTTTTGTTGTTTGGTTTTGGTTTGTGGTTTTTTGTTTGTTTGTTTTTGTTTTGGGGTTTTTTTTGTTTTGTTTTTTGGTGGTTTTTTTGTTGTTGTTTTTTGGGGGTGTTGGGGTTTTTTTGTTTTTTTGGGTTTTTTTAACAAAACAAAATATTCAGCTGTTCTTAGGGGCCTTTGAGTTTAAAATATGAAAGAAATCACTCTCTGCCTTTCTCCATCTCCCTGGGCTAAAACCCCTGTGCACATCTAAGAAATTCTCATGCAATCTATGCTCACTAGTGTGGAGCATTTCTCTCCCCATGGCACAACCATCATTCACTCACAGCTCCACAGAAGACTTGGCAGGAACAGAAGATATTTAGACTTCAGAGCTTGAAAACTAAACAAATGTACTATATAGAGTAACCATTTCTCTTTCTTAAGGTAGCTGGAAAAATTGTGAAAATCACCTTGACATAACCATGATGATGTTATGTAGTGATGTTGAGGTGTAATGACCTAAATGCCCTCTACTCTTTCCAGACTCCTAGTAACACACAGACACTCGAACCCTTTCCACTCTCCCCTGGAAGCAGAAGAGGGAAAGTAATCCTTTACATGTTTTCCTGGCTGACACCAAAGGAACTCATCAACCCACAGCGGGATGCAGTGAGATCCAAAACTGGACTCTTTGTAGTTGAACAGGAAAGCCTTGAGCCAACTGGAAATGACTCCTGATGGAAACTTTATGATTTTTCTTTTCCAACAGATTAACTGAAGGAAAAGTTTAACTTGACATTTCATTCCAGTATCTACTGGCAACTGATAATCAGTGATAACTGCTATGCTAGCAATTCAGGATTGAAAGCATTTCCCTTTCTTGCAAATGGCATCACACATTTGGAATTGATAATGAAGAGAGATCTGGCCTGAATTCCAAATTATCTAAGGATCCAAACTCATGATACTGATTACTTTTCAAATCTCATGTTTTCAAAGACAAACTGCAGTTCACATTCTCTCATATTCCCTTGCATGTTTCAACTATTAGAAAATAGCTGGTTCATGTTTCAAAGGGTCTGATTTTCTAATAAAAGGACTAGAATTTTCTCCTTTATATTTTATTTTTATCATGCAAAATACTCAGGTAATCCACAGCCTCTAATCACTAAGGAATTATCACAGATGCCACAGTATCAAATATCTCTGGGAGGAACCCCCCAACCCACTGTAAATCAGTACATCTGTAAAACAGAAATGTAGACTGTCCTGTATAAGAAGATAAAAATGAAAAGACAACAGCAAAAACCCCAACAAAGGTATTCTTTGCTCAATCCACACTGGCAGGTGACTTAGAGAGACAGTATATTTTCAGCAGGTCCCAGCACATTAGTGGAACAATCATAATAAAAATCAAATGATCACAGAATAGTTTAGGTAGGAAAAGATCTTTAAGATCATCGAGTTCAAATGTTAACCCAGCACTTCTAAGCCCACCACTAAACCATGTCCCCAAGTTCCACATTTACATAGCTTTTAAATACCTCCAGGGATGGTGACTCCACCACTTCCCTGGGCAGCCTGTTCCAGTGCTTGACAGCCCTTCTGGAGAAGAAACTTTCCTTAATATCCAATCTAAACATCCCCTAGCACAACTTGAGGCCATTTCCTCTTGTCCTATCACTTGTTACCTGGGAGGAGAGTCCAACCCCCACCTTGCTACAACCTCCTATTAGGGAGTTGCAGGAAACGGTGAGGTACCCCTGAGCCTCCTTTCTCCAGCTCCCCCAGCTGCTCCTCACCAGACCTGTGCTCCAGACCCTTCCCAGCTCCACTGCCCTTTTCTGAACACGCTCCAGCACCCCAATGTCATGTAGTGAGGGACCCAAAATGGGACACAACACTCGAGGTGCAGCCTCATCACTGTCCAGCACTGGGACACAGTCACTGCCCTGATCCTGCTGCCACACCACTGCTGATAACATTTCTGTGCAGTTGTGCTCTGGCCTGGACTGGGGGGTGAGAAGGGCAGACTGTGTCAGCCAGAAAGATCACACCCACCCCATGACAGGAACACACCCCACTCTTCTAAGTATTTGCTCCAGAAATGGAAATCCCAAACCCAAATCATCCACCGCAGTTCTCTGTAGGGCTGGCAGGAGGCACCTCAGCTCCTGTGTGAGGTGGGCTGGGATCCTCCTGCCCCTTCCACACTGCAGCAGCCCTTGGCTAAGAAGAGCTGCAGCTCACAGACAAGCTCCTCTGCTGTCAGCAGGGACATCTGGCTGAGAGGATGAAATGAGGGATTCCACACACCCATTCACAGCAGCTTTGGTGGCACAGCATCCAAACCAGTCAGGAAACTAACACATGACTACACCTCTGAGCAAAAGAAAATAATTTGTCAAAAGCTGAAGGAAGTTTTTCCTAATTCTGCCTTTGGTCAAAAAGACAACTATACACACAGCAGGACTCAGGGGGTTCTGGGGTGTTTTGGGGTTTTTTTGGGTTTGGTTGGTTGGGGTTTTTTTTTTGACCAGCATATAGCTCATATATGACTCTCCCCTTCAAAGTACACATTGAGGGAAGAAAAAGAGAAATCACTTTTTAGACCTGTATTTGGAAACACTGGATCGTCTAAAGATTCAGAAAAAACCGGGAAGATGCCAGCCTGGTGGTGTATTCCCCATTCCATCATCAAATGCCCTACCTAAGCCACTCTGTGATTTCTGTAAGCAAGGCAATACTGCTCCCACTCAGCAGAGCTCAATTCAACTGCTCAGGTTGGTGGGGGGNCAAAGTCAAACAAACAAACCAACAAACCAACCCCCAACCAACCCAAAATAACCAACAAAACCAACCAACAGAAAGAAAACACAAAAAAAACCCAACAATCAACCAACCAAAACACGAAAAACCCCCACCCAAAACCAAAACAAAACCTTACAGCAATAATTAACCTAAATATTGGAAAGAAAATAATTTTAAAATGTTAACAGTAATTCCCATGGAAAGTGATGTAATAATTAAATGGCAATAAATTAACATTTTCGTTCCACTAAATGAAATAAACACAGAACCCACACACAAAAAACCACAGAGTTTACATTGGAAAGACAGCTTAAAACTAACAAGGTTTAACTCAAAACTTTTTTTTATTAAAGTATGAATGTATTTATGCTGGAGAACAGTTTACATACATTGTAAAGCAACAAGCATATTTTCAAGAGGCGTGGGCCCTCCTCAATACATCTCCATGCTCAATCTACATGCTTTACCACTGGACTCGCACATGCACTCTCACATACAAACACGGAGACACAAAACACAGACACTGAGCTATCTGCTTGGATTAGCTTTCTTTTAAGGCTTCTGTAAGGTGCCCTAGTGCCCCTAACATTACCATAATTACAAACAAAATTGTACAAAGGAGCAGCATTATTTGCAAACTATTGATCTGCTCTCAGCCTTAAAAAATATCAAGTGAAACAAGTTTTTCCTTTATTTGAGTTTTATTAACCATCTGCATTTAAGAAAGGCATGACTGTATATCTGTGAACAAGGAAAGATACAGGAATCTTAACATGAGGTTCTCAACCAGAACAGATGTTCAAACCTGACTCCTAAGGGACCATTTCCTTTGATCTCTACAGTGAGGCAGCCCTGTGTGGTGAGACACTGCCAGCTCCATCCCACCAGGGCTGCTCGACCAGCAACGCGAGAGCGGGAACACAGAGCTGTGCCCAGCGTGCTCGGATCACATCAGACCTGAGGTTGATGAGAAGTCACAGTTCAAACACCGACACACCCAAGTGTCCCTCAGCTCTTCCCAGCGGGTCCCCCTCCTCGGGGGTAGGACACATCGGGGTAGGACAATGCACAGACAGCAGTGCTGACTTGCTGAATCCCCAGGCACTGGGGGAGTACTTTTGCCCACCCCTTTTTGGTATCCTGCAGTACATAGTCTGAAACTGCAACTACTGGTGTTGGGTGAAAGACATGGCAGCAGGTATATTAAGAAAATAGGTACAATGAATAAAATAAAGGATAGCATATGATATAATGTGTACATACAAGCATCTTTCACTTTTTAATCTGTGAAATGTGAATTAACTGCAGAATGCCAGGCCATTAGTCTAAAAGGCTATGTATGGCTGTCTTAGCCTACATACGGTCAAAGGATTTGCATGATGTATCATGGAGAAAGATCCTTCGGGAACCATTAGAGCTTTCCAGGTCTACTTGCTCTTGTGCATCAGCATCAGCCCGCAGCTAGGAATGCCAGAGAAGCAACTAATAAAATTGCCTGACCAGTCTTGTAAGACAAACAGGAATGACTGTACTTCATGGTATGCACCTGAACTACAGAGATGAGAAAGGGACAGTGATGGGTGGGTGACAGAAGTGGGGTAGGGAGATTTTTTTCTCACTTTTACAACAGCAGCAGATTTCAATGCAATGTAATTACTTTAATGATGCATATCTGTAGGTACCAAATTGCTCTTTTGATTTAAAAAGCTGGTCAGACAAGTGTTTGGCAGTCCTTTCATTCCCCAGTTTCAATTGTTGCTTACTCATCTATCAGCTCTCATTCCCTAAGCCGTTTCTGCCTTTGCTGAACCGTGAATGAGTTCAGTCAGCCATCGTCGGATTCAAATTCATGAGACATTTCCTCCGATGAGCTGTTCCTGTGGATCCGGCCATCGCTTTTCATGCTGTGAAAAGTCTTCTTAAAGGCCTCCATCATGGCGTGGGCCAGCTTCTTGGCCTCCAGCTTGCTCTCACACTCCACAGCGTGGCAGTCCATCTGGTAGGACAGGTCATCGTTGATCTCCCGATAGACCCAAGCGAAGATGTTTGGGCTGACGTTGTGGTCAGCAGTGCAGTAGGCTATACGTGCTACCTGAAAGGTATCCATGTGGACTGTCGCCTCACCTTTGAGGTCCAGATGGTGCAGCCAGACTTGGAAAGGGCGAATTTCCAGAAGGGCGTTAGCTGGGTAAACATCCTCCCTGGTGAGCGTGTGCTTCTTCCACAATTCAATGACTGGTTTTTCTGTGCAGCCTGACAAAAATTGCATCCCTGTTGTGGAAACCTTACCCAAATATGTAACCTGCAAAGAAGAGCAAAGATAGGTGAAAACACAACACAGAGAGCAGACTCTGGTGGTACTTTCTGCCATCCCGGGAAGTTTCATCTGGAAAATAAAACCACACACCTCCCCCCGCCAACTCCCTGATTTCCGCATCCTTTTCAGTAAAACAGTTTTCAAACTGCTTTCCAAATATTAGCTTTTGCAGATGCTGACTTCACCATTCAAACTCAGAGATTAAAAATGCCCAAGTGTCTGAGTTTCAAGGCATTCCACTTCCTTCACCTCCCCCTGAAAGCCCAGCTTTAGAGCCCATGACTACCCCTAAGCTCCTCTTAGCAAGTGCAAGTGCTGTTGGAGCAGGTCCCAGGTAGTTGTGATGCAAACCACTTGTTTTTTCCTTCCTACTTTATTCAAGTGATTTATTTTTATCATATTTCAAACATTAGTATTAGGGAGATGGAGGCATTCTCAGTTTGATTATGCAAGGCTGCAGGGGGTCAGAAAAAGCATGATCATACAAGAGGATTTTAAACAGTTTGAAGGTTTCTTTTCCAAAATGATCCTGGTTTTCCCCCACTTCTGTTACTTCTACTTAAGTATTAAGCCAGGAATAGCTCAAAGCTGTTCAAAACTTTCTGAGCAGGGCTGAGATATTTACTACATCAATTTCAGAAAATATGCTGTTAAAAAATCTAGTTATAAATCTACCTTAGTTTAATCACACCATCTCTCTGCTCTTCTGTCTAGTCCTTTTGAGTAAATATCCTCTTATCCAATCAGCACAGGAAAGCAAGGTGGTTTTTAGTGCCTTTACAGTATTTTGTTCACAAAATATCAAATTTACTAGGAGGTCCACATCAAAATTCTGTATTAAGCCTGTGCAGAAACATTCCCCTAAATCTGTGCAGCTACTAATGAGGCTTCCTTCCACTTACAGCTGAACGGAAGATTATTTTATCTGGGAAAAGGGATTTTCTCTAGAAAAGACAGGTCAATGCCACATAAATACAATTATGCAGATTACTCTATTTATTGCTGTTGTCAGGATGGTGCATATAAGAACAACTATATGAAAGCAAAATTGCTCCTCATTTATCTCTTGCAGCAATAACTGCTTGAGACAGAATCTTTTACCTCTTGCTTGATGTCTTATAACCTCCCCTACATTTTACTCAAAGCATTTGGAGGAAAAAAGTAATCACATGCATTTTCCAAACTAAATTCTTCAAAATTCTGCATTAAACACACAGTATAGGTTATTTTTATGTTGTAAATGTGTTAAGAAACGTAAGGAAAAAACATGGAATTTCCACATTTAAGCACATTAAAAAAATCATAACCACAAGAAATACAGGATGTGTAATCCATGCAAACAAAATTTTCCACAAGAAAAATATTTTGCTGCAAGCTTCATACATTTTGTTAAAGTCAGAGGCCTAAATTAAGCCATAATTAAGGAAAAAGCTTACAAAACTTTATTGGAAGTCTGTGTGGCTTAATCATGCCTGCCAAAAAAGCAGTTTCATAGCACTGACATTTCAAAATGGGAAGTCTCTTTCTTTGCCATAAATATTCATGATTTGCACTGGGAATATGTTGAATCTTATAAAGCTTTCTATTTTTTTTTGGAACAGTGGGAAACACAACAGCTAGAACAGTTAACAAGAAAAGACCTACCAGTCCTTATTTTATTTTATTAGTGATGAGAGTTGAGTTCCCCAAAGTACCGTAGGAAAACTTAAAAGAAAACCTCAGAGCTCACAGTGCCAACTAAACACGTACAAACAGCACATACAGGACCAAAGAGGAATGTGTCTGCAACATACTAGGAGGTATTTCAACATATACCCAAAGTCATATTGCTTTGAACAGAGCAAGATTATTGTGCAAATTTACACATTCAATATATTCTCCAAAGGTTTGCTCAGCACTGTTTCATACTAACAAGCCAGCTAACAAAAGACAAACACTGTAAACTGACATTTGGGGTCAAATTCAAAGCCCACTGCAGCATCAGAAGTCCTTCAGTAACTTCAAAGAGATTTGCACAAAGACTTTAAACCCCAAGGAACAGTGAAATAGCCTCTTGCTCATGCACTTTGTCACTGCCCAAATCCAGCTTTGAGTCCCTGGCTGCAGGAGAGAGCTGCCACCACTGCAACATTTTGTTCCCCAGCTGCTGTTTGGAGAAGACCAGTGTCACCTGGAGCCCTCAGAAGTCAGCACCTCCCACAGGTGCACAACAGGGGATGCAGAGAATTGTTTCACTACTGGCTTGTCCTAAAGAGGAAGCTGCTGATAGCTCGTGAGCCACCCTGAGCAGCAGCGTGAGGATGGGGAGAGGGGAGGAAAGCAAAGGCAGCTCCATCCCAGGCAGTCAGCGTTGCTGAGCTCTGTGCTGCAAAGTCACCTCAGCACAAAGCATCAGCTTCTGAGCATGGGCAACTCTCAAGTGATGCTTGGACTCCTCCAGTAGCCAAAGAGCAAGATCGGAGTAAGCTGTCACACAGCAGCATAAACAGAATTTAATGTGCTCCTCTGTTCCTCTGCAGCAGCTAACTGCAACCCCCTGTTGGCCATCAATCCATGTGTGGCCTGCTTAAAAGTGAAGTTACAAAAAATAATGGATTTCCCTAAAATAAAGTAGTTGTATTTTAAGAAAAAAAAGCCGTGAATTACTCTGTAAGGAGCCAATGCAAAAATAACTAATAATAAGGATAGGATACTGGCTTGGTTACTAAAATGTGATCTACTGGTCTGATTTGCTGTCCCAGTTCTGTCACGGTATAACTGTGTAGGAACCTTTGAGAAGTTGCTTCTTTTAACATCACTTTGAACCTCCATTACATAAATTTCATTTTCCTTTGAGGACACATCCATAAATATTTATAAGGTGCTTAGACATTACAATAAGGAGTTCACGGGAAAAAATAAACAAAGCCTCAACTTTAGAGTTTCTCCTGCACTGTGTCTTACATAGAAACGTCTACACCTACTAGTGCTGTTACTTTTTGGTTTTTTAAATGAATGATCTTTTTTTCCTCTAGCTGAGATACACGCGTTTCACAAGAGTAGCATCACTGAAGCTCTTGGTGAAGACAGATGTCTAACATTTCATCAAGGGATCGTCCCCTGCTAAAACAGAACAGGTATACAGGTGCTGGAGTGGATACGGAGTGGAGAGACATATCCACTCTTTCACCCACAAAAAGGTACTTCTCCCTGAGCTCAGAGTTACAAGGTTATTCCACAGGCAGTGCTCCCTGCATTTTGGCTCCTACCTCGACACATCTCAAAGCATACCCACCTTTGTTTAAATGCCCACAAACCACTGACCACACACATCATTAGAGTGAAGCTATTACAGTACAACCGTCTTTCTTTTCAATTTCCAAGTCTGCCAACCAAAGGTCAAAGAACAGATCACTCCTTTCATTATCAGATGGAAAAGAAAGCTATTTTGAGGCAAAAATTCCCACTGGTGGTCTTTCCCATCAAAATCATTGATATCTAAATCAGCGTGAAGCCAGCAGGTATTATTAAAAAAAAAAAACAAAAACAAAAACAAACCCCCCCCCCAAAAAAAACCACCACAACAACAACAAAAAAACCCAGAATTTCATCTTTAATACTCCTAAGAACCAGATGTGAAGGGCACAGAAAGACATTAGCAGTAGCACCAGTAGTGTTGCTGTTAAAGTTATTATTGTATGTACAAAAACACACTGAAGTGCCTGAACAGAATCAACTGCAAAGCTTTACCAGAGAGTGATCACTGACAAAGACAGGCAAAGCCACAGTGCAGGCTGAAAGCCACATCTGTGATAATACAGCTCTGGCCACCAGCAAAACTTCACCAGGACTGAATAATGCTTTTCCTTCCTCTGAAACCCTGGAAGTCACTTGGCAGCAAACAAGTCCAGGAAAATTACTTGTTTGTGCAAGTGTGGCATGTTCTAAAGCAAGTGTCATCCTATACACAGTGAGGCCAGGAGCTTTATTCCCACTCCTCAAGGGCTGTTGAGCACTGGAACGAGCTGCCCAGGAAAGTGGTGGAGTCACCATCCCTGGAAGTTTTCAAGGAACAGCTGGTCGTGGCACATAATGCCATGGATTAGTTGACAAGGTGGTGTTTGGTCAAAGTTTGGATTTGATGATCTTTCCAATCTTAATGATTCTCTGATTCCATGATTCTGATTCTCACCTCAGAGCAAGGCAGAGGAGCTACAGGTTGGTTTTAACAAGTAAATGATGATCAAGCTGTTGCAGCCTTTACTTGCTTTGGACACTGCATTTTAAGTGAGAAAATTCAGCTCAATGCCACTGTGTTAACCTTAAGCAGTGAAGGCATTTCCTATCATATCTTCTACCAGGGATAAGAGTATATTTATTTATGGCCCCTTCAGTCCTTTGGTTTGCGTGTTCCATCTGTCCCGCAAATTTCTGGAAGATACATACACCTCACAAAAATTTCTTGTGCATGTTAAAAATTAGCCACATTCTTTCCAGCCTTTCTATGGCAAATTTCATCCTCTGGCTAGCCACTGTCACCAGTCATGACATAAAATACACTTGAGGCTTCAGCACTTCTATGCTTGCAAGCATTTAAACCTTTAGTAAAAGCCAAGAAGTTCTGAAGAGTTCCTTATTTCACCCTAGAGACTTGCCAACACCAGTGTCAGCATCTGACAAAACTGTCCCCAACTGAAAAATGCTGTGCTTTTGCCCTTCTGTAATACAGCTACACCCACCTGACACATAGAGACATCTCATGTCAAAGGACATGAAGAATAATTGATGTCATTTTTCATGCACTCTCCTGGAAACATAGAAACATCTGAGTACTTTGACATTGTTGTTTTCGGCCCCTTCAGTCCAAAAATGTATAGTGAAAATGTCTTTTAATAGCTATGTTCAAGAGCTTCCCAACTTTGAAAAGACCACTAGAGCAGCTGCCATAGACATTTACACTTCTAGCAGAGTATGATTTGTCAGAAGTAATAAGGGGTTTTTCTTTTCATGCCCAACTCTTTTATTATTGATCTCACATTGTTCACTTGTAATTCATAAGAGATAAATGTCGATCTGACCTCAGATCTGACTCCCCAATGGACCACATGGCCATACTGCTCCTATCTCACAAGCCTCACTTGGGCACCTAAAGTTAGGCAGTCAATTGACTTTTTCTCCTTCTGTTCCCTATCCCCAGCCCCATGACTATCAGTGCTCCAAGAAAGCAGATCCAAGCTATAAAGACCCATAATTACTGCATTACAGGAGGACAGATGCTCTCTTGGCACAGGAGCTTGGCACAGGAACACATACGCTTACAGGACTCTGGGCTCTCTCACTATTCAAGACCATGATCAAAAGACCATATGTGAAATTAACTCCTTGGTTTTTTCTTTAACGTATTTCTTCCATACTAGATAAGGAGGGTCTTTGTCAGCAAAATCAACACAGAAAATGAAAAGAAAATTTAAAAATAGAGCACTGACCGTGAGCCAGCAGGTATTTACTCTGCATACTTGCACTCCCCAGAGGATGCCCTAGAGGATCTTGAATCTTGTGCAAATCTTAGTAGTAGATGTCTGTCTCTTGTGTTGATCAGTGTTTTAAAATAAACATTCCTTTAGCCTCAAATTTGGTCTAGTTGCAACTGATTATGTTTGATCAAGGCAGTAAGATATTCCTCACTTAAAGGTGAGGCAAACAGAGCTAATGAGGCATTTTCTTCCTGAAAACAGGATTTCTCCCATGGCACCTTCAGGATACTTGGCAAAGAAGAAAGTGACTGGAAGGGTCTGTGTTAAGAGGCACAGGTATAGACTCTCAAATCAGCAAGTAAGCACCACAGAACCATGAAACATCAAGGCAGGAAGCGACCTTTAAGATCATCCAGTCCAACCGTCCTCTCAGCACCACCACTGTAAACCCTAAGCCACTAAACCACATCACCCAGCACCAGATCCAGACACCTTTGAAACACATCCAGGGATGGCGACGCCACCACCTCCCTGGAAAACCATTCCAGTGGCTGAAGTTTGTCAGTGTGTCCCAGCCAAGCGAGAACCACCAGCCTAAAGACTGGGTAAACTTGCAGAAGTTTTAAAGACGAATACAGAGGAGATTTGAAGAAGAGAGCCAAAAGCAGGTTTAGGAGGACTTCTGCATGTCTTGTTTAAAACTGCTGCAGGAACACATACATGGAGATGCTCCCAGGGTTTGCAGTACAAAAGCAGATGCAGGATGAGCAAGTTCAAGCTTCACCTAGGCTCCAGGCACATATTGTTGAAGCCAGGACAGAACAAGCTTCATCACCACATCATTACAAGGTCTGGAAACCTCTGCAAGAAGGTGCTACTCAGGAAACCTGTGCTCAGTTTCACTGCAATGACAGGGTGCTCAAAGCCCACAGCGGCACCTCCGAGCTGAGTGGCTGGGGAGAGTCAGGGCTCACCAAAGAGTCACAGATTTGATGGCTGAAACTGGTTTTTATTTATCCCCAGTGGAGCTGGGATACAAGTGGGACAGGCCTGCAGCATGCTGCCCAACAGCTTGGCACAGTTTTCATGTCAGTAAAAGCAGATTCAGCTACAGAGTAATTTTCAACATCTTTAATTAACACATCGAGCTCCAGGCACAGCAGGAGCGCTCTGTGCTGGACAGGGTACCCATCTCACCACACTAGCTCAGCTCTCCTTGCCCTAAAGCACAGTGACTCAGCCTCAGGCTGGCAACCTGGGATTTAGAGCCAAAAGCTGCTTTTTGGCTCTGAAGGAAAAACAAAAATATCCCAGACATTCCACTGGATCACTGAGCAAATACCATGAACTGCATTCAAGCAACATTTGCTTAAGACCCAAAAAAATAACTCAGTCAAGTAAAAAGGCGGCACAGTTTCCCTCTGCCTGTCACTGCTTCCTCACCCACACTGCCTGTGTCCAGCCAAAGCCTTACAGCACAAACACGAAGGTCTTTGTGGGAACAGCAGGGCTCCTCAGCACACAGAAATACACAGTAAACACAGCAATGTGGCTTACAGAAATATGTGAAGAACAGTTTTATTTTTGAGACAAAATTCAGAGGGAGAACAGACTGAGCTAGGCAACTATTTAATGGAAAATAACCATCAACTCTGACAGCTGCTCACTGGATTAGGAGGGGGAAAAGAAAAAAGAGATCAGTAGTTAATGTCTGATTTATTCCAAGGAATCAAAGGATAGCTCCGGAAAAAGATGGAAGCATCAGCACCTCTTCAGCAGTTAAGTCAAGAGCCAGCATCTGACTCCTTTTGTGGGACCAAAGCTGAACTTAAGTCGTAAAACAATGCTACAATTCCCCCTTGAAAACAAAAAAAATAAACAAACCCAGCAAGAAATGCATTTGACTCTTTACATCTTCGGAACTCCTAAGGAAAAACAAATGCTGGGCGGCAGCTGCTTTGTCTGTCTGTCTGTCCCCACGGCCACACTGACAGCAGCACTTTGCAGGTGCTTTTATTTTGTCACGTGTTTCTCAGCTGTGACCATGCAGCAGATCCTGCCTTAGCTGCCCCCCAGGAAGGGCTCACCCCACAAGTAAGGCATAAAGTCATAGCACAGAATAATCACTTTGGATATAATTCCCCACCTAAATGCCTTTGAAAGACATGAGAGCTCTGATTATTTTTAGTCCCTCCTTGTTCTTTCAGGTTTTACAGCCTCCATGCTTCTCAGTAGCTGTTGCACGTGAAGAAGAGCGAGCTGAGGCACTGTGTAAATACCTTTTCTTGAAAAGTGCTCTTCCCCAGTAAAAAGAAAAACATACCAATTTCAGTGCTGCTGTTTCTGAAGTTGCCTAGCAAAGCCCTTTAACATGGCAGCAGGTAGCACAGGTGAGTTACTGTGGTCCAGGGTGGGTGTCCCAATGTCCAGTCCAGGGCAGCATCTCAGGAATGGAGCTTTCCTGAGGGCAGAGCTCACTCATGAAGAACCTCTCACTTCTCAAATGGTATGCAGGACAAACACTCCAGGAACTGCAGATGATGGGCATCAAAGTGCAGCACACATCTCTGAGATCTTGTCCCAGCTCTGAGTAAGACACCCAAAAGCATACAGATATCTCAGAGCCCCTCTTCATGGCCAAATAAACCTCTCATCCTCCCAGAGCAGAGCTCTGCCAGGCCTCCCACTGATGGCAGTTGGGGAGGGGAGCAGAAGACAAAAACCTCTGCAGAATGCCCACAGGAGTGGAACCCTCCTTACCCTATGCGATCAGCCCCATCAGCAACATTAACCCACACTGCCTGAGGAGGACACAGGAAAACACATCAACATCTGGCAAGTTTAAGATACAGTAAGTAAATGTACTGGAAGAGAAAAGATCTACCCTTGATGGCTTAATTTATAAGCCCTGAGAAGGAAAAAAGCCAACAAGGAAAAGCCCACTGAGTCCACAGGCCAAACAGCCAGTGTGGGGTAAATAAGGCAGCAAGCCAACCTCTCCTTCTGGAAGACAAGCCTGAGAAACACAACAATCCAAGCTTTTCACCTTTCATTACACCAAGCTGCTGCTCAGCAAGTCTCTTTATAAACTACCCCAGGTTTAGTAGTAGTTTACTACTGCCCTCAGTTAGACCTAAGAGCGTTTAACTTATATCCAGTGACCAGGAGTCTCTGCCTCACTGGCAAAATGGTTAACCAAGCCCAAACACAACCTCAGCAAGAGCCAGCTCTGCTCCCTGCAGCCTCCTGTTAGCAACAAAAGGTTTGACTCTTGCATTTCATTCTCCACTGGACAGGAAGCTTTTCTTGTGGTTTGGCTTGCAGGGATGAATCTGAAATGAAATCAAGTGGAACTGGCAAACTGCAGTGAGCTTGCAGTCAGAGACTCCTCGGTCCTGGTGTGAGTGGAAGATTTACGCTGCACTATTTAGAACTCAAGAAATCAATTTCGTTCTAGCAGCAATTTTAAAGCGTTGTAGTGCAAGACATAACTGAATGAACAAATACATCCATCACACACAACCTCAGCAGGGCTGCTGGACACCCTATTGTACAAGTCGATGATTACTTTTATTCCCAAATATTTTCTTTATGTTGCTATTTAGATCACTTTCCTCCTTTGTCTCCTTTCATTGCCTCACATAACTTCCTCTCTCTGTACTCATTTACCACTGGGTTGAAATTAATACTTGAATAAGCCAGTTCATTTCCCACTGTCCTTCAGGAGTCTCCACAGGCAAGGGGAGAGGTAGAAGCAGCCAGGAAAGTAAGAAAACCAACCCACTCCACTATTGCAGTTTCTTGCAGTTTCCTTCACACAAAGTCCTTCCAAAACCTTTCCTCTGATACCTCAAAACCTTCACACTGAGAATACCTCTTCTGCCAGAAGAATGTGTCCTAAGTTTGCATGACTACGATCTTCCTGCAAATAGACACCTACCTTCATGTTTATGTTCAAAGTACACACAAATCTTTTTCACTACACATTCTTTATTCACATGAGGTTGAAACCGAACATGGAAATCTGATTAAGCACCTCATCATATTTCAAAAAGCTTTTTAGTCCTGGGTTCCTCACAGCTGTTGTCTCATAGTAGAGGGAAGGAGCCCATGGACACAGAGGGGAGCAGACTGTTCGCTTTTACTTTGCTCCCCTTCCTTTCCAACCCACAGAAAATTCACGCTGGCGCCCGTCCTACAAAAACTTCGACTGTACCTCATGGAGCATGCAAAGAGGGAGTGTGGGAACAGTTACATACTTCAGCCACCTTTTCCACTGAGGCACGTGTATTTTACACCCTCTCCAAGAGTTTGGACACTGAAGTACTCCCAGAAAGCCATGCAGAATGCATGTTTTTCACTACCTTTTATGGGTAAGAGATCTGTCCTCAAGGTTCCCTTCTTTGTGCATTCCCGAGGAGATCCTTGTGTTTCCCCTTTAGTTCTTCCTTTCAAAAGAAGATGCCAAGTAATAAAATTGAACAAAACCTCTAAGATGTTACTAAGACATTCAGTTCTGGAGACCAAAAATCTCAACTGCACTTGCTGCCTGGCACAACTTGACAACACCTGAAATTAAGAGCCAAAGGGAAGGGAGCCAACTTTGGGAACTACTGAAGATGACTACAAATTTGGGTTGTATTTCAAAGGAAGTGTCCGGTCTACATCGCAGGAAGAACAGAAGTAATGATAATAAAATGATTTCAATTCTTCCTCCCCCAAGTGCTGTAAGACCAGTACCATTCAAAAAAAAAGGGAAAAATTACAAAACAAACCACAGAGACTCCCAGAAATGGCAGTACTTTCTCCTTCTGCTATCATTCACACACTGCAAATGAAACACATTCCCTGAAGAGTACAGGGAACACAGAAATATCACCCCCATATAAATGTAATTGTACCCATACCCCACAAAGTCTCCGATTAAAATACTCTGTCATTACTTTCACATCTCCTTCATGAATCATTATGTGAAATGAGTTCCATGAGTTAGCAAAACCCTCTGAGATTTTTCCAGCTCTCTCAAGTTTTAGCATCTCCAAGAAAAGTCTTTTTTGAAGGCTGGAGAAGAAGAAATACAGTGCCTACACTGGGATGGAGCTCTTACACTGCAGCGATGAAAAACAGACTTTGCATATTTCAACTTAATAAAAAGCACTAAACACATTATGAAGAAGAAAATATAGTTAAACAATTCTTTTTATTGCTGAATGAGACCTTAGATAAGTATGCCTGATTTATTGTTTGTCTGTGTTATCAAACTCTGGATCCAGGCCACAGCAACACAGGCTCTACACAGACAAGAAAGAATACAACGTCACTGCCTCTAAGGTTTATGACACTGTATTACAATTAAACAAGAAATTTCCCACTTTGCAACAGTATGTTGCTAAATCTTTAGTTTAGCAGACTAAACAAAAGGCTTTAAAGGAATAAATATGTCCCAAAGAGTAAAATGATGGAAGACAATAGCGCCATACAGTTTTTAATTTATTTCCAAAGCCATGGTTCACAGTGCCTCCAAGGTCCTGTTTGCACAATGGATTTAGTGCTTGCCTGTGTCTTCAATATAGTCACTTTCCATTTACATAATGTTTTTCCAACCAGCACCAAGGACCTGAAAGCAATCCTTAGTCCCGGTGAGCAAACTGGGTACTCATCAGGCTCTCTGGGCTCCAGAGAGGCTCATCTCCTGAGAATTTCTCTCAGCATCAGGAGGTTTTTTACAGTGTCACAGAGGGACTCTCCTTCCTTTTCTGGTTAATTTAATCACAGTACCACCCTAGCGCCTCTCCCATAAAAGCTGCATTGCCTCCAACCCATTCTCTTGGCTGTATTTCACCTCTAAGGTGATGAGCCTACAAAGCAGCCAGAAATACAACCCTTAACCACCTGAAGCAAAAACCAAGACATGGAGATTTCTGTAGTGCTAATTTCAGCCAAGATGAAAAGAAAGACTAAACCTAGGATGGGAGAGCCTGGAAAGCAGCACTCCGAAGTGCAGCAGGACTGTCTGGAGGAAAGAAGGGGATGGGGGCAAAGGTCCTCTTCTCTGGGGACAGCTCTACTTATCACTGCTGCAATTTATGTCATCTATTACAGCAGCTTGCCCCCAGTCCCATTCAGATGGCTGCAGATCAGACTGATCACTATTCACACCAGTCGTACAGCAAGCTCCTAGGAGCTCCCTTCATAGCCACAGTTCATCTCTCTGTATTGCAGAGGTCATGGCTTTTACAAAGGGCAGAAAATTCATTTTCATAGTTTCCACTGGCCCTGAAGTTGACTTTGCAAAGACAAAATCATATATATATGAATAGCCCTGCTGTTGATCGGTTTGATAAAGGACAAACTGGTGCAAATTTTAGAGATCTAAGGAAAAAAGAAACTATTTATGAAAATAAAGAAATCCTTCACTGTTTTTCTTGACATTTACCATCTTTATGAATACCAGCAGTTAAAAATATCATAATCCTATTTTCTACCTTCCAGTTTGCAGTGCAGCAGTCCCTAGAATTACATGGCCAAGCTGTAGGGAGTGGAGAGCCCACCAGGGGCTTTGCCACTGACATTCAGACACCTCTACCCCAGCTGCTGCTTGGCCTAACCAGGGACAGAGGGCCAGCTCTGGATAAAGCAACACTAACTCTGAAATGGCTCTTCAGCATGACAACAGAATACAGCTTCCTAAAGAAATGAACATTACAGGATGCCTATGACATTCTCTTGAAGCAAAAGGCATCATATGAAGCACAGGCCACTCTATAGCAAAATAAACTCAAGGAGTTCTCATCACCCAAAAATCAACTATGACTGCAACATATAGATGGTAAAAATCTGAGAACTCTGGTGATTGTTTTCTACATAAACAATTACTCTAACATTTTCCATTAACAAGGTGTTTCACAGCTCTGTAACAAGCAAAAACTCAGTCTCATTTATCATCATCCGAGAGTAGAATTTTCCATATAGTTATTAAAATTATTTAATAGAATAAGCAGATCTTTTAAGGGCTTAATAGTTCTTGATCATATCAAACTAAGAGTCCAACTAGTGCATAACACTTTCTCCAGCACTTTCCAGGATTAGACAAAAAGGAAGAATAAAGAAGAGTAAAGAAGCAATGTCCAAACTGAGAAAGCAATAGCCAAGACAGAAATAAACTGCTCACAGGGGAAGGTTTCTCTTCCCCAGAGAGCAGGAACCAAATATTTCCAGGCATTTCAAGAAAGCCCATGGGTTTTGAGTGCTCTCCCCCTTTGCTTTGAGATATTGACAGAGATATTTTCAAAAGAGCACAGACAGCAACACATGTCAAGCATTTTAAGAAAAGCAGATCATTCTTTCAATATAGAAAAATGCAGGCAGAAATTTGGCAAGAGAAATTGGTGCGTGCACTAACAAATAAAGAATTATTCATCCTTTAAAATTATGTAGCTTTCCCCATGTAGCCCAAAGCAAGCAGAAGCAAAGTGCTCCTGTTCCCAGGGAGCCTGATACAGAATTGGTATGAGACACGGCTGTATTTCTAGTCAAGGATTAGAGCCTTTGCTAAGCCTCTCCTAACACTCTCATTTCCTATCAAAGCTGTTATTATTTTGGTTAAATGGTTTTAAATAGAAAATTACATATATTTTAGGTTAGTTATGCGTAATGCTTAAATATGACAGCACAATAGAAAGCAAACAGCATTTGGGGTAAGAAAGAATTTACTTTATGCAGAAAATACAGATATTTACAGCGGAAGCACACACTATATTATTTGTTTCCTATTATCTGTCTCTAGCCTTCCACTCTTTTCCTCTGCAGCCTCCTCATCAAAACAAATTGGCATCCCTTGTTGAGCTGAAACCAAGCAGAAGATTCTTTAATTACCGTCCAAACCCACAAACAGCATTAAAGTTCATGCCATGTATGCAAAGATCAAATCTGAACAGACCAACCTAGCTATTCCTGAGAAGGGATCTTATTTACAAGAAAGCATACTGCACCTACGACAAATTCATAGGGGGAAAAAAAGCCCACAACAACAACAACAAAAAAACCCAAACCCCACACTGTTTGTTACTCCAGCAAGGGCAGCCAGCACATGATTCTTTGGAGGATCTTGTTTACCTTTTCTTTTCCAAGGAGAAAAAGCTGAAGTAAAGGTTAGTCTCCTCCTGAAAAACCAAGTACTGTGGCAGACAATATAGATTATAATTTTTCTTCATGTTTTATCAGTAGCAAGGTCAGATATTTAATTTTTTAAAAGTAGATATAAAACAACTGCCTCTCCCCTTCTCACAAAAGCACCAGAGAGATTATAAAAATCTCCACATTTAAATCAACTACAGCAAAAACAAGGCAGCCCCTCCCATGGTAGCAAGATCATACAATATGCACTGGTGAACTGCAGCACAGCCCTTCTGGGGATGAACTCATAACACCCAGAAATGGCATTAATGCATCATATCGTAATGCCTGTCACAGACTTAGGTTCCTGTGGTCCCAAATTGTTCAGCAGTGCAAACAGACAGCTTCCTATCTGCATGCTTAAAGTGACACTGTGCTATTCTAACAGGCTATGACAGACATATATATGTACTACAAAATAACTCTATTGAATTATTTATAACACTTTTCTTCTTAAAGAAGCATTTAGCAAGCTGTATCATTAAAATACAACCAGCAGCTGCCTACATGTCCCTGTATATGCCAAATTCAGAGTTTAAAAGAGGAGGTGATGAATAGCATTACTGAGGGAAACTGCAAGGGCAATTTATGAGGGAGTGGTGCAATTAGCAGGAACAGAAATTGGGCTCCAGCAGCTATGCTCAGAGTGCTACTCCTGCAAAAAGAGAGACAGCTTTCCAATGATTGCAGCGCTTGGGACACTGCCTCATTCCCAGCAGAGTGTCATTAGAGAGGTGTCTCCCAGCATGGCAGGGGACACGGGGAGCAGCAGCCCCGCACCACCTACACGCCCAGACTCTTGTCTACATAAACACCCAAGAATAAGCAAATACAGAGGACAGGCATATACAAAGCAAGATAATTTCACTAGTTGCTTGCATCTGCTTTCTTTCCTGCCTGCCATTTGCTCTGCTTCCTTCCTTTGCTCCAAGAAAAGTATAATCCCGGCAATGGACAAGTGCCCGCCCCCCCCCACCCTGCCCCCAGCACTGCCTGCACTGGCCGGGTGATGGAAGTAGGTGTGAGCAGCACCTGCTTGGGACAGAGCCCAGGCTGAGTGTGGGACCTATGGAAACTGCAGCAAGTGAGAACTTTATCTAGGGAAGATTGGAAACGTGTGTAACAGAGACAGAGCCACGACATGACCTGGAGAAAGCTCTTGAGGGATACGCAGCTGTTTTGAGGGCAAATTGCAAACAAGAGCACACCAGACACAGGCAAGCCTGTGGATGTCCATGGATTATGAATAAAGATACTCCTATGCTCCTTACAGTCACTCAAATGTAGTTCATGTGATCGTAAACCAATGACTAGAACAAGCACTGTAAGGTTTACCCAGACATTTTTAATTTAAGATACTGGGATGAAATTTTAGAAGGTGAATAGAAGAAATTCCATGGAGTGGTCCAAAAAGTGCATCTCAAGGGTGGGTCATACAGTAGAGGATACTAGCCAGAAAGGCTAATAAAAACAGAGAAGCTGTGAGATCCCAGCAGAACTGCCACCTGTGCTCTCTTGGAGGTGGACCAAGAGGATGACGGCATGGTACCATAGGGCCAAAGCAAAATCTACTCTCCATTATATCAGGCTATTGCCCTTTGGAAAAATACATAACCAGCACGGCTAGGTTTAGCTAGAGGGAGCTTAAGAGAAGGCAAAAACCACTTTGGTTACTACTTATAGATTGAGTTTGGACTTGTATTAAGAACTGTCTGGAAGAAATCAGGAAACCAAACATTGCTCTTTGATGTAGAGTCCAAACTGCTCTGGAGTTTCTTGTTAAAAGGAAAATGTTCTTTTCCTTTTATCCTTTAGGCAAGGGAGACAAAATGTCCTTCATACATTCCAGCTAACACTTAAAACTCTTACACAACACAACGTCAGGTATAACCAAAATCTAATTAAATCAAGGATGCAGTGGCAAAAGCAGGCTTCATCTCGCTTGCATTTTTCTCCAGTTCCAGCAACTAAGCTGCCACTTTCAGGCACCTACGGTTTTTTTGAAAGGAAAATTAAGTAAACACACACTGTAAAAGAACAGAGGAGAAATTTGTATCCAAGAGTGTCCAGCAAGTGTGGAAAAGGAGATAAAGCTCTGGACTTTGCCAAATGGCACAATCATCTAAGGCCTGGAAAAATTCTGAAAGAATCAACAAACGACTATCACAAATCCTTCCACATAAATGGCTAAAGACACACAGAGCAGCTTTCATAACACTCAAAAGACCTTGACTTAGGTACATGTACAGTCATTCTCCTTTATCACTACGTAACCTGATAAGGAATGCAAACTCTTGTAATCACAGTTTCTTCCACTTTACATATGCACTTCTCAGCAGATGATTCTCAGATGAACAAAGCCCTAATCACTCCTGAAGGACATTATCACATGCACAGCACTGCCAAAACACCAAATACCTCGTATTCTGAAATCACAGTGAATTCCTGGTTGAAAGGAGCTATAGCTCTTTTCTTTTCCAATAGATATCAGCTTGAAGTTACTAAGAAAATAGTGGGGTTTGTGGTGGGGTTTTTGGTGGGGTTTTTTAACTAAAAATGATAGACTGGTGTTCAACTCTTTAACAGCAAAGCAACAGAGAACAGGAACTCAGCAAGGTCATGGAGAACTGACCTTGGGGTTCCCAGTGCTCCCTGTCAGCCCATGTGAATTTACTGGATGCTTTGGCAGCAGAGCACAGCAGTGGTCTTCCCTGCTCCCTCTGAATGACTTCATGCAAAAAAGCTACAGCTTAAAGGAGAACGGAATTCTGACACCCTTGAACAAGAGAAGGCGTAAAAGCTGGTCAGGAGAAAATGAAGGGCAGAGCTGCGGGCCCTGGTAACTTTCATGAGGTAAAACACACATTCCTGCTAGGGAATGACATGGAGGGAAACAAAAACTCTTCTCAGCAACCTTTCCAAAAGCTCTGAGTCCTATGATACGGTCTTGTTTGATCTATCATAAGCAAGATAAGCCAGCCAGTAAAATGACTCGAAGTAACTGCAAAGGCTGGGCTCTGGTTCATGACTCGAATACCAAGTAATTATAGGAACATGTATCTGAGGTATTTCATCCTGCCCCAAGTTATTCCTTGGCACTGGCTAAGAACTGCCTAACAGGAAAGTTGTTCTGAGTTTGACCCGCTCTGCACTTGGTCACCAGCATTTGTGATGTGGAAGAAACAAACGCAATTTTAACCTCTGGCACAGAGTACAGGAAGCAGAAATATAGTGGCCAGCAGAGTCTCCTGTGCACTGAGGTCTGTCATTTGAAGCAATCCCTGGTTTTAAATTATGAAGCCTTTTAGATGTTTATTCCCTCACCTCCGTCTTCAGCAGCACAGTCCACAGTCACTCACATTAAAGGACTCTGAGTGAAATGGAAATCTGGAAAGCTCACAGAGACCTGACAATAAACTAAAAAAGGCTTTATAAACAGTGTTTTCAGTGAGGAAATCTGTACATAGAACTAGATGCCTGATACACCAGGTTTATGCACAGTGCAGTATACACCAAGGTCACATAGGGAAAATGTGGGGATACTGCTACAGCATGTTCCATAAGAGATGAAAGCAAAGTTGTGGTGCCACAGAGTGAGTAAGAATCAGAAGCCAAGATAAATACTCCGCTTGTCCCTCATGTGACTCAGGCACCATTGTAATAGCTGTAATTGGACTAAAATTGAATGGGATCAAAATTCATTCTGCAGGCTCATAAAGTCTTCCAGCATGATCGAGCCCATTGGAAAGGAAAGCTCATGGTAACAAAGAGATGACACTTGTTTGGACAAGCTAGATTAGTGAATTAAGTTCAGAGAAGTTACTGTGCAAGGCGTGTGTGATCTCTAGGCTGACAGAGGAGGCAGAAAAAGAGAAAAAGACATTCTATACTAAGACAGCAAACAGTATCTGGAAATCCTAAGAAGTCAGAGAAAGTGCCTACCATCACCAGAGCACTGGCACTGCTATGGTGTGAATGTGACCTTCCCAGTTCTCAGTCACATCCCAGAGAACATTCCAACCACCATGGCCCAGCCTGTCAGGGAGGATGGCATGGGTCAGTAAGCACTACCCCAGGAAGGGACGGTAGCAGGGAGCCCAACCCCACCCGCCCACTCCCTCCCTTGCACCCCGTTCTGCTGCTGGCTTCACTCAAACTAGACTGGAGTCAGAGTGTCCCCACAGCCACCCTCTGGTGGTGCTCACCCAGCCAGAAAGAGATGGGGCTCACACATGCTTGTCCCATCTTTCAGCACCAGCTTGCTGAGCTCCTCAGTCACCAGGACATGGCATGGAGCAGCACCTGCTCCTTCAGACGTGATTCTGGGGTCTGAATGCCTCTTCCAGATCACGGGCAGAGAATCAGACCTTTCATTTGTTTGTTTCTTAAGCAGATCCAGAGTGATCAAAGTTTGTAATAGCTCAGCATTTTATAACCAACCTATGCTAAAATGTGAATGTATGTTTCTCTGTGTGACTGTCAGAAACTAGCAAAGAAAACTCAAAGTAGTGAAGGAATCCACCAAGTTATATGGATAGAATCTTAAAGGCTTAACTTCCTGAATGCCTCTTTCAACCCCTAACTCATCACTGGAAGTCAGGTTCTAGACCAGAAACTCAAGAGAAATTAGTCATACATTTTCCCTGACAGTCCATTGCTACTTAGAAGGAAAATATAGTGTTTTCTTCATTTGTTAAGATAAAAATTAAGAATGGTTTCCCATCTTAAGCCTTTAGAGGATAGACTATTTGTACTGCACCGCTGTTAAACCTGTCTTATAATTCCACTATCAAAAAAAAAAAAAAATCACACTTAAAAAATTATTGCAATTATCAGCCATTAAGGATACGGCTTATAATGTAGTACAAATCCCTTATAAAATGTTATAACTACAGCTGATGTTTAATTTTATCTCTATTAAGTAACAGCCTAGAAAGTAATGGCCTTCTTTGCAACTTGAGTACAAACCAGAAAGCACATGAAGATTTTGTTCTTGAAGTCTTTGCATAGTAATCCCTGGAGTATTTAATGTCACCCCATGGGTATCCATATACAGACACAGTCACGTGTGAGGTGAACTTACATAACTTAAAAAGAATCAAAGATTCCTGAAAATATCAAGTCAACAGAAATTAAATTGACATTTGAAGGTTAAAAAAAAGTAAGAAAGCTGAAACTCTGAAATTTCAGTCCTGGTCTGACATGGCCTCTCATCACAGGACGTTGACATTTAAAAGACTGTTTAGAGAAAGCTGGATGATGTCTGTGCCCAATGACAATCTGTAGCCACACAATGTCACTGAAGCCACAGTCATTTATCCCTCCTGGGGCTGTGGGATCACTACCAGACACAGTGTGAAACAAGGAAACAATCAGCAGTGCACAGAACCAACTTTTCCCACTTTTTCAAACACAGTCGTTAAACTTAACAATGCTCTGTGACATACACAGCTCCAGAGGGAATCATAATTCTTTCTTAGCTGCAGAGATATCTCATCTTCATTAGGAACTAGAGCTCTATCAAGTGCATTTATTCAGAAATATTGCTAAAGTTCCAACAGCTGCCTTCACAGTCACATATGCAAAACAGTAGGCTGGAATTACCCATTAATCTCACAAAAGAGAATTAGGTTGATGTCACGTAGTTTGAATAGTAATTATAGTGTGAACTAGAAACTGTTCACAGTAATAAAAATTGTTATAAACAGTTCTAGATCCACAGAGTATGATGGATGACTTGGTATGACACTGAATAATGTTTTAAATACTGTATTGTTTAAATTCCAGTACAAAGCACCATATTCAAAGTTCGGGTGACTCAAATTTGGTTCACACCAAAGGTTTGCTTGACCTATAATATCTTAATTTAAAAATATGGGTACAGCCAGTTGTCCACAAATGGTTTCGCCAAGAAGGTCAACGTGATGTTTTATTTGAATTCTGCATGATTAAAAAAGAAATCTTAGTCAAACTACTGGGAGGTTTTGGTCCTGTAAACACAGCGCAATCTCAAAGTCTTGAAATGAATCTTGGAAGCATCAGTAAAGCTGGATGAAAAAGCTACCACTGCCGAAACCAAATTAGGTTATATCCAGCAATGGATGCAGCAGCTCGAACACCTGCCTTCAACACCAACACTCTTCATAATGGCACCTTCTGGCGACCAAAATATTCTAGCTACCCAACCAAATACTACTTTCAATGGGTATTTTTAAACTTTAATCTGCCTTTGGCAACCCACTATTTTTAATGATTCCCCCTACTATTTTTCAGGAGTAAAAATGATGGAAATATTTTGGTTTCTTTTTCCTGCTGCTTGACAGCTAATCAAATTTGATATTTATATTGTACTGGGGTAATGAAATGTCAAGATGGATATTATAACAACATTTCTGAAGATAGTAATTTAACCTGCAGCAATCCAATTTGATTCAATGATGTCTATACGCTTGCAAATAATTGTATTTTAGATCCCTGAACCCCGATGGCAGAAATAAACCCTTCCCCTCTTAGATTGCTGGGTCTGGAGTGCCACTCGGTGGCCAAATACAAACACTCTTCTTGTAGCAAACACCTCCCTAACACCAGTCAAGCCATGTGGTTGAGTCTAATTTTGGGATATAATGGATTTGGAAACAGTCATTCTGCCTTTACTTACATGACAGCCTAACACAATAAGGAACATTTTTATTCCTCATACAAACTGGGGTCATGAAACCCTGGTGACAGTCAACACCTCCTCAGTGAGGCAGAGAGCCTCCAACTTTACAAGCTGAATCTCTCACCTTCACTTCAGAAAAAATGCAGCTGTAACAAACATGTCCCCTGTGCACGACACACAGAGAGGGACCTGCAGCCCATCCTTACCACTGGACAACTTTGAATCCTTAGCACTGGGAAGCTTGTATTTATTTAATTTTTAAACCTAAACAATCAAGTTTCTTTGCCTAAACAAATATGCCTATTCTAAATAAGGAAGGAATCAGAAACTAGGGTGGGGCAGACAAAAAGCACTTTATAAAGCTGGGAGCATCTGTACCACTTGTACACTACCATCACAGGAGAATAAATTAGCATTTATTTATTCACAATATCTCATAACCCCAGGCCAGTGCTGAACTTGCATCACTCTGACTTGGCCAGTTTCAAGGGCAAAGCACTTCCTGTACCATCAGAAAATCTCCACTTCCTCTTACTCAGCTGCCTCCCAGACACTGAGATGCAACAGGGATTTTTGCGTTCCTACTTGTTTTTATTATGACAGCAACAGCACTCACATTCAGCATAAACACCACACAGTCACCAGCTGGTTAAGAAAAGATGGAGAAAATTAGTTTCTGCATGACCAACATCTTTCATCCTTTAGAGAGTAAGAAAAAATTCACTCCTAAATTTAAGAAGTTCCTCACAATCAGCTGAGTTAGTTGCATGGTTCCTTTTCCTGTTGGATAGTACAGCATATAGGAATGGAGAGCAGAAGTGAGTATCTTGCATGAAGAATCTTAACTAGAGAAATGAGATTTCATTATGACAAAAAATATCAAACATCCTTTATTATTAATACTTCTGCTAAGCTTTCCAAATTGCTAGCCAGCTTCCCAGAACATTTTTTTTACCTCTTTTTTTTCCCCTAAAGGGTAAATGGCTTATAGTACATTTAAGAACTTTAATCAGAGTCCACTTTTACATTGCTATCTGAATAAATCCCAATTAGATCAAATTAATATTCAGTGTTCTTCAATAACCCATCCACACTGGTTTAAAGAGAGGAAAAATACTATCTGGTTACAACTTGATATCAGACCGGAAATGAGTGTCAAATATAACACAAGGCAGGAAAGGACCATGCATTCTTAATTCAACAAGACATTAACTCATCCTGCATCACTCCACACCACTGGGCAAGGCTCCTGCTGGGACATGACTCATACATGGGCATCGGTCTATAGGAACAAGAAACTGCCTGTAAAGCCAAAAGTTGCTGCACGGGAGACTTGTACCCATGTGGGAAAACCTCAGAGGCTCAGGGCCTGCTGGACGGTGTGTTTACACTGCTCACTTCAGCGGAGCCTCGGATGCTGGAAATATTGACAGGGATACAAACTAAGGTCACTGTAACGGTGCCTGTACTGTGGCACCAAAAACGTCTTCAAAAGAGTAAAAAAGAAAATGAACAAGGTGACGTTATCACAAAAAAAGAGAAAAATCCTGCATGATTTTTGTACGAAATCCGTGAGCTCACTGTTCCCTATGATTTCATCACAAGAGGTGCCATGAGAAGCAGCTCTGGCATGCAGAAGGTTCTTTGTAGCATCGTTTTCTTAAACACGAAGGTGACAAACAGTGACAGTATGCTGAAACCACATCAACCTTACACAGAGGAGGTGCTAGCAGGGTCCTAAAGGATGACAACATTTCCATTGAATCAGCTACAAAGCCATCATCTGGTTTTGCCCTCAAAGTTATCAAAACCAGTATACCCCGAATACCTTTAAATCCCTGTGTTCTAATAAAAAATGTGGTCCAACTAGTGAACATCTGCAGGCAGATGCATTCTGCATTATTCAGCACTTGAAAATGAAAAAAAGGGATATGATTTGCTGAGAGCAGGTCAGCTACACACCTGAGATATGAATTACACACCTGAGATGTGAACTACACACCTGAGATACGTGCCACAACCAAATTTCAGGGAGGCTGACGTCCAACCTTTTCAAACTGGAGGAGGCCAGTGGTGGGATGGGACAATCCCACAGAGCTCCCTGCCATGGGAACAAGAAGCTGTGCCAAACTGGTCAAGAGCTCAGTGAGGAGCACCAAGCTGAGCTCACCCACTCCTCACGCTCTTCATACAACTTTAGTGAAGTGCTTAAGCACAGGAACCTACCACACGCTGTCTGTATAACAGAAAACATTGACTTTTGTGAACGATAATAAACAGAAGGCTCTTGAAAGGGATTTACTCTCCAAAAGAACCCCTTAAATATTTACATTCTCAGGGCTGATGTGCAGTAAGGACTGTTCACTGCTGAGGCAGCTGAGAGCCTCCCCTCAGCACATGGCTGTGCCACAACTGTCACAGCAGCAGCTCAGCTTGGGAAAGCAGGATGCCACAGTCAAGGTGCTGCCTAATCTGCCCCTCAAATTCATTTGCAAACAAGCCACCTATACTCTTCCCTCCCACAACACAGCTCAGCCATCATCTCAAATGTCTCTGAGCAGCCCCCACCAGAGACTGGATGCAACTCTGCTCTCCACACCGCAGCCTTCTGGAAGCAGCAGAAATAATTCACTGCAACAGACAGATCTTAAGCGGGGTTTTGGTTTTTTTTCTCTAGGAACTAAAGATGGCAGTCAAAAGAAGCTGCTAATACAGCCCTTACACCCCTCCTGAATGCAATTCATATCTTGGTAAGCAAGAAACCTAAGACAAATGAAATGAAAATACGGAAGGAATAAAATAGGGACATTTGAGTCATGTCTGTGACATGACCAAAGCTTTTACTAACTGCAAAACTGTGCTGTGTCCATTCACCAGCCCATTTTTCAGCTTTTCAGTTAGACGGAGAGGCAGACATTTAGCATAAGCAAACAGAAATCCTGAAAATTCACAATAGGTGGCTCCTGTTCTGAGACAGCTCTAGTTTATCACTTTTTTTTCTTTATTGCTATTTAATGACTCATATAATGCAACTCTTTCCTCATTCCTAATGTCTGCTGCTGAAGTCTCCTCTAGAAAGATAATACTTGAATGCCTGAGGGAAAGTCAGAGAGAAAGATAACTGCAAAAAAATCACGGCAGTCATCATTTCCTAAGTCTGCATTGAAACAGATAAAGCTTCCATTGCCAAGATTAGTTCATACAGCACAATATATGGAGAGATGGACAGATCTCTTTACATGGGATGATAGGATGAATCTTTCCATCAGATATATATGCAGACATATATGAAATAGTTTCTTTGAAATCAGCTGAGTTACTTTTGATTCACAGCCAGAAATCTAAGGTCTGAAATGAGTTTGCTCTGTGACTTGGCAGCTGGAAAATCCAACTGATTGTCGTAGAGAAGGTGCATCTTCTTTTGGGATAAAGCCAAGAACTGTAAGGAGGAAAACATAAACCAGATGTTATCGTAGCATATCGTAGCATACAGACCCATTAGTTACTAGCTAATTTCATGCACAATAACCTGCTAAACTAAAGCTGTAACTGTCACAAATGGTGCTATCCCCTATATCATCATTACAGGTGATTTGATTCACCTTGGCTAAATATGAACCATGCTGTAATTACTGAACAAAGTCATTAAGCCCAGATCTTCACTTCCATACATTCCCTAAAGAATGCACGGCAGTCCTAAACATTTAGATATGGGCTGTTTTCTATTGTAGCAATGAATATATCGTCGCCTACTGCTCTAAAATATTAAGTAATAAATCTGTTTCCACAAGTGTGTATTATCTCATTGCTGGCCAACATCCCTGACAGCACAGGTAAGTGAAGATATTTTATACAGCACATAATGGGAAATCAGACATCTATCGGTAAAAATCAATAAACCCCACGATTTCACAACTAGGCTTGCAGAGATTCCTCAGGGATTTCCCTGGAGAATCATAGCTAAGAAAACGGAGGATAGTGTAAAACCAATTCTATGAGTATTTTCCAAGTGGGCAGATGACTTAATTTAGACTGTAATATTGCTATGATTTAGTAAAATATACACTGAATTTAAGTGAAAATAGGAAGTCTTTTTTAAATGAGCCTGCACCAGCTCTGCACAGCTTTTGACACCCAGCCATGAACACTGCTATGACCAGGTAACATCCTCCCCTCATGCCCCCAGCCCTGCACCAGGTGCCTCAGTGCTGTCCTCCCACACGTGCTCTGCAGCAGCACAGCTTCCACCTGCACTGGCTGTACAGCCATGAGTCTGGCTGCAAGGCACTCACTGGTGGGTCACAGTAGGGACACATCCTCTATCCTCTAACCCTGTGCCTGAGGGAGAGGGGCATTTCCCAGACAGCAACCTGCAGGAAAACTGGACAGAGAGCTGCCTACCAGCAATTGCATACTGAAAGAAACTCTGCAGAAAGTAGAAAATATTTTCCATGTTTTCTATCCCCATGAGACCGAGAAGTCACACACAAAAACCTCTGGCTCCTACTGAGAGGAACTAACTGTGCTCAGCAGATAATGCCTTTAGAAAGAATTACAGGAAATAGGAGTACATTCTGCCATGGCCTGTGGCTGCAGCAGTTCATACTGAGGCTTGATGAACTGCCATAGGAAATGCATGGCAGAGGTGAGCCCCAGGCTTCCCCCCTCTTCTTGCTGGGAAGAGTCAGCATGCAAGGACCACAGACCACATGCACTGCATTCCTGATGCTCCACTCACAACCCACTCCCTACGCAGTATGGAAGGCAGCACAGAAATCTGCTAGGACCAAGAGTTTTCCTACAGTCTACTACCTGACATTTTAAAGTCCAGCTTGGTTTGACTGTAGGTACCTACTTCCCCACTGCCCGCTGTGACTTCCTATCCAGAGCAGTGACTGCCTAGATATGGACAGAGAAGAAAGTGTATCCCTCCCTCCTCCAAGCACCAGCTGATGCTGTCTGTCCTACGCAGCCAACTGAAGCTCTACCCATGCAAAGCCTCCAACAGCATAATTGAAGGATTCCTCAGCTAAGCAGGGATGCAATTGATCCTTGCCATTATCACAATGCCTCACAAATCTTCCAAACGCCCTTCAAACAGCACTGGATTTGCACTGACAGAAAGAGCAATTGATTCCACGCTGGCAAAGGTGGAAAATTCAGGGACACGTTAGACTGTGGTTAATACAGTAGAGACAGGGATGCCCTCAGGAACCCCCGTGGTCCTCTCTAGCTCCAAGGACAAAACCATCAATGCTTCCAAGCTAAGCTGCTGGAAATGAGCTCCTTGAAGTGCATGTCTTTCATCACGGATGCCTAAATGCCAGCCCCTAAGGTAAATAATGGATTTCCATTTCAATTGATAAGCATCATTTTCTGTGCATCAAAAGGACCTCTGTCAGTAGAAGGGATTAGAAAACCAGGAGGTGCCTCAAGAAGGCCTTGTCGCTTTCCCCTGAGGAATTTCTTCTCCCAAATCTCAATCTTTTCTCATTTCCATCTCCATAAACAACATCATTTTATCCACCAAGTTCTGCAAATTCAGGTAACTGGTAACAACTCTCCTTAGGTGTGGGAACCCTGGTTCAGGGTTAAATAATGTTTTGCCAGTTTTGTAATGTGATTAAAAACGAAGGAAAACATTTGTGTTTGCTGTGACTTTGATGTGAAATACATTTAAATGAAGTCATTTAGGCTGAGCTTGGGGCAAAATTAAAAACCCCACATGGGACACAACCACATAGGAAAGCAAATTCACTGAGCTTTGCAGAAATCATTATAGAGATCCAAGCAGAAAAACCATTGTTAACTTACTGTAAGAATAGCTAAATTACAAAGACAACACTGAAACATTTTAGTCAAAACATGTAATCATGAAAGAATTTAGGATTTTTCCTTGAGGCCGCTGCAGCCCAGGCCCCCAGTGGGTCTGTGCACAGAATTTCTATTGTCTTCAGCAAGAGACTTTTGTATGGAAGAATCTCTAACCAAAAGATAATTTCATGCCACTGAAACAGGTTTAAAACGTTTATAATTACATGCAGACATATACACAAATACAAGTATCTTTTTTTAAAAAATCTTAAAAATCAGGCATTATAACAAATTTTCTCAATCATGAGAACTGGAGAGGGTTCCCTGAATTGTTATCAAAAAATACAGTAATTTTCTAGAAATACAAAGTAAGTAAATAATTTTTTTAAAATTATTTCAAGATTTCTTCCAGAATTCAGCTCATCTGTTAAATACTCCTACTTCCACTACTTTTCTTTTTCTAAATCTTTTGAAAGAAAGATAGCCTACCTCCTTTCTAACCCAGTGAGCCAGAAAACCATCTGTGGCATATGTGGCAACACCTATCCTGACACCAGAAACCATATTTCTCTTCATCTTGGAATACAACAATAAAAAATGTAAGTTGCCACACCCTTACTGTGCACTGCAGGACAGCTCCTCAGACCAACAGGCCCTCCTCCAGCAGCGCTGGCAGCAGCAGCAGCGGGCTGATCACAGTTACCTGTCACCTTAGCAAAAGAGCGGCCCAAACAAGGGGCCTACCTGCCTTCCCAAGACTGCAAAGATCCCAGGAAGAAGGGCTCATCTCAGCCTGCACCAAGAGTGAAGAGATCTGTGCCATTTGAATACAGTAGTTTTAAAGCTGTGGAGGGGTTTTAATACTTTCTGAGACTAGGAGGATGTTAAAATTAAATCTTAATTACTCTCAGTATTTTGTTTGGGAACTGCTGCTTAAATAAGGCAAAATTACAGTCAAGCCAACCAGAGTTTGTTCTTTTGGATAACCCAATAGCATCATCCCAGTGATTTGGGATGAAGCAATTGCACCATTGTGATCCAAGACCATGCTTAAGCCATGACTTGGGGAAATGAAACAAGAAGAAAGGAAAGAAAAGGAACAAAAAAATACAAAAAGAAGAGTTCTAAATGTGGTTGCAATTGGTTAGTTACCATGATCCAAAATCGAATGCCAAAGAACATAGAGAACTGACAGCTCATGTTTGCAACCTGCATCTTCCAGCAGCCAGAACATGTTGAAATAGAAATAATACAAGGTACTCTAAAAGAAACTATTCTGCAGGTTTGCATCACCATAGATTCATGTAGCCTGCAAACACCACCTCTTCTGGGTATATGATGGCCACTTATCCCGCAAAGCAAAAATTCAGAGCAAGAGAAAATGGAAGAAAATGCCCAAGAATAGGCAGAGATGCTCTATCAGTGGGCAGCTCTCATCATGGGCACGGTGCCATGTTCATACTCCTGTCCTTGACTATATTCAGGAGTAGCATGGAGAAAGTACCACATATGTAACATAGACCCAGATATAACAATAGTTAGTCAAAGTCATAATTTTTCTAAAAATACTCACCGTAAAAACAAATCTGTTTTATTCCAGGCATTGTTAAAACATAACACAGCGCAAGATAAAGCAAAATAGAACAAACTCATTAAAAGGATCTAGAAATAGCAGCGTAATTCCATTTCAGATTTTGATTCAGTTACTGTGCTGGAACAACTCCAGGTTTATACCGTCCTGTCAGACTGTAATTTGCTACCACATATATGAATTCCTCCTCTGAGTCAGTGCAAAGAAACTCTACAAAAAGCCTAAAGAAGTCCAAGAATCTCAGTACAACACGAGAGGCTCAAAGGAGAGTCCAGAAATCCTAAGTAAAAATATTTTGCTTTTTCCAAGTATGCACATGTGGAAAAAGTGCCTCTGAAACAACAGCAGTTTGCAAAACATCAGCACACAGAAGTGCTGAAATTACCTCTCCACCTGACAGGCAAAGCATTTGCAGCTGCCATACCACATTCTGATCAGTTAGAAACCTGTGTGCTGCATTCCCTCCTCTCCTGCACCTGCAGAGGAGGGAGAAGACAGTCATGACACTTCTGCTGGCTTTTGGTTTTTCAGAACACAGTACACCAGTCTTTCTTTAAAAAAAAAAAGGCCAAAAAAAAAAGGCAAAAAAAAGCTGCATGTCAAGAACCAAAACCTCGTCTTTTTGACAATTGCTTCCACTGAATGGCACAAAGACTCCCTTCTCCTTACTAAGGTAGCTCCATAAAGCAGGCTGTATTTCAATCAGCATTTCCTGCCCAGACAGTATTTTTCACTGAGCACTTCTCTCCCCTAAAAGACTGCCCAGCAAGAACTACCAAAAATTTAGTGTTTTAAAGAGGTTTTCAGGACCATGAGATATGATCTGAAAAACTTCCTGTTTCTGCCTCTGCAGTCTGTTTAGGTGCCAGCCTTGGCAAGTGCAGTATTCAGCAGGGACAGGCATGGAGACAAACAACTCAGCCCTCCTGGCTGGTGCAAGGCAGGAAGAAACAGCATAAAGTTTTCTGTAAAGCCCACACCAACAGCCGCCCTCAGCCATGGACTGCGTAGGCAGCCCCAGCTCTCCAAGCTGTGTCACTGCAAGATGCTCTCACCCTTGGTACCACAGGACTGCAATTCTGCACCAAATAAATGACCTTTAAAACAAATTTGGGAAGTCATGATGTTTCTCTTGCTTCTTGGATGCATGTCCAGAAGCAGTAAAGGGCACTTCCACACCTCTGCTCTCAATCTGAAAGCAAAATAGACAGTCTCTAAAGGAAAGGTGCAAGGAACGGCCTAGCAGCCATTTCAATCAAGCAAGAGTTTGTCAGGATACAGGAGCCAACCAAAACTTAGGAGACATGTCAGATGTGAGGGGCATATTCTGCTTACCTCCAGCCCCTCCAGGCCTTACCCAACCCAATACCATGAAAGCCAAGACAGGAAAAAAATTAAGCAATGTGAGCGTGGGTGCCTATGTGGTCCATCCCTTGTTATTCCACTCATGAAAGTCATCTATAATTCAACACAACCAGATAACAGCAGATCAAGAAACAGCACAAGAGAAAAGCAAAGGACAGTTTCTCAAATGAGACAGATGTGTGTCATAATAGCAGTAACAAGAAGAGACTGTGTATACATGCTCCAGGTTAACAGACTTCTCTGTGAACTCCTTCCTGCCACTATTTATATTCTGAAGAACAGGAATATGAAATTATCCTGAAGGAAACAGTCATCTCAAAATGACGATGTTCTGTCAGTTGCCACGTAGCCACAGAGCCCTTTCCCTCCATGTGAGCACTCAATCGCTACACTCCTGTTCTGCACTGTGTCTAAAGCCCTTGCACAACAGGTTCGTACTTATGTAGAAAAGATTGGGTTTTGCTTCTATAAATCCTACATGTTTTACAAATTCCCTTGTTCTTTCACCCTTCATCATCAGCTTGATTCCTTGCTGTGCTGCTTCAGCTAAGGGGTGGGGAAGAGGGTGGAGGAGAAGGGTCCGGGTTTGGCTCCAATTCACCCTTTCCAGAGAAAAGACCCTGAAAACAGTTTGGGTCCTGCTGCAATAGGTGCTGTGGAGCTGATGTTGCAGGACTCCTATGAAAACAAGTTCTTTCCAGATCAGCCTGGCAACTTAGCAGCAACATGCATCATTAAAATCCCCACAGCTTTCCACTAAGTAGAGATGTGTGAACCTGTAAGACCACCCTCTGGGATCTCATGTTAGAAAGTGTATTATTGTGCAAGTGACTGGGAGCAAACACATACTTTCATCTGGACCACTTATTTAAAACTCATGTAATTATTCCTGCTGCAACCCACTTGAAAAAAATGCAGCACTGACTGCAAAAGTGAATGAATTACACAGTTGTGTCCTGCATTCACAAGTCTTACATACTGAAGTCTACAGCTGACATCCATGAAGGATCTTCTTCCCTTGCCTAATTCCCACAGACTTCTTGAAACTGCATTACTGAACTTATACACTGGACAAAAAAGTAAGGTCTGCATGTGCAAAATAAAACCTTATTAAATCATTAGTCACACAGAGCCTTAGGATATGGCAGAACAGCATGACTTATTTGTAGCTGTCTCATAATGGGACCCTGCCTGTGATCCAAAGATGACACCTTGGGTCAGTGCTGGATGCACAGCACAGGGGCCACCACCATGTCGAATACAGCCCATGGCAGAGCAGGAGAACCATCCTGCCATGTTCCCCTCGGGGGGCTGAGACAGCACCCCCTAATACACTTGTCCATGTGACAGTGACTGGGGTAAAAGCTACAAGGACTGTTTTCAAATGTACTTGTTATTCATGGTCAGTTTATCTTTACTTCTCTCATCTGCATGGAATTATTGCCCCTTTCAAAACTGAAACTTGGTACATTTTATTTCAATATGACTTTACAAGGCCTTCTATGTGATATTCATTTCAACAGCCCTCTAATATTGCACAACAGTCATATGGTCCAGTGTGTGTGTTTTATGAGACAGACATGACACATGAAAATTAAAAACAGGTTCCTCGTCTGGAATACGGAGAGGGACTGCAGGGGAAAAAGGAAAAGAACAATGAGAGTGTGCGCCCAGAGATTAGGGTGGAGGGAAGAGGGGAGGAAAAAACAGGATGAGACGTCAGAGTCATGTCGTCCTGCCCAGAGTGAAAAAAGCTTTCATCAGTATGAAAGACAATTAATTTGCATAAATTACTGCACAATACAATTGAACTGTGCTATATTTCAGGACCGGCAGTAAGGATTGCTATGTCTATAACCTATATTCCCACAGTCATTTATCAATAATTTACAATATTCCCTTCTGCAAGCAAGACTTTGTAACTGCCGTTGCATTTCAAATGACATTTTCGGTAGGTATGACATTCAAGGAGAGATACAGAGAATCAGCTCTTAAATGCACAGGATTTAAAGTTTATTTTATAACCCATAATCTAAGCACTCTATGAGAACAAGGAGGTATTTGGTCAAGAGTATCCTTCTATATGTTCTGCTTAGTCATGGAGGATTCAGAGGTATTTCACATACCTCAGCCTTGATCTGAGTGCATCTCTCATTCAGACTCACCCTCCAGACCTCATGACTGAACAATTTACAAGATCACCAGTGGTTACAGTCATTTTGGTCTGTTTAACTTTGAATATATTTTTATTGCCATGTATGCATCATATACTATACTGGGAACAGCACAGGCAGAGCAGAACACCTCTGCCTCAGGAAGAGTGCATAGCAGATGTAATCTCTGAGCTTTTGCAGAGTTCACAGCAGGAAGAATCACTTTTACTTTGTCTGGCCTGACACTACTGGCTGAGACAAAGAGGCTCCCTCCCTCTTTTAACCAAGTGTACTTCCTTGGTCAAAGGGTTATAAAATGGGTAATTTTACGAAGTTAGGTAACACAGCAGGTGTTATATTTACAGCTCTGTGAGCATGAACAGAAAGACCTGAGGTAATCAAATCTCATGCTTGAAGGATAAGAGGATTCATAAGATGATCACCAGCTGAGATCAGGATTTATTCCACACCCCTTAGACACTGAGCAATCGGCCAGGTGCAAGCAAATGTCTTTTTGTTTCCTTTTCAGTTTCTCGTTCTTCAAGGCATCCACTGCTGGAGGTCAAACAGAGAACAAGATGATGATCCAGTCCATTTGTTTTACCTCATGTAAGCAAAGTGCAAATGAGACACAAATATCTCAGCCCATACAGGGGAGGCAAGCCTGGACTAGCCGAAATGCTTATACTTCTCCATGTATCTCAAACACATACCACAGGCTTACACCAACCCAAAAGCACTCCTCCAAACATGTGAATGATCCTTCACTTTTGCTGCCTCTCTCATTGGTAATATCCCCAGCCAGAGTTAGCAACAGTCTTGAGATAAACATATGTTCCATTATATTTCTCAAATGAGTTCACCTCTGTGGGATCTTTAGGAACATGTAATTTTAAATTAATACCATCACAACCACATGCGTTTTATGACAACCTCTCTTGAAAAAAATATTTTTAAACATAGATGTTGATTTTATGGGGAACTGAATGCCAAGAAGCAAATAAGTATAAAAATATATAACAAAAGAACAAAAGCATTTTGTTTGAGTGAGGACAAACTGTTGGAAAGGAACACCTAAGAGGCCATTTTTATAGCTTCTGTTTCACAGACTACTCAGGGCATGCGACACACGAACATCAACTGGCTCTGCCTGTATATTACCCCAACTGTGGCTGCAAGGGAGTATTTCCACCAGTAAACAACCACTACTGTGCCTGTTGAGCCTCTCTGAACACACAAATATCAAAAAATAAGCAAGTACCACAAGAAGTATCCAATCACCGTGAATTTTCAAACTGCCTTTTTCTGCTTTGCAGCTTCTTCTTTTAACAGCTTTAATGAGCAATTTATTTTTGTTTCTTTTAGTATTAAAAAAATGCCAAGGTCAGCAATCTGTTTGTCAAAGGTATGCTATTTAAAGGATAAAAAGGGAAAAAACAAACAAGAGTCATAAAATGCAATAGTACCCTTCAGCTAAATCCAACTACTACCAAAATCAAAGCAATAGTCATCATGAACTTCAAACAGGACTAAATATTGTATCTAAAACGATGGTTAAAAAAGCAGCTTTCAGACAATGAGAGAGCAGGGGAACTGACTGTACGAACAGGAAAAAATACAAATAAATTGACTTAATTGAATCTACATTTATTGAAAACCAAGATCAGGACTAAACTGATTGCTTCATACTCTCCACTGCTGCTAGTGCAGAATATCACAGAGAAGCAATCAATCTCAGTTCAATCTAAAGTAAATGACAGTGAAATAAAGGCAATAACTGATTTTCTTCATGGTACTCTGCTAAGAGGAACAAAACGGCCCCAAGATAATATTAATTCTGTAGGCTTAAAAAAATATCCTTATAAGGTTTGGAATTTATTTTGGGTTTTTTTTAAAACAAAATAATTTGGAAAATTGTTTGTTTGAGCCAATCCTTTGGAGAACTTGTTAAGGCCTTGAAAGTAACATTTCCAGCCAATGCTACTTGCATTCCATATTGCTCACAGCCCTGCAAAAACAGGCTTGATTTGCTTTGAGATAGGTTCCCATTTTAGTTGTCTTGAAGGATGCTAACAATATCACCGAGTAAACTGGACTTGTTCTTGTGTGCATACAACCTTTCTGGTTTATATCTGATCCCCAGAAAAAACATGAAGCCTGATTAATCTTTCTGCTTGTACACAAGGGTAAATATAATGTTGTCTGTCTTAAACAAAAGATGAAAAAGAGGTGGGAGGGAAGGACAGTGTCCACTTCTGTCACCTCTACATGTTGAAGTGAACCAGGTAAATGCATTCTCATTAACCAAAACTTTGAAAAAATTAAATAACTTCATTTCTCACCACAAGGAAACCATGAGGATTTACTCATGGTATCAATACCAGAGTGTTCTGCCATCTATCCAGTAGAGCCAAGCATAATCACTCTCCTAGTTTTTTTGTGCAGTCCCTACAAAATAATTCAGATACGGACATGGAAGATCCAAAATCTAAACATAAGAGGTGGTTGGCACAGAAGATTTTAGGGAGACATTTCTAACATTGTGTGACCTTCAACCACCCTCACACCCATCTCTGCCCGAACCAGTGATGGGTGTGCAAGGTAACTGGACCCAGGGAAAAGTCAGGGATATAGGCATTATTCACACTTTTTATAAGAGGATCAGAACAACAGTGGCCAACACTATCTTATCTTTCTTTTATGTTTAGAAGGGAGAGAATGAAACACTGGATAAAGTTAGTATATATTAACTGCGAGGAATGCATGCCGTTTCGGGGGGTTTCATTTTCTACTAAGATCTCTGAATTTTACAGTTGGGAATAGCAGCCTGAGCCATAGCTTTTTTTATACGCTGAACAAGCATCTTAAATATCTTATATACATTTTGATTATGTCAAACTGTTCCAGACATGAAAAGACCATGGCTTGCTTTGTGCTATACAGCAATGGCCACAATAATTTATATGATCTGGACCCTCAGCAAAAGAAATCCAAAACAGATTTCACTTGGTAGAATATGAACAGTATGTTTCAGATATTACACAAAATGTAGTTGGCTTTATATGCAACACTTCTTTCATCTTGGAGGAACTTACAACTGTGCTTTATATTGCAGTGGGAGCATATCAGAGCAATTCTATGTGTTTAGTGCAGTTGCTGTGGAGTTATATTGCTCTAAAATGAATAGGGAATTTGCTTATAAATACACAGCACTCTATTAAAAATATCTTTTAATATCTGTATAATCAGACAGCACTTTCACCATCACATGGCACATCATCCCTAATACATTTCACGTTATTCAGCTCATCAGCTTTGGAAGAATTAATTGAAAAGATAGCCCTGAGATGTGAACCAACACACCAGCATAACCAAATGCAGGGTTAAACGACAGAGCATCTCAGGCTCATTCACAATGATGATCCTCATTTATACCTCCTGTCAGCTGGAAATAAAGAAACACTTCATATCTTGAGGCTACAGTCAGGCATCACTATAGGATAATTTGTCTATTTACTGTCTGATTTCCCCAGTAGCACGAGATACTAGGGAACTAGGCAGCTTTTTTTCTATTTATTCCCTGCTTTCTTTTTAACAACCTTCCTGGGGTAGGGGGGAAAAAAAAGTAAAACTCCTCATCACCCTGGAATCTCATAGAGAAAGACCCAGTGCTTTAGGGATGACATTCATGCCTGGAGTCCCTCACACTTCCTCCCCGCCCCACATGTGACAGGGACTGACAACCCATGCACAGTAAAGTCATAAAGAAAGGTACCAAGCTCTCATCCAAGGGTCCCATCATGCCACTGAAGAACCACTGGGTTAGCCATATATTTGCATGTTTTAATTGCACTTTCTTGGCCTTAAAGACTACAACGGAAAACAGGCAGCAGCTTGTTTAAGTGGGTGCAGACTTCAGAGAAATTAGTGAAGGACATTTGCTCATTTCACACCCTGGGTTGAATTTAGCACGCCTGCATTTCTGCATAGTCATGCTCTTAGAAGAAGAAAGCATTAATTTTTAGAAAAAATCTATCCTCTCCTTCTTGAAAAGACAGCAAGGCTTTCTCTCATGTACTGGGAAATGTCATTCTTTGTCTATGCAAAGTTACACAAAAACATCAACAATGAACTTGAAGCAGAGAAGTCAATTATTGTACAAATTACTTAATCCTTTGTAGCTGTCCTTCATGTAATAAACACATCTTATTTCTATCCTATACACTATTTAAAGGCAGTGCTTTATGGGGGATATTCTAAAACATACCACATAACCATTCCTGTAACTTGTATGTTGATTTTTTGGTTTCCCTTCTGAGAAAAGGCAATGCTGCCTTGCAAAGACAGATAAGATGGGACAGAACTGATTCACTCTGCAGCTACGGATTAGTCATTTAAACCTCCCCAATTTCCAGTCTGCCCATGTGTATAATGGGGCAGCTCTGCCCAGGATTGTTAGGAGGATTAACTAAGTGGCACTGAAAGGCTTTGAGACCTGCTCAGTAAAAATTATTTCTATAAAAGTGCATGCGCATAAAGTACTAATTGATGCCAGCTGGCCTTTCATCCTGGGCAGCAAAAACAGCTTCTTACCACACACATTTCCTTTAGTAGGCACCAGCGGCATATTTTTTTTATTTCTAAATTCCTGGGGTTTGCCTTAAAACATACAAACCATTTGATTTTCAGGAATACTCCATTAGGAAATTGATACAGCAATGTATTTCAGAAATTACCTTGATTAACCTCTCACAGGCAATAAGTGTAAACATTTTAACACCTTTCAAACTGAGAAATGAGCCCTATTTGCAGTGCATAATTCTAGATTCAGCAATTTGCATCTTAGAGTCTGCAGTGCCCTGTTCATTTCCTAGAAAAACCTGACAATCAATTTACAATGGCCCTTGAAATGAAGCAGAAAGCTGCTGTTCCTGAACTGGCCTTATATGACAAGGCAGCATCAAATGAAGATACATAAGTAATTATTTTTAATTTCATTTTCCCTCTGTGCTGCAAACAACCGTGTTTTCTGGAGCCCCTCCCTCAGCTGCAGAAACTTGGAAATGCTCCACCTGCTTATATTTGCTGATAGACGCCAGAGGAATTTTCACTTCATCTGTTTCACAGATGCTCAGACTCTTTTCTCAAGCCACATCATACAAAAATGTCTCCAAAATAATTAGCAGGACTTTAGTCAGTATGACTGTGTGGCTGCACGTAAAGTAAAGCTCAGACAGCTCTTAAGAAATTGAAGCTCTGGAATGAGTGTCTGGGACCTTAACAGCACTTATTTAAATCTTCCCGTTTGACACATTTATAGTTTTTCATGTAGTTGAAAGGGCAAAGGGGTTGGTATGCAGAAAGCTGCTACAATGTGAGAAACATCATGAACTTCTATAACCTCTTGTACTTATACTGACATGAAGGTAATTGTTAGTGGAGAACAAACATGCAATCTAATTCAAAGATGGGGGGAAAAATATGCAAAGATCTCTATAATCATTGTCTCTATGTCTCACTTCAAAATAAAATTCACTACCTTACTGAGCGGCTACCTGAATAAAAATAATACTTTGAAATATGTGGCAATATTATCACATTTAATTGAAAGATGCCCCTCCTTTGGCCATTTGCCTGGCAGTGCAAACATCAAGCAGGGCTCTTGACCATCCCAAGCCTGCTCCTCCCTCCCTGCTCTTCACCATCCCCAGCAAGGCCCCCATCATGTGGCCAAGCCACAGGCAGAACATGAGGGCTCGACTGCAAAATGAGGGCACACTAACAAATCTAAAGAGACAGCAACAGTGCCTCGTGATAGTTCACAAAGCTCATGCTACCAAGTCTGGGGGATAACTTACCTAAACTTCTCTGGTTGCACACTAGACTCTCTGAGAGGCCTCTAGTGCCACAGGGAAGGACTCAAATTGCAAACCTTTTTTCCAAAATGATAGGAATTTAATTCCCACTGCATAAGCTCTTATTGAGAATATTTCAAAGGGCCTCAAGTCACCAATGTCTGATTTCAGGCCTATTACCACATGCAAGTGTCCTTAAAAGGGACAGGAGGGGGGATCTAAGGAATGGGATGGCTGCTCCGGCCACTTCTCCACCCAAAGCCACACCAGAGAGCTTTTGCTTACTTAGGAAGGGCTTACTGTTGTTGGCTTAAGTTATCAACATGACATAGGCTCAGAAAAGCTGCAGGTGTTCAGCCCATAGCCCGCAGGCACAGGCAGTTGCCCATTTCGGGGATGCTGAGGCACCTGGGAGCACACATGGGACCCTTGGGACTTGTCCCATACTGGCCCTGACCCCTGGACGGGGGCACTGCCAGGGCCAGGACCCTGCGTCAGAGAGCAGTGGCCAGCAAGGCCCTTGAGGCCCAGGACAAAGCCAGACACGTCCTCTCTCTCCTCCGTACCCAGACGGCAGCAGGGGCCACCTGGCCCTAAAGGATGGAGTCACTTGAACGTACAGAACACAAAAAAACCATCCCTGCTCCACTCAACATGGCCAGCAGCCACCAAGGAACAGCAGACAGCCCTACTACAGCCCTGAGGCAGAGCGCAGGGAACGGCTCTGGGAGGTAACAGCCATACTGGGCCTGGGGCAGCCCCATCACCGACTGGTGTAGTCAGCATCCCAGGGAGGCACACGCATATCCCAAATCTGTGGCCTGATCAATTCCTATTTATTTTTTTACTTATTTAACCTAGGCTCACTTGCTTGTGACAGTACCACACACAGAACCTGACGGTGACACAACTGCAGCTCCTGAGCAGGACCAGGACACAGAAACACCACCGTGTGTCTTCCTGCCCATCTTTTATTAATGGCCCACAAACAAAATAATTTTTAAAAGGCCACATTTGCACCTCAGGTAAACACGCCCAAGAGCATTCAGTGGAGCACCACAGCAGCATTAGCAGCGGCAGCTGTGCTCAAGGAGTCGGGGCTGGGCGGGAGGTCAGGCAAGCAAGTTCCTTGGGGTGTGTAACCTCTGAAGGAAGCTCCACGAGAGGCACCACCCTGCCAAGTAATGCTCAGCGGCTGCTGGGGAGCCATTCATGGCCCTGAGCTCACTTGGTGGAAGGGCCAGGAGCTGGGATGCGCAGGCACGAACAGGCACCATGGCATGGGGCTGTCTCCAGAGATGTGCCTCCCACTCCAGCCGACACCCGCTGCCCCGCGTCAAACCCCCTTCAGAGCACAGCTGCAGCAATAGCCATACACCAGTCCCTTGCTCTGGGACAAGTGCCACCCTGAAGACACACGCTGTCTGCATAAAACTGATAACATTGAACAAAATCCTATATACGCAGATAAGGAAAGTCTTGCAGAACAGAAACCTTAGAGCAGTTCATCAGTAAGTCACTGGCAATTAAAATCATTCAGTTTATCCTCACTATAAGGAAGTGCTGTAAACTGTTCCAAACTTAAATTATATCTACAATGTATTTCTTAGATGTGTATTATTTTTCCCATTTGGGAATGCAGAGTGACACAATTTATTTGGCTTTCTATGAAGGCCTGCAAATGCAACTCCAGGCAAAGCTCTGGGGTGAAAACACACCTTTCTTTAAATTACTATTGTACTGTTTCATAAAAATCATTTCAAGAATTACTTAATATTTTTAACATTTCTGCCTAATAAAAACTGACAAACAGCACTGGTTCCCATAGGCTGTATTCAATTACTTTGATTTTATTAACAGACTGCTTTCAATCAATAGGAACTCCAAGCCACATGTCAACCTAGAATGCCAGATTCTTAAATGATATAACTTAGCATGGCAGTTCAGTCAAAGGAAGTATGCCAATTTATACCATAGCAAAGCCAACCCAAGAACTGCATTCCATTAATGATAATTGCCATGGGGATTCTGGCCACTGTGGTTACAAACAGCTGACAAAGCTGAAGTGCATTATTGCACTATTTGTAAGAATGTGTCAGACATCAGCACAGGGGAATTACTCCCAGCCTACAGATAATTAGTCAAAAAAGCAGCTTCCACCAAGAACTAAAACCCGTTTGTTTTCTGCTCATCCTGTTTCAGAGAACACTCAGAATCAACTTCAATGACATTCTCAAAATAATCACAACACATGTATATTACCTTACCTTATCTCATTTTCTATTTTCCTTATAATCTCTACCAATTTACTACTCAACTGTACCAGTCTTTAGGAAAATCTTTCTCTAATCTTGGAGAAATTAATTTAAATCTGTTTCTGACTTGAAACTTGCTTTCCCCCCCTTTTGAAAAATAAATTGGGGGATGGGCAAACCCACAGCAAACATTGAAATGAAACAAGTCCCCAAAGATGAAAAAAATTCCATCAAATAAGTACTCATTGACAAATCTTTCTCAGCAAACAGTTCAATGAAATCTTCAGTGAACTTTATAAAGTACAGTTATAAAGACACTTTTAACTTGCTCATCTTCCAAAATTTGCTCATTTAAGATAGTTTCCTTCTACTTTAAATGTTTGTGTATGGACATCTATTAAATGTAAGGTTATCTACATCTCAGGTTTGGGATTATAAAGTGCAGGTCACTGGCATGCCATTTAAATCTTGAGAGTACTTTAATCAAAAGATCATGTCATCATGGGCTAGCTGATTAACTCAGTAACTCTTTTTCCTCAGTGTGCTATGCTCTAGCACTCAGAGCCCTATATATCTTAACAGGCAAATAAACATCAGCTTCCAAAAAGGGATGGGCCAGACCCTCAGTGGATATTCTGTTCCATCAAAGTTAACAGGGCACTACCAATTCAACATTAGTTTTTCATTCACTGATAAAACGTGATAAACGTATTTATAAATTTACATTGCTGTAAAATTCAGTATCTTACTTCTGTGGCAACATGTATCATTTAATAGGATCTTACTGTGAAATGACTATAGGTGAATACCAGAGATTCTTGGGTTAGTTATACGTGGGAGGTTCTTAACCTAGGAGTACTTACTCATTTTCCAAACCAGACTGTAAATTTTAAACTTGATATGTCTCCTTTCTTCCTTTCTTAGAGAAAAGAATAAATAAACAAACAAAACACCCTCATGCTTCTGTTGCACCTGTTATCCCTATACAACCTAGAGTCTCAGAGAAGAAAGCTTACTGAACTACCCACCAGCCTGAAGTCAAATACTCACAATAGTTTAAAATTAAGGTAATTGATCAGCAACAGATAACATGCATCAGGCCTTAAAGTTGCCCAAAAGCACTGTGATGGTTATTGTTATGAACCTCTAATTAACTACGCAAAGAAAAAAAATCTTCTAATGAAATAAATAAAAGATGTTACTCATCTCAGGCACTGAAATCCAGATCCTGGAATGGAAATGAGCTAATGTATTTATACATCACACTGCATTGCAGACTATATGGCAACAGTACAGGGAGAACAGGATTACTTCTGGAACTAATAGAAACAGAGGTGGCACAGAGGACCTTCTTTTCTCTTATGACATAAAGCATTTTGGATTGCAACATTAATCTACATTCCAGCAGCCTGTGCACCTATGAACATGGCCACTGGTACCTCATCTGCAGTAGAATGGATCTGTAATCCAATTTCAGCCTGCTTGCTTGCCAATGTCATTTGCTCCAGTGGGAAGCTTTCAGCACAGAGGACTGGCCCCAAAATAAGTACTGCGGGGTTTGGGCATAGTACAGCTGTAAGCAGAGATTACAAATTCCCAAGAAGGCCCGTGTTGGCTCAAACTAGTGTGAGCAGTGGGTACCCAGTGCCAAATGCAAATTTTGCAGCATTCTAATGGAAATCAAAGAAACAATATCCATGGCTTCAGGGGAAGAGCCACACAGAATACCTTCACAGAATAAGCACACATGCCTTTGTTGTGAAAACGAACATCTGAAAAGATCTGCCAACACCTCTCCCAGCACATTTCATGCTGGTGAGTGGGGAGGTGCCCATTGCAACAATACCAGTGAGCAACAACCGCAGAACCAGAAGTTTTTTGATTCTGTTAAGGAATAACTTAATGTGCTATGAAGGAAGGGTGCCTCCTCCTCCTAAGAGCCAGCTCACAGCAGGGTCTCTAATGCCCCGAGAGCCATGGAGAAGCAGCGGCTTCCTGTGTTCTCCAGCAACACAAACCACAGCTCCATCCTTAAGTTGCAATAGCTGCTCAAAGATGGAAATATTTCTCAAGGACACACTAGAACAAAACAATTGACAGCGACTGCAGCATCTGCTCAGCGTAACCAACATAAATAATTTCAATCTCATTTTAATTTTTATATGTCTAAAGCTATTAGGTCTTAGATATTTGAACTTTAATTATTATGGAAGCAATTAGCTCCTATGACCAGAAGGCTTTGCCCGAACAATTGCAATGAGCACAGTATTTTCTACAGCATAAGAAAGAGCTACAGCTGTGACAGGGTATTTATCTAGGACCTTGCAATTGCCACTGTGCTTCACACTGGTGTCCTGGCTTTGTGCCAGATTGCAAAAGCTGGAACTTACTGGCATAAGCTATATGACATTGTGTATATGTGTAATTGAAGATTATCTCCTAAGGTATTCTGTAAATTTAGAAATTCAAAATTTAAATATTTCCTGCAGTAGAGAGATTAAATTGGTTCTGAATATTTAAATATTTTTTCAGAGAAAACTATTTTGGTACATTATCTCCTACAAAGACAGCTATAATTAAACAACAGCTTCAAGTACCCTGAAAAGTGGTATTTCTAAAACTGACAAAAAAACTTACATTTGTGTTTCAAGATACAGAAGTATTCTGTGGAGCTTTGTATATCAAAGGAATTTCATTAATATATATTGCTTTTTAGCACCTTCATTCAATGCATTACTACTTAATAGAAGTATGCATTTTAATTCATATCATCTTTTTCCCCTTGTGTATTTTATCCACAGTACAGTGTGCCCACACAGCCTTCCCCCGAGCTCTGGTGAGCTGATCTGACCTCTGCAAACAGGGCTGCTGGCAGAGAATGGCAGCTGAACAGCAGGGGACAACAAAGTTGTTTCAGAAGGGGTTTGGGGATCTTCCTGGTTCAGAAATACTAGAGAAGTACAAATCATACACAGTAAAGAGTGACTGAGCATTCACCTGCACACAGTGTCTGGCCTCCTCAGTGCCTCACAAGCTTCCCAGTTGTTTTTACAAGCGAGGGTGGAAATTCAGGAACAGATAGTGCTTGTTCTTAACCAAGTCACAGAGAGCATTTTTAATTCCTATATGTTGGCATTTTACAGAGTGCTCTTTGAATGCCAATCACTATCTCTTCCATAACTAAAGGAAATATAAACTGTTTAGTGCCTTGTTTTACACTAAGAGGTTTGATTTTGATGACTTCTGCTGATAAATACCATTTGCTAATAAAATCAAGGGCCAATGACTTCCAATTCAAGCTTTCATTGAATCAGAGGCAACTAACAATGTCAAAGCTCTGAAGCCAAAGGAAATGCTAGATTCCAAGCAAAGGGATTTCTGTTTAAGTCAAAAACATTTTCCCAGGCTCCATATCATGCATTGTCACCCACTTTCTCCACTGGGATTCAATGCATCCACTACAAGGGCAGAACTACAGCAGTAAGAAGAAATGTAGTGTACACAATGGTTGTGCAAGTGATAAAATATATCCACCAAGGGTGGAGCAAAGCATAACATGCCAATGGATGCTGTGATTTTTGATACCCTTGCATTTTCAAGGGGACTTTATTGTTCAGGGGTTATTTTCTGCAGTCTACTGCCAAGGAAGACGGGCTTGGACACATATACATCTGAGCAAAGTCCGGCTTACCTGGTGCAACCTTTCTGCTCTTATTTCTTCATGCAAGACAAAGCAGTGCTGGGAACAGGTCTCTCCACAGACAAAGCCTGGGACCCTGAGCCTCGCTCCGAGGAACTGAGGAGACCCCCTCAACACAAATTGCCAGCACTGGGGCAGAGGGACCTCTCTTCCCAGGTGCCCAGTCTGTCTGCATGGTCCACAGCAACTGGAAGCCTTCCCATGCAGCCCAACAAGTAGGGACAACAGTCCTCCAGTCCTCCTGGGAGTGTGCACACACACACGCACAACTATTTTCAGCATATTTTCACATATCTCTATGAAGCCCAACTCACTCCCTGACCTTCCTGACAATATGCCCTCCCTCTGGAAGCAAGCGTAAGGGGAACCACAGGGAGAAGGCCCTGCACCCAGTGTATTTCCAGCCCTTTGCTGGCCAGACATGCAAGGCAGCTCCCAGAAATCCTCCCTGTCACCAGTGCTCTCCTACCAAGGTGGCAGTCTTACTCTTTTTATGGAGCTCTTTGAAATGATTTAAGACACACTTTTTTAATGAAAATCCAAAAGGAAACCCAAGTAGGCAAAACTGATTTCCTTTAGATAATGTACATACGTTCAGAGCAAGGTTGCTCCACCATATGCAGAAAACAGACATATACTTTCTTCTATGAAGGTAGCTAAAGCAGAAATATGAAGCTGACTGCAATATATGACCATTTTTAGATGGGATGTAAGAACTTCCTGAATAACAAGATGCCCTTTACTTGAACCATGGCTTGAAAAATGTCATCAGTGCAAATGCTAAAGAAAAGACAAATACCGCCAACATATCTGACAGGACATAAGACATAACTTCCACCGCTCTTGGTATACATTATTCTTACAATGCCACTTTACCAGTAATCAAATAAAAGTTATGCGAAAATACATCCAACAAAGAAAAACTGAACACTGCAGAAGATACTATTTAAAGCAGGCTCAGTTAAAGATTAATTCAATTGCTTTATCCAATTTATATTCTCCACCTAAGACTCCTGGACATCAGGAAATGAAGCGTTATGATGCTTTAACAACCTTCTCCACTTGCATCTACCTTTCATGTTTCTCTTAGATCCTCTGCACCCATTTAAAGTATAAAATCTCACTGACATAAATGGATTTTCCATGCACGTAATTAAAAAAATCATATGCAAGAGAGACTGTTTCTTAAGCTGAGAGCAGCCAGTGGCAAACACCCTTTAGTGAGTGCTGCCTGAGGGCTGCTGCCTTCCTGCACAGTTCATCTCACCTTGCTCACAGTGGAGCCCACAGCAAAACTCTCAGCAGCTTCATAGGTATAGGGCAGGACCTTACCATATGGGCATATTTTGAAACAGAAATGAGCACATGCAACTCTCCATTTTCAATGTTAGAACAAGATTCAGCCAGTAAAGTCATGTTTCAAGGTTTCTGCAAGCAGTTTACTCTTCCACAACTTCAGGATTAATCTTTTTCTTTTTTTTTTCTTTTATTTCTGTAACACTAAACAATTAAAAAGTAAAAAAAAAAAATCATCTTTAGATAGCATACTTGCTGGGTTATTAGTTTATTTGTTGCACTTGCAACAAATTAGTTTATTCGTTGCCTCTGCATCTCTCACCAACCAGCACCATATCTAAATATAGTACAGCTACTAAGTTTTGCCCCATGCAAGAGCTCAAGTGTGTCCTTTTGGTTCATTTTATGAGGGGAAAAAGGAGCAGAAAAACAAATCTCTCAGTTCGCAAGACAAAATAAGTAATGCTTAAGGATAACACTAGAACACCTTTAATAAAGCAAGGAGAAATAAAGCTCTGTGCTTCTGACCCAAATTAAACACTGTGGAAAACAGCAGGCTGGGGAGCGATGGTACAATTAGCTTTTCTCACTTGTTTGTTTCTTTATTAAAGTTAATGGGCATCTTAATATTACAGGCCTACAAAATGGTAATGAACACCAGGCAGCTAGCGGGACTTGTATTTACAAGTGTACTCAAAACAATCATCCTTGACCATTCAATGGGTGCAAAAAGAGCACTTTTATTAAGTTTTATAAAGATAAAGTGAGGTGGTTTTAAGAATATGTGCAGCTTCCAATCAGCTATGGTTTCAGTAGCTGAAAGTTTGGTGGGAGAAGGCTTTTTAAATTATTTGTGGAAATTTAAGTAAAACACAAGACTTTTAACTACCCATTTATGTCATCTGGATTTTACCATCCTAGAAAGACTATGGATACATTTTCAGTCATTTTGAGTCAACAGGACATAAAAACTGTAAAGAGCACCTTGGTCTCCGCGTACTGACATGAGAGACAGTGTTCTTGTTGCATTTTGTCTGATGCAGTATGAAGACACACAGAACCAACCCATAACAGTAACACAATTACAGGGCAGCAGAGGGAAGCCACTCGCCCATGCTTCAGCAATCCAGAGCAAAAACTTAGGGGCTGGGGAGCAATGAAGGAGAAGAGGAATGAGGCTGGAATTGCCACCACCAAAGCCATGCTCTATGGACTGTTTGAAGCTGGGAGGATGGCTCATCAATTTAGACATTTTCTGAATGCTGAAGGGCCCCCAGGCCCAGCAGATGGGGAGCATGCTGTCCCCCTGAATGCTCAAGTGGTAACAGATTTGGCCACCGCCAAGGCTGAGCTGGTTAGGGTGGGACACCAGTGAAAGAGGCTGCAGAGGCCAGAAGCGCTGGCGAAAACAACTTGGGAAAGACTGGTCTAGAGGGAAAAAAAGTAACAACATTATAAGTTCTAAAAATTCAATGACCAATAAAAGCAACAACACAGCATTACTAAATTTGCTATAGAGGCATGTAGGGTAGAGTAGAAATGGGGTATTTTGCAAGTATGTGGTAAGAGACAGTCCTGCTGCAAGGCCTTTGCAATCAAAATTATCAAGGCAGAAAACCAAAAATAGTAATATCTGAGAAGATATAATTCCTAAATGACTCTCTTACACAAGGAATTAGAATTGGGCCTAGCAGGGCAATTTTAAGACAATGTCTCATTTCTTTAATATGTATCCCAATGAGAAACATTGTAATTCTAAGGATCATAATTAAATCTCAATCAATATTACTCTCTATTCATTCTATAAGCTTGTTATGAGCTTTTCCCTTGCAGACCAAACTTTCAGTCTCTGCTATACTGCTGTACATCCTGTTGCTCAAAACATGTGAGACAATTTCACGTGCATGGAGATTGATTAGTAGGGCCCACAGGTGATGGAATTGTCTGTAATGGTGAAAGCTACTTTTGAGAAAAGAAGAAAAATGGGGGAAAGACAGAGAGAAAAAAGGAAAATGAAAACTGTTTGCAGCAGCCAGCAAAGCCAGGAAAAGAGCAGGAACAAGGACAACAGGCTGTGGCTTTGCTGAAGGGACCAGGGCTGCTGCTGGAGGTCAGGGCCTCTCAGGCACTGCCCAGCTGTCCCAGAAGACACTCCAAATCCAGTTCATAGGTTGACATACATGTACCAGCGTCAGGCGTGCCCCAGAGTTACACCAGTCAAGCTTGGTGTCCAACCGCTGACACTACACTGGTGCCACAGAAGCCCAGCTGTGGCCTTGGCCTCATTGTCGTCAAAAGCCTGCAGCCAGCACAGTAAAGGAAACTCTTTTTGCCTCAGGAGTGAAGCTATTAAGCTATTCTGAAAGACCAAATTCCCTTTATTTATGTTACTTCTTGTCTACTTTTAAATCTCAGTACGTGCAAGACTTGGTTTTAAAACACCATTACCACACAAATGCCATTTATACAAATTGTTAAACAAGACTTTCATCCATCTTAAACTAAGATACACCACAGAAGTTTCCACATCATACCTGCCACAAAGCCTGAATTAATAAGCTCACCAAGTAAATCAAATAAGACAGGAAAGCAACAAGTATCATTCCTGTAAATACCATAGCACTAAAATGTATTTTCCCATTTTGTAAAAGCATACTCTTAAAAATACAATTATTTGTACTGTTTATGCTCCTCTCAGCCTCCCAGGCTGCTGAGAAAACTTGTCCACTGGTGGGAACTGGAGGAATAAGATTGCCTGACCCAGGCAAGCTACTGATTATTCAGCACTGCCTTCACTTTGAAGAGTCTTCAAATAAAAAAGAAAAAAAATTAAACCTACTATACCACTTTAAAAACTGCAGACAGCATTTTTTAACCTCTGTCCTTTTGCATTACTGCATCAGTGCCTGGAAACGCTACAGCAGAAGAGAGAAAGTCATTTAGGTAGCTCCCTTTGCGCCACCACCACAGCTCAAAGGGACAGAAATCAAGAAACATTAGAATCAATATAAGCCAATTGGGACATTAAGGAAGAAAAAACCACGCAGAACTTAAACAAGATCTGTTAAAAGGCATGGAGAAAGCAGGCATATCTGAGTAGAGAGTAACTTATTTTCTGGAGATACTCCAGATTTTGCATTTCCATCTGGTGGTACTTAAGTGTTGTGATCAGTGACAAGGAGGTTTCCAGCAGAAACACAAGAGTGCCCACTTGACAGGAAGGACCTACCAGCAGGACAGCCACAGTCTAATTGAAATCCTTGGGATCTGAACAAGAATGGACACTTTTTCATATACACACATCTAAATCACACTCATACCCAAATGGAAAACATGCTCCACTAAAATAAAATCGAATCAGAAGCCTGGGAATGAAAGTGTGGTCCAGCTACTAACAAAAGATTTATTCTCACTCTTTTTTGTCTTTCCTCAGGAATGGGTGGTTTAGCTTAAGCTGAGACTTGCCATTTACAGGTATACAATAAGCCAGTTGGGTTTTTTCATTCTTTGGAACAGCTGCCAACCTTAGCCCTTGGTGATCCAGCATTCAGTGATGCCACACCCATTGTAGGGAAGAGGCAGGACACACACAGGTCCTCAACTGTGTCTGCCAGAGAAACGGCAACTCTCTGGGCACTGCATCCCAGGGCCCTGCCTCGGCATCCTCAGCTGAAGGAGGACGAGAAGCTGCTGCTCCTCTGGGGCCAGAGACCTGCCTCTCAGCTACTGTGCATCATGGTTCAAATAAAGCAGGTGATACCCCAGGAAAAAGCACAGAGGCTGAGTACTTTACTGTACCCAGAAATCCTGCTCTGGTTTAGGCTGTCTGCTGCGTGGGGCTGCACCACTCCGATCCCAGGGTTCATGGCTGTCACTCCCCATTTGCAAACAGGGCTGGTGGGGAAAGGAGGGCAAGGGGGGCAAGAAGTTGCCCTTTTGGGAACTATGGCCTCCGAGTCAACCTGTCTGAGCAAGCAGCACTGCAAACTCCTAAATGTGTGCACCTAAAGCTCTGTGTGGCAAATCAGTGTTAACACTATCCATTTCTCCTGCTTGGGGAAACCATGCCCACAAGTCTAGAACGGTGGGAAGGACAGCACACGCAACCCAAGCAGGCAGGTGTAGATGTGCAGTTACAGAAGGAATGAGTCTTAAGTCTTCTGCTATAAGTTAAAAATATATTTTAGAAACCATGATGACAATAAAGTTGCATCAGATGTGGAACTGGACAAGAAAAAAAGCTTTCTGAATTTTTTCAATTGTTTCTCTTTCCATATTTGGTTGGGGTTTCCCCTAGATTACTTCAAAGTAGACATTTCCCTGCTATTCTTAAAACCATCCCATTGAATCACTAAATGAGATTAGATCTCAGCAAAAAAGTTTTGTTTCTTCAAGATTCAGCAGCTAACTGCAAATGAAAGAGAAAAGAGAAGCCTGCCTTGTGATGAAAGGACAAGTAAAAGAGCAATCACATTAGAAAACCAATGCCCAGACCTCTGAACAGCAGAGCAATTGCATGTGTCAAGTTCCCGTAACAAGATGGTGCCAGCTGAGGCTTATGTTAAAACTCTGCAATAAAATTAGATGCGTGGAGCCTCTGTCAGAAGAATGATGCTATCTCATTAATGGGATTACATAGAAAAATTGGAGGGATTTCAGTCAAGAGGAATAAAATGATTAAGGATCAAAAGAGCGTGACTCATGAAAGCAAGTAGAAACTGGATGCTGTGCTCTTGCCTGAAAAGCCCAAGTCTCAGAACCAGGCAGGCCTGGTGGCACCAACAACATTACAGCATCTCCTCCCTTACACTCGGAATAACAGGAATAGATCAGGCCCCCCAGAGCAAAAACTCATATTATAAAATTCTAGCTTTTTTATGGCAACACTATTATTGTATCACTCAGCAAAAAACTAATAATCGGAGGGGGAAAAGGACAGGAAAGTTAATTACCTATAAACAGCTGGCAGGAAGAACACATTTAGCCAGGAAAAAAGAGGAGGGAAAGGAAGAGGTTGTGACTACAGAGCCTGGGTAAATTTGAAGCCTTTCAGTCAGTAACAGGAGAGGATTTCTTAGCCACAGGAACAACATACATGTGGAATCATCTTCCTAAGGCAGGTACTGAAAATCACAACAGCTGAATCACCTGAGGAGGGCCTGGCCACTACCCCAAAATCACCATCATAAGACTCCAGCACTGACAGGAGGTAAACTAGCTCTAGGGGAAAGAGGAGAAGGAGAAAGTATGCAGGAAGGAAAACGAGAGTGTTGTGGTAGCAGATGTTCTCTAGTCAGCACTACTATGTTATAATGCAGGAAAAATAAATGAATAAATAAAGGAGATCTAAATATAGAATGAGATTCTCTTCACTGAGAGGTTCAACATCTCTCTGCAATTCATCTTTTCCAATTGAAGGACTGTAAGTTGAATAAAAAGCTTCATTTAAATTCTATACACATTCACAAAGATAAACTGATTTCAGAAAGCATTATTATGCCTGACCTCTCACTGAGGGTGAAAGCCAGATACTATGTGAACCATTTTGATCATAGCTAACATTCCCTAAAAATTCATTAGATGTCAACATTAAGGACAAAAAGCATCACCATGGAAGAGCAGATGCTGTGAGCTACCATATAAAGCGTTTTAGGGTCACTTCCCCTGCATTCCTCTGCAACAGCACGGGGCAGCTCTGCTTCAACACCCCACAGCAGAGTCCTGTTCCTGGCTATTATGACAGGCAAAGAGTCAAATGCTTGGGAAGTGACACTTCCCAAGAAGAAACTTTGCTGAGGAAGTGCCAGACCTGCAGGTGCCCAAGTACAGTATGCCAAAAGAAGCAGGGGAACACACAATTTCTTGTGAAGAAAGCAGTTTCTTCCAATCCCACCTCACTCACATCAGATTCCCCACGGAGGAGCATGTGTGCACGCATTTATGTATACAAACTGGCAGGGAAGGGGTTTAGGACATTTAATTGCACTTTGGATGTTCTCCAGTACATGCAGCATCAAGCAACAGCACTTCTGGAGTTAACACTTTACAGAGCAGGGGAGTCTGAAGCCCAGTTCTCTCCAATTTCACTAAGACCCTCGAGGGCAGGTGGATACTCCCTACAACTGGCAGCCAGGCTGGGTGAGGGGAATCTGTTGCCAAGCTCCAACTGGCAGCACAGGCCAAACTGGTACCCAGCTCAGTCTGCAAGGCTGCCCATGGCTCTGCAAGGCCAGGCGAGCTCTGTGATCAAGGAAAAGGACTCCAAGAGAAGATGCAAACAGAGAAGATCTGATTCCTACTTTTATATGGTTTCTTACCACAGAAGAACACACTCGAGGTTCTCAAGCCATTAAACTTTTAAGAAGAGGAACAGCTTTTGCGGAAGCTCTGCTTTGATGTAACTGGGCAAATTGATCTTGTTCCTTCACCAAATCAAGACGTAAGTTTCCTGTCCCCCTTTTTCCTTTTTTATCTTAAAAACTCCAAACAAACAAAGAAAAAAAACCCCAACCAAACTAACCTCGAGTTTTAAGCTGCAACACTAGCCCTTAGAGAAATAATGTCAGTGTTTAAAATAAGCAGTGTTCATCACAGGCTATTAGAAATCCTCCAAAATTTGCATCGTGACACATAACCTAAACCTATTCCTCCTGAAGCCCAAAATATCTGGTCAGAAATGCTCAATGACTTTTTTGATTCAGAAACTTTATAGTAATAGTAGCAGTTAATGGAATTTCCAGAACAATGACCATGTTGGTTACTTTGAGCACTTCAGAGTTCTCCCAAACACATGGGACACCTCCACAGTGGTCCCATTACTTCAGTTTCTACTTCTGAGTACCTTGCATCCAGTGTGAGTCCGGGTCTTCATGAGGGGAGTTGTTGTGCACAGCTCAATGGCTTCTGGTTCATGGAAGATCACTGTCGGCAGAGGCTCTTTACGAAGAGTTAGGACATTCAACTTAGTCTTTAACATGGTCTGAAAGTGCTAAACAGAAAAAGAAAAGAAATTACCTCCAGTTCTAGTGCAGAAAAATTAGTTAATAGTTGGACGTGTCTGCATGTTTCACTTGCTGTTCAATGCCTTGAAAGCTTTCCTGGGGAGAGTTAACAAGTTCTATAACTCGAGAGCATTCGTTACTATCAGCAATGTGGAAACTGTTTTTAGTTTAAAAAGATATATACACACAAAGTGAAAGGATTCATTACAATTCACATATGTTCCAAAAAGGGTCTAAACTCAACCTCTGATCACTTGCAAGTATATAATAAAACTGTTCATGGACCCTGTCCCTCCACTAATGTCCACAGGGAAGAACAGGGGATCAAAGACCATTATAAGAACTATGGATTCATCCGTCCTTGTTCTCCTTCCCCTGTACTTAAATCTCATCCCACTGACCTTTGTATATGTTACCATTCCCACTGAGCTGAATCCCTCATTGGTTTGCCTTTGTCATGTGAATTTTATGTTCTCTTCCTTTGTAAGCAATAGTTCTTGTAGTCGCCTATGTAAATGTCACTCTCGGTACTAATGAACAGATGTCATGCAGAACTTGTCACTTTCTGTAACAAACTCCCCAGGCTTAGGTGAAGAACTATTCAAGTGGACAGTAAAGTCATCAAATTAAAAGTTTCTCAGCAATTGCTTAGAGTGAGGAAAGTAAATCCTTGAAAGACTTCCAAATCAATTTTGCTGATTCAGGGGAGTCAAGAGAAATTTTTTTAACATTTAGATGTTTCTTTGAACTGACCTTCATTTGAAAAACGGAACATTTTCACATGCTACTACTTATCTAAGGGGCAAAAAATGCGGATATGAACCAAATCAAGGCAGTAACATGCCACAGCACTGTCTACTGAAGTATGACTTTATCAAAACTTCATAAATTGACTCTTATTAAGCAGTAGTTATTAGACATATGTGCAGTGACTCCAGATTACTTTCATCAAAACTAAACCATTTGTTCTGACTTTTGATAGGAGATTCTTAACTTGGTTTGTAGCCACCCTTTTTTTCAGTCTCCACTTTACCTCTGCAAGGCAGACAAGCATTACAGGGTCTGGCTTGCAGAAAAAGACATGCTAAGGGATTTCCCAGAATCATGCAAGAAGTCTCTACCGGAGCTCAAAAATCAACACAGGTCCTTGCTGTTCAGCCCTGTGCTTTACAAGAAGAGAGTGTCTATTCAACATTTTATTTATACATGGGGACGAATCAACTATTTAGATACTATGATGGTTTTCTGTGGATTTTTATTGATATGAATATTCCATCAAAAACAAACTTGCTATTAATTCATAAATACTTTATCATGTGCCAACTGAAAGCCTATTGATACACTTTTCTAACAGTTTAGTCCTTAGTTCGTCAGTGTTTAGGTCTAATAATTGTTATGATAGTGGAACTACAGCACTTCAAACACTCTTAGAAATACGCTCAAGGCATATACACTAACAGTCTGTGGAAACAGTACTTGTTTACCCATTTCACACATGAAATTACAGCCTGTTAACAGCAATACTTTAGGGCCTCTGTCGTATTTGTGCAAGCATTCAAGTTTTTATCCCAGTGAAGCACTCTACTCATACTGTTTTTCATCTGCTCACGTAACATGTTACCCCATTCATTCTCCCAAACACAGCTCCATCAAAAAAACTACTCCATTTAGGATGATTATACATTGAAGAATATTATTTGACATGTTTCTGAAGATAAGAGAGCTCTCTGACAGCTAGGATTACTAAACTGACTGAGAAAACCTACTTCATTTTACCTTTAGGTTGCAATTAACAGCCTTTTGTTTGGATTTTCCTAGACCTCTCCATTGAAGTTGTTAGCAAAGGCTGAACAGCAGGTAAAAAGGCATGACAAGTACAAAGCAAGCTGAAGGTTTGAGATGCTGTGATTGAAGGAGCATCATTGATTACCAGCTGCAGGGCTGAGCTTGCCGGTGCCACTGACTAACTGCTGTCTGCTACAGCTTGACTTGCTTTCATCTATAGGCTCTAGGTCTGCTAACCTGCTGCTGAGGCTGTATTTCTGGAAGAGAAAATATGCAGAAGGCAGAGGGTGCTGGAGCTCACGTCCAGCCATGCACAGGTCACAGCGACTTCCCCAGAGACCGATCCCTTTTCAAGCCTGGGGAAATGCTGCCTCCAGGGCTTTCTGCTGCTGTCTTGTGCAGGCAGGGGATGGGAGAGGAAGGCAGAGACGGAAAAAGAACATACTATTTTTTAACCTCACGTTGTACTATTTTCCAAGCAAGCCAATTCTGGATCAACAGAGATAATGGTTGTGAAATAATCAGGCTAAAGAACCTGTCCTAGCATTTAACTTTTCCCTCCCTTGAGTGCTGAAAGAGCTCTATTTCCACAGATTTTCTGTTTACAGGGCTTCTCCAATAAAGAATGGTGCTTCCATTAGACAACAGACGTAAAAAACTCCATTTAGCCCTTCTGAGTAGTGAACTTGGACTTGCAAAATGGTTGTTCTCCTCTGCTGACATCTCTATAAACCTCAACAGGACTACTGACAGAAAGGGCACAATTTGACCAAAATGAAGAAAACTATGGCAATGATCTATCTTTTTTTTCATGTCGTAACAACCACATATACAATCTTAAACAAGGAAAAGCCTACTCTGTGCCTTACAAAGGCAATTCAATACTTGTATGAGCAGCAAGTTGGAGTGGTTGGGTGCCAAAAACACTAGAGCACAATTGGCAGCAAACAGCTGATTAGTTGCCAGAGAAGTGCAGAAAGGATTGGGGGTGGACACAGAAATAGCCTTTTGCTTTGGCCCACAGGGCTAATGCAGACCACGCTGTGTTCCCTGCACAAGTCATGTGATGGCTGCCATAAGAAAATCAAATCTCTGCCAGGAGACATCACGCAGGGAGCCCCCAGATAAGCACGTTATTGAAACACATGCCTAACTTTCACTATGTGAGCAGTCCCAGTAAAGCACACGTGGGTAGTCAATAGGATTATTCATGTGCTTTAAGCCAAGAACAGGACAAAGTGCTTCGCTGAACCCATTTCTTGGGTTTCCACTCCAAACTGGCATCTCCTGCAGAAACTGTTGGCAAAAGGTGACCTATAGCAGTAGCCAATGTATTTTTTGAGAAGAGGCATTCACTCTCCACTTCTGTGAACTCAAAATATTTCTTTAAAGTGCTTTAAGTTCACAAAGTTCTTGAAAAGCATGACTTTGGCAATCCCATGAATAAAATTTCAGGGAATATTATACCATTCATATTTCATGTGCCAGAACCACTAGTTTCATTTGGTGGCTCTTACACTGAAAATCATCATCAGAAGTTATTCTTAGCTGGCATGATTATACCAACAGCTAAAAACTACACATCACTTATTCTTTATCCATTTAGATGGTGCTACTGATATGACTTTATATTTGAAAGAAATGCAAGGAGCAACATAACAGTAAGAAATTGGCAGTAAGTTTAAAAATACCTTGAACAAATGAAAATACCTTAAATGCCAAACCTGTAATTAGCATTGTATTTTCCTAGTTGCTGAACATTATATCATTCAGAGCAAAATTTAAGTAATGCTGCCAATAACACTGGACAATGATCTTAATCCAAAACCATAGTTTTGCTTATTCAAGGACTCAAGTTCCATCAGTTTATTTTGCTTAGTTTACCCATCTTAGTGGCATCCTTTTCCCCTGCAGAAGAAAGCCAAATGGTGCGTAACTGGTAGCCCAAATCCATGGCAGGCTAAGACTGTCACTAGGGAGGTGCTGCCTCCTGCCTCCTTGGTGACCCTCAGAGTGCTCCCTATTTCAATGAAAACCCTGCCATCACTAACACTCTTAGCTACCGGTTAATTGAACGTAAGAATCAAGAACTTCCATATTGTTTAACGTATATTTTTTTATCAGTTCAACAGTCACACATTAGCTCTAGACTAACTAGTTCACAACATTCAACTTGCAAATTTTACGTGCTGTGTATTTAGTTCAGGCACAATTTCTGTTGCTGTTAAAACTAAAAATTGACAGCATTTGGGTTTTGTTTTAGTTTGTCAGCAGAAATACAGTTACTTCCAGAACTCAGGCCAAATATCTTGGAGAAAGTAACTATGATTCCATGCAAGGAAACATGACTTGGAGGAGAAAATTATGCACTGAAATTTGTAATAATAATGATCTTCATCTTCAGGTCTTGACAAAACAGTCACTGCTGTTGACAATACCGAGTATTCAGCATCTGAGCCTAGTGGATCTTTTAATTTTCATGTTGGAAATCAAGGCTTAAATTCAAAAATCTAAGAAAGGGTTATATATTGGATAGGAATATAAAAATAAATTTCAAGAAAGAGGGGACTGTAACTCATTGTAATCTGTAATCCAGCAACAGGAGATGAACAAAATAAATACATCTACAGGCTAACTGGATTGCAACATGGTCATTGTAAGAAAAGTCTTCAGCACCTTAGCCCTCATCCCCTCATTCTCTCTTAACATCAGCATTACAATCAAAACATGACTGCATGAACTAGCACCACATTTCCAGATGACGTGTACTTGGCCAATTTTGCCAAAGATGCACTTTGAATCCAAACCCAAAAATGATAGAATGTTAACTTATGAAAAAGTGTTATTCTGAAAGTTCAAGGACTCTGAAAGAGGGATCTGCCAGAACAAGAAGCAGTTCTCTGGGCAATTCATCCTTCTACAGCACCTACAAAGGAATTCCCAGATGAAATCCATATTAGTGCATCAGCAAAACATCAGTCCCAGGGAAATTCAGAAATAATCTCTATAATTTACTATTTCAGCATAAGTACCTCTCTACCTCTGAAACCCATTTAGTTCTGGAATGAACCCAGAACTTTTCCACAGCATCCTACAACAAGACAAAGCAGCCTAGGAGAGGAAAGACACAACCAAGCTAATTGAACTGCAAGAGAATTGTACAAAGTCCTAATGTTCCTTTTCACCTGTTCCCAGTGGAATTTGACTAGCAGCATATCCAGTCTGTAGGTACAAGAGGACATGACAACACAATAGACCTTTAGCACTATGGTTACCCCACGGCATGAGCACAGCTGTGAGCTGAGGACCACCCAACCACAAGCCTCCAGCTTTTCAGCAAGGAAAGAAGAATTCTGATCTATATGAAAACTGATCCATTTCAAGGCTTTGTTTTGTTTAAAGCCAATCTGTCCAGCACAGATACATGTCATATCTGATCCATTTCTTGTTAAACAAACTCTGCTAATACAGTTTAAATGCCTTCTCTCCCCCACATTAAACTATACTGTGCCTTATTTATTTACGCTTTACTAGCAGTTCATATAAACAGTGTATTGAACACTACAATAAAACCCTCTACAGAAGGGGTGGAAGCAATTTATCATGATAAAGTCAGAAATCATCCCATCAGCAGCCTGCTCTGTAACACAAAACTGACTGGCATGCACAAACTCAAGAACATGACACAACTATACTCAAGCAGATCCATCCCAAGTAACCTTCTTGAAACCAATCCAGCACCAAAAATCCAGTTATTAAAAGCATAGCTCATCTAGCATCTCAAGACCTGTATTTTGCCAGCCCAATAAAACAAATCCATTCAATCTCTTTTGGGTAACAGATGCTATTTATGTGAAAAATCATATAATTATGTCTGAATTTACATCTCTCAATCACAAAGAAATGCCAACATGCAGAAGTGGTAAGACAGGCTTGCCTGCAGGCACCTTGTGATACATTTTGTAAGTAGAGGAGCTTGGACAGGCCCATGGCACAACTTGGCATGACTCAGTGGGCTGAGGGCATGGGACCCCCAAGGATCTTGGGACAAAGCATCTGGGAAATGGTGATCCACAAAACAAAAACAAACAAAAACCAAAAAAACGAAAAGCCAACCAACCAAACTTTTTCCCCCTCTCCACAAGTGCAAAGACCCCGCATGGTTGCATATTAGAGAGCAAACCAGTGCCTGCCACCTCTTCCCCCTACATGCCCCCTGCTCCTTCCACCCTACCCAGCCGACAGCACAGGAGAGGGATGGGGTGGCAGAGGGAGTTTGGGCATAAGAAGGAGTAATCTGCATTTGACAGGATAAACTCTAATCTGTATGACAGGACAGCAAGAAGAAGATGGCATCAAAGCAAGCAGGGCATGAAACTGGGGAAGGGAAAGCACCAGAAGAGGCAGCACTGCAAGCAATGCTGCCAGGCAGGGCCCCTCCTGCACTTCTCCTGCCATTACTAATAAGGCAGCCGAGGAATAAGGGAGCCGAGGATAAAGCTCTGATGGAAAAACCTGTAATATACAGAAACAATAGATACATGAAAGGAAAGGGGAAACAAGACTGCAGATAGAAAAGCATGACGAAGTACATAGGAAACCAGAATCAGCTGAGTGTCAAAAAGCCTCCAGCAAAGATGCTACTGGATCTTTGCATATAAGCACTGAAAATTATTCCATCTCACTCTAATACCAGCTTCTTGGAAATACTCTTTTTCCTGTGGTGGCAAAACATATCTCTTAAAAACACACAGCTATCAAGACTTCATAAATATAATCTGCACTCCCTATCAATAGCTGTGATCACACAGCTGCCTGTGTGACAATGCTCACATTGCCTTGTTGTCTTACTAGTTTAAAAAATTTCTGTTTCCTCACAATTTAATTCATGTGAAACGTTTTGTTCTCAGACCCTGTGTACTTTGAGTTTGCTCTGGCTGAACGGCTCCGTTCTGTTGCCAAGCCTATGCGATTCCAATCAGCAGGATCGCTGCCCAAACAAAACACAGTCCCAGATACAAACACCCTCCAAACTGCAGGGAACTTCAGAGCCAGATGAGAATTTCATGACTGATCCTCTAACATCTCTCTGTTATCAGTCAAACTAAACCCCAACCTAAACAAATCTAAGTATACAGGATATTCAGAGACCAAGTTCTCAGTTTAGTCATAACTGCTCAGAACCTAAAGCCTCACTATTGAGATTCACATCACAATAGGAAGGAAGGAGTCAATATTTCAGGACACTCATAATCATGAAAACAAAATAAGACCTCCCTAAGACATGAGTAGAGGAGGAAAAAAGCCACAGTATCACAATAAAAAGTTCTTTCATCAGTTTTCACATTACAGTGCCTAAATTCCCAGGCTATTATTTCAGTGGAACTCAGGCACGTTGGATGGAAGATGAACATCTAAATATACCTGTTTGGATCTGGGCTTTTACAGTCTTATCTACTACAGTTTTATCTACTGATGACTGTTAAATATATTTTGAAATAAGCTGCAGCTTCCAATGCCTGGTGTTTGTGGCATATATATTTTTATAACAGAACATCTTTTTAACATCAACAGGAATACAGCATAATAACATTCACCAATATATCAACAGAGCTGCTCTCATAAATAACTAATACCAAAATTTTGGCCCCAGAAATCACTGTTAACTCTCAAATTTCTAATAACTTTGTTACAACTGAACTAGTTCTGGAATTTTAAACTAGATTACAGTTTCAACGATACCAGAATTTCTCAGTGGAAGCAGATGAATTTATCAGCTCCAGCATTTTCCAGAACAAATGGCAGTCAAAATACAAGTCCAGGACAAGGGGAATGGTTTTTAAAAACAAGGAAAAGTAGGAATAAATTAAGAAATAGGAGCTGGCAAGAAAAGAAATAACAAAATAGAACACGCAGCAGCATAGATACGTCAAGTTCATTCACTTTGATTTTGAGCTGACCCCTTAGCTGCTTTCCAACATATTTTTCTCCTAACATGAGTTTCCAGTACATGTATTATTTGGTATAGTTGGCCCAATATTAAAACAATGGAATCCTGCAGCATGAAGGCGGCTGTTGCTTTTTCAATTTGCTCTTGGAGGCTTTCCAATAATTTCTGTGTCAGAGGATGCTTTAAAAAGTTCTTTCTCCTCACTCTGTGCCCAGCACAACAAGCCCATCTCAGACAATACCTGCCAAACAGCAACTGCATTCTCCAATGCAGCCCTTTCAAAACCACCATTTCACTCTGTCACTCTTCCCCTTCATTATTTGTAATAAATCAATAACTTGGTAAGCAGTTATGTAGTTCAGTGACACCCCTCTTGCCGTGCTAAGACTTATTTTCTGAGACAGGGATACAGACTGGGTGACAAAGGCACCTACTACAAACAAGGAATTTGCCCTGATTATTTGCTAGAAGTAACATTGTGTTCAATACTATGGAGAAACAAAGGATACAAATTATTTCTTAAAAAGGTTATGTATTGCTTAAACATAAATCAAATTAATTTCTGGTCTAAAGAATTACTGTACTTACAGTTGCAAAATAATGAGAATCCTTTTTTTCCTCTGAAGCTGTTTTATCACTGAGTCCTTTGATGTTAATTTACAGCCCTGCCTTTTGCAGGTCAGAATCACCCCCAAGATTTAAGTCTGGCATTCCTGAGCGTCTCTGAGAAGGGGTCCTCCTACTTCCCATGGACACAAGCCATTTTCAAGGGAATGGACCTGCATCTTTAGCAAGTCAGCCTTTTTGGAAAGCCTTCATCAGGGTGTACCCCCTCAGCCCTTGCAAGGGGTGAAGAAAGAAGCCTGGTGGCTTTAGTCTTGCCTCCCTTCACACATCCCCGTGAGCACCATCAGTACATGCCCCAGAGCATCCCCACGGAACTGTGTCTGCCCAGCATTACTGTCCCATCACGAGGAGACTTCCCCAGCCCTGACTACACTCACATTTCATCTCCTGCAATACTAATCCCTTCCCGCCTCCAACAGCAAATTATTCATTATGGGGGAACTCTGCCAGGATTCATAGCTGTACAAACCTTTGAGCAGATGATGCAGAATATAGACAAAAACTGGGTCCCACTGCAGTGCAGATACATAGCCACTACCCCAGGGCAACTTCACACGGGAGGTGTTTCCACTTCTTTAAGCCATGAATAAAAGTAGAGCACTAGAGAGTTTATATCAGAAATAAGCGAGTCTACAGAAAGTGATCAAAAATACCTTTCTACAAAGTGTCTCATTAATTCAGCAAAACTTTAGAGTTGGGTAATTGACAGGATTTGCACCAAGAAACCTTTACAAAAGAAAAATCAAACCAACTCATTTACATTCCTGTTTCTCCTGCAACTACCTTACTTGTTAAGCTGAGCCAAAGCAGCCAGATGCAAAATTACTCTGCTTTGTCCAGTTCCGAATGAGTCAAGTAAAAAGGCTGAGGATGGTCCTCCCCTTTGTTGAGGCCAGCAGGGCCACAGGCAGGACAGCCCTCCAATATCCACATCCTCCAGATATAAAAGTTAAATCTCCATAGCGTTTTCAAGGTTTTTCCAAAAGTAATTAATCTTTTCTGATGCTTCCATTTTCCTTGTTTTCAAAAGACAATTCCTTAGAGCTTGATGAGAGGGAGACTAAGCTTCTGACTTCTTGCAATTTAGTAGTTCAGACTCGCAGATACTCAGAAACTCCAGCTTCTCTACAAAACCTCAGTTTCTTCCTCTTTGCTTGTCAGCAAAGTTCAGATAATTTTGCAGAAGCTTAACTAATCCCTCGGCTGAGTATTAAGTTTCAAAATGCTAGTGGTTATACATATATATACATATCTACAGTTCTTAGAACAAAGAGGGGAGGGGGTGGAAACAAGGAAAAAAACCAAATCCCTCCAGAAAAGAAATAAAATATGCACCATGAGATTCAACTAGATGCCCTTATCCCCTCAAGGCATAGTTAATACGCTATCTGCCAGTACATATGGGACCAATTAAAAAGAGCTAACTCCTCACACAGGCACTGCAGCGTCACTCTGGAGGAATCCGCAATCCATTAAACAAACTCATTCCAAGTAATTCCATTCTGGAAACACGTGCTCATTCATAACCAAATCCCAGTCTTTAGGAATCTCATATGCCATGAAAAAAACAGCCCTGCTTCCACAGAAATCTCTGGCAAAACAATCTGAAGTTCAACAAGAACAGAACTACCCTGATCTTTACTGCTGCTTTACATGTGTTAGTACATGCACCTACATGAAGAACTACTACCACTTTTTAGAGAAGTAACTGTCTTGGTCTTACAATTCAACATTGCCAATGAAAGTAAGCACACTGAATGATGGAAATATTAAATTGTTTGACTAAGGAAATGGAAAAGTTCAAAACTATCCAAATGCTCCCTTCCAGCAAGACCAGCAGAATTGGAAGACTTCAGGCCTGTACAAGGATCATCATGAAACCTCTTTACATCATGAAAGCTACTTCCTCTGTTTCCAGTAATTATACTCTCACTTTTGTCCAGTCTGCTCTAAACTTTGTTCAACACAGCAATGACTTACAAGTTTCTACACACAAAAGAGCTACAGAATAAAGAATTCCACTCAGCATCAAAGAGGAACATCCTTATTCTCAGTATAATCTCAACTTTCCTCCACCCTCCACTGACTGCTCACCACCACAAACACCATCCATTCTCAGTCACTTTACAACCTAAATAATTTTCCATTGAAAAAACCTGTGTTTTCAAGTCTGGGCTCAACTTCGAGAAATGAAGTTGCAAGAGAAACAGGAATGTAGATGAGAGGGTTGGTAGGGGCGGTATTATTACTAAATGATTGTTCATGCAAACCCTGTCAATTATTGCAAGCAATATTTTAACATCTTTCGAGCTTAGGGAAAGTGAGATAATACAGAACATCAAGATCCAGGGAAAGGGACCTGGGATGTTAAAGCCCTGAGCTTCTCTAGGAGCAGATCTAATATATATTCCTGTAATACAAGATGGAAGTATTCTGAATACCCACTAGATTTACAGTCCCCTGTCTGCCTGTGTCAGGTAGCTAGTTAAACAGATGTGAAAGAACCAACAAAGTTAAAATAAATTAACTGCCCGCCCAGAATATCCCCACTGTCTTCCTCCTTTGCCCCACTCAATTTAACTTTGAAGCATTAGTGATGCAGTTATTCCAGCAACCCTCAAAGCACACAGAGCTGTAATTCTGCAGGAGATGTTAACAAGGTGGCTTTTATCAAACTTGATGCAGCTGAAATCTAAATTATTTACCCTGAAAGAGAAGGGAATAAAAGAATTTAGGGGCCTCTGATAAAATATTAAAGTATTGAATCCTGTGAAGGATTCAATCACTAATACCTGTTAGTCATTCCTCTGGGGAAAAAAGTATCAAGACAAATATTTCTTTTAATAAAAAAGAGGCATCTATTTGGCTGAAAGAAAATATTCAACTCTGATGCAAAATGTTTGAGCAGCTTTACAAATTCAGTCCTCTATAATTATACTGAGACTGCTAAAAATTCCACTTCCATAACCACCACCACCACAAATAAATAAGTGTCAAAATAAATCTAGTAGATTATAATGCAAAAATGCATCTTCTACAGCTTAATCTTGAGATAATGCTTTTTATAGCATGCCTTTCTGCCCACATTTGCAGCTGTTGTTATTTGCATTCTGACCACTAAGCACAAGGGTCATCAATCTTATAATTCTTTTTTTTCATTAAATTCTTCATGCTGCAGCCCTGCGAAGGCTTCTCACCTCTGCTTATCTAAGGCATTTGCATATAGAATGGCCATACAGTTCTTTAAAAGATCTCCGAGCATACTAAATGATGTCAAGAACAGTAAACTAGCCAGAAGAAAAAAAAAATGTAAATATGTAGATATTTAAATATGTAAATATTTAAATATGAGGCAGATGGATGAATGAACACGGGGATTCAATATGAATCTCCAGTGACACTTCTCTAAAGGTCAGGCACAACTTTGCAATGAAGAAGAATTCACAAAAGACTTTTCAACGGAATCTTTCAAGTTTCCTGGTCTCTTCCACAAATACTTTTAGGAAAAGTAACTCCGTAGCTCCAGGTTTTTATTGCAGTTTCTTATGTTTGGAAAGCAAGGATCGTTTAGAAAGCAATTAAAGTGAATAAGCAGTCCATGGCTGGGATGATCACGACCAACCAGTCTGATGGAGCACCACCCTCAGAAGGGGAACCACTGTGATCAACAGAGCTACCCAGTGCCCAGGGCACAACGTGACAGCTCCACAAGACTTGTGCCTTGCCACCACGCACTTCCATCAGAGCTTTACTGCAGCTGCTGAGATCCCGAACACTGCCCACTGCAAAGCTGCTCTGCCTACACCCTAATCAGGAACGTTCAGCACAAAACGTTCCACGTGGGCACAAAGTAAGGCTTTGCCTCTAGGTCTCCATTTGGAAAGTCAAAAGGCAGTCAGAGCTGAACACTCAAAATGAACATTTCTCTGGCTGAGGGGTAATTCTGAGCTCGATGACAGATGGCTGTTTTCCTGCTTTCCAAGCATTACCATTATTTAAAAGAAAGTCTGTAAAAATGTTTGTACTGTTGGTAAGTTACTTGGGAGACCACCACAAGTAAAATATTTTCATTTTTTAAAAGAAGTATGTCATTTCAGTCCAGAAGCAAAGCTTGAAACAGATAACCTCAAAAGTGGAAAGTCTTGGGCTTGTTAACTGAAGTCAGAGATTTTCAGAGAGGACTTTAACTCCACGTCAATTAATCACCACTGGTTTCCCTCCTACAGACCAACCTCTAATCCAACTACACTATTTTTAGTGTGAGATGGCTTGAGGAACAGAAGGTATCCTTGTTTGATTTTTTTCAATTTTGGATCCCAGGTTGTCTGATTGGAATAGATTTTCAGATGACATGAGAAAAACCTCTGAAATAACATCAGTCAAATTTTGCATGCACAGCTATTTCCACAAGCCAATTCTACAGTTTTACAAGACAATCGGCTACATAAACATCTGTCTGCTCCATTGCCAGCAGCTGATGAGCGAAGGGGACCTTTGATCATTCAACAAAGCCAGTTCCCTCCTGGGTACAATCCAGCAACCACCACAATTCAAGGGTTCCAAGTTTTGCTTTTTCCCTGTCCTGAAGCACTCGTTAGCTATCACATGCATCTCAGTGTCATCCACAGAACAACAGAAAAAATCAGAGGTTGAAGCTACAGCGACTCCCTGCAGAAACAGGAACCCAAACTACCACCCCTGTCTGTTGTTCAAGCCAGGGGAGTGTATGCAGTAGTTATCCACAGAGGGGGACCATGGGCTTTGACTGTCACACAATGAAAATAATGTATGACAAGGGCATCTGCTAAAACATAGGGTTTTTTTAAATAATTAATACGTTTTAAATACAGGTTAGAAATCATTTGAAAAACATGATATTACACAAAGTGCTCCTTCACTTTTATAAAGATTAAAAGAGGAACAGGTTCAACCAGCACATGAAACAGGGCTATGTGTTATGATCTATTTTCCCTGTAGCATCTGTAAGAGAGCTGATTAGTTCCAACTCATGCTCTACAACATGAGCACTTCCACTTTCATGTTTTATCACCATTATAGTCAGAAATTAAAAGACTCTGGTGGCTATCACTGATGTTCCCAACCTGGCACAGTAAAGCCACTCCTGAAGGAGATTTGGGATTGCCTTTTCTGCTTACACAGTACAGAAATCACAAATGCAGTTTACTGTGAAGCTGCCAATATTTAATAGTGTTTAATGGTGCAGTATCTGAGTGGGAAAAGGGCGCAAGCATCCATCTAGAGAACAAATTAGTTAATTAGCTTTCATCGAGTTTCCCTCTTTGCCTTCCTCCCTGAATGTGTGTTGCTGTGTTGGGGTAACATGCAGCTTGCGGGATATTTATTTGCTGAAATACCATCTCAGAGATGATTCTGGGGAAGAAACGGGAAGTAATTCTGAAAACAGAGGCAGCAACATGCATGCCACTGAAGAAATAATGTAGGCAGGACACAGGTAAATCTCAGTGATAACTTGGCAGAGCTACCCATGGCAAGGCCTGCCGCCTGCCTGAGGTTGCACAGAACACCCCAGGGGTGTTGCTGCCCTGTATCAGGTTAGGCTGTAGCCAGCCCAACCAATCCCCACAGCTGCGTCCTCATCAATGGTCACAGAGGGCTACTCTTCCATTTCTTTAGCTCTAAGTGTCCACACATGGCAGAAGAAACGAGCAATGCAAGGTTCATTTTGGCCCAGCCCATTTGGTTTGGAAGATATTCTTCTCCAGTTCAGCACATGAAGTGCTCTGGCTTCAGCCTCTTTTCTGTTTGGCACACAATCAAACCGTATTTAGAGGAAATCCAATCCTTATATAAAAGTTGCATCTCAATATATCGTGACTCACCTCTTTTCCCTATCCCCATTCAAAGGGAGAGAGCACTGTATGGCTTCCAAAGCCATTCCCATTTAAACATTACTTTCCATCTGTACATTTTTCAACTACCAAAATTGCACTTGGTATGAAAAAAAGAACAGCAAAGAAGCAAGGCTGTCTTACTGTATTATATTCACTTAATAATCATAAGCAATTTCTCAGAGAACTCCTCCAGGCACAGTTTTAACGTTAAAGCAATTCTTGCTTCATTTTAACCATCCACTGATGCAGAGCTGATAGCCCGGCTCATTAAAAAGTACAGGGCACTATTTCAAGAAGTGTCATAATTTATCAGGCAGAGTTAAATCACGCTGCACACAGCAGCCTGGATGCACACCACCAACTGCTTCTGACACTTTCTGAATCCAGCTCCGAAGTCCCTGTGCTTTGGGCTCAGCTGTCCGTGTTGCAGGAAGTCACATAGCAAAGCTTCCTGCTACAGTGTCATCTTCTACTGCAGTTTTTCAAGAGGCTTAGCAACATTTAAAAATGCATGAATCTCAATTGAGTGACAACTCATTTAACCAGCTATAAAACTCATTACAGGAAGAATGGTTGGAGAGAAGATAAATATGGCAATCATTTCTTTTTAAACTTCAGCATAGAACGTCCCACATTAGTGTGACTAAAGAATTCAAAACAGTGACAGAGCTCTCACTGTTGGACATCAGTTGTTGGTCAGTTGATTTTTCATATCAGTCATTAGATCTGACACCTTGACTTCGCAAATTTTAACAGGCAATGCAAGGAATGATTACCTGGGATGAGGTTCCATTTAGCCCCCAAATTATTCTTTTGAGGGACTGTGTTTCAATTCTCTCAAGTACTCCCAACACACAGGAGATAACTATCGATCTTTGGACTCATGGAAGATGGTTATGAACCACCTCCCCTGCCCATCAGAAAGTATTGTTCCAAGAAAATGCGCATTAGAAGAAAGTGGTAAACCCTTCCCAAGCCCTCATCAGGAAGGTGTGTATTTGGGACCATACAATGTATTGGAAATCAAGTGGTGACTTTATCAGTAAATTCGAGTGGCTCCGTTGAACTAGGTGCTACATCCAAGTTAGAGACTGCAAAACCAGAGTACCTTCCTGATCCACCCTGACTCTGCAAACATCACACTGCTCTGTTTAAGGATTTGTGTTGCTTTCTGGAAGAAAATCTTATTTTTAAACTAAGGCCCACTAAAAGAAGATTAACTGTCCTTAAAAGTACTTAACCACCTCTTTGCTTGTTATCAAGTGGCCCATACATATCTGTCAGACGAGCACTGTTGATAAAAATGCATTAGATAAACACTTCTGCTTAAGATACATAAGTTTACTTATGAGTAGTTTGAGACACACAAATATCTACAGCTTATTCAGTTCAAGAATCCTCTGCTCTCAAAATGTCCATTCAGCAGCCCTGCCAGATACTGTTTCACAATACTACAGGCTCACTTATTCATAAACAAATCATTAACATTCTTAACATTAATCCATAGCGTACAACAAATCCCAGCTATGATAGTGTTTTACTACATTTGCTGTGCCCATCATGAATGGGAGTTCTGTTTTCACTAAAAAAACCACTCTCAACAAATAAAAGGCAAATTATTCTCAGCAAGAAAACCACCAGGATGAAATGCCTATGCATGGATTACAAACTAATTATCAAGTTCATACAGTAAGAAATGTGTATTCAGTTAGTGAAAAGGGCTGCCAAAATTTATGCAAGAAATTTTCTTCCTAGAACTCTAATAACTAAGAAACTCTGATGGCAAAACACACCATTACAGGCTTTTATATTTTCTTCAGCTACTCAGGAAACCTTTCATACATCCCCATTTCTCCACACATGGGCACAAGAATCATCTGAGAAGACCCTTTGGAAGCCTCAGCTTTCACTCACTGCCAGGGGTTTATTTACAGCCTTGGACCAGAGGATTTCAGCTAAGCCCAAATGATCAAGGCCCATTTTTACATACCTACACCGTAAGTTAAATTAGACTAACTAAAATGAATGGAATTGCTTAACGAATGCATCAGGACCAGGCTTCTCATTCTCTCCGAATATACTCCACATAGATGACAGCATAGGGCAATATTTCCCCAAAAAACACAGTCCACAGGTGAATCCTCTGCAGGTACCCCAAAAAGGCTCTATTGTGCGGGTAGCATCCCCCCCATGTTGAGGGGCATGGACAGCACGGCAAGATGAGATTCCCTGCTCAGAGATGGTCCACAGAAGGGGGGATGCTCCCACAGCACCTCCCAGGACAAATCACACAGCATCCAGCCATCGGCAGTGGCCAGCCATCAGCAAAGCTTTGGATATCATGAGGTTAAACCCTCTACCCTCAATTCTAATACCTTCCTTGCCATATTTCAAGAATTAAACGCCTCCCTGAATGGCCATATTTAAGTAATTAAAAAAAAAAAAAAAAGAGGGTGGAAGATAGTTAAGTTACTATTGATGCTCTTGGCAGATGAGAAATACGCTCACAAGAGCTGGACTTCTCCCCGGACTGATAAACATAAAGCAGACTGCCTTCTGTGCTGGCTGCCAGCTCAGCCCGGGGAATAAAAGATGTTTTCAATTCCGGAAAAGATACATGTGCATTGAAACACTGAACACTCAGCAAGGCCTCAGTCCCTTACTCACAGTGCACAGGCCTGTGGGCGCCGGGGGCTGCTCACAGTACGTAAAAATACGCATATGGCAAAGTTTTGCAGAAATGAGACCTTTGTTATTGTAAATACATGCAGATTTTCACAGCAATTACACTGCAACATTTTTAAGGGGCATGACTCCTCTTTTTATTATTTCTATTGGCATGGCTGTTCCATTTCAGCTTACTTTAGCTGCAGTTCTGTGATAATTTCATGGCAGTACACTTATGTGTGGATATATACAGCATGAATGGCTCACGGTCTTTAGGTCTGACTACTGAGGGTTGTTCTGCAACTCAGGAGAGCAGGTTTACAGGATCTATTTATGGGTCTCACTCTGTACCCAGCCTTTGAAAACATTTCAGATCTATTTTTGCCAGAGAACATAGCTACCGAAAAACCACTGGGGTTGTCCAGTCTGGCTTTTGATACCACAGAGCTCACCATCCCTGAAGTTCTTGCTTGCTAAAGTTGTAACATATCCGTTAGTATGGAAACCATCACAGCTGAAAGAGTTAAAGGCATGAGTAAATCTAGGAATCTTCTCATTTGCCTCCAGGTTTTCTGAGCATCTCAATCGCAGTTTCAGATGTTGTCCGCAGCAGTAACACATAAAGCCTAACTCTAAAAAAGCAACAATTTAAGACAGAAAATCACATGTAATCACACATCTATAGTAAATGAGGCACTACAGAAATCCCAGACTATGGAGGTCAGACTAAAGTGATACACGATTTGAAAGAAGGCAAACAGCTCTGCCGGGAATCAGCAAGGAAACCAGACAAGTTAAGCAGTCATTTGCAGACACATTTGCAGACACAACAGCCAAATGCCAACAAAACCTCAGTGTCAAGTCACCCAAGGAAACGTCCATGCTGCAGAGCAGCCCGGGAAGCCCCTGCTTAGGAAACACACACCACACAATTTCGCTGAGTGGTGCTGGGAAACAGCAGGAGTGGAAACAACTAAGTACTGGAAAACTCAGAGGATACTCATGATCTGGAATAATTTCATCCTCCTGAGTTACAGGTGGCTCAGAGAGCTTGCAGGGCAGCTTGCTAAGAGGCAGTGATGCCAGTGAAATGCTGCCCACAGAGCGTCAAAAGCCCCTGTGCTGGCCCCTGGAGAACTGCAACAGGCAAAGCCAGGAGCCAACAGCAAAAAACCTGAATTAACAGGGAGGCTGAGCAGAAATCCTGTGGACATAAGTGTTTGCCACCCCTGATTGCCCATTTTTGGGAAATATCAGTATCTCCCACCCCAACTTTCCTTTGCTGACCAGTAACAGCATAAAAAACATTAAGCCCTGCAAACGAACAGCTGCACAGCACCTGGCACTGCTAACAGCTCTTCACTAACCTGGTTTAGAAGCTGAAATAAACGCTACACTTTTTTTTCTAAAGGCAAAACTGGTCATCAAAACCCATCTGTCACTGGCTGTGCTCCGAAGCACATCTCATGCTAAACCCGAGCTTGCAATGGCACAAAGCACACCCCACTCATGGGGCTCCAGTAGGCACGCTGACCAACCACTTGTTTCCTTCAATACACAAATGCTGTATTTTGCCCACTGATCTAGTTCCTGAAAAAGGAAAAAAAAGGCATGATCCCCTGGCTCCTAATCCAGCAGCAAAGTTGTCAGTATTTTAACAGTAATTTCAAACAGGAGCAAAGCCAAGCCTGAATCCTCAGATTATCCTTTGCAGAACACCAGCATCAGCATTAGCAAAGAAAAAGATCAAATCAGTTGGCTCAGACAGACTGTAATTTCTGTACCTATATTTATTAACACTAGGTACATAAAACTGAGGAAAAGAAGTGCTAGAAAAACACACAGTGATGTTAACCACAATGGCAAACTGAATGTACCAACCCTTTCCTCCAGCCAGGAAACATTTTCAAGCTGTTTTTTTACAGCTAGTCACTGGGTAGGAAATGCTTTTTAGACAGAAAAATATTTTCTTTTCCAGAAGACACCATAAAACCCAGGCACAGAGCACAGTATATGTTTTGATGAGAATTAATTACTTGTTTACTGTGGTAGTTCATTACATAGCTAATCCCCACACATTGTCTAAACAACTTATTTCCTCCGGTGAGTGAGGAAAGGTCAACAGAAACAAAACAGTTTGGTTTTTTCTAAAGAAGATGATACAGAGCGCTTTCAACACATCTGCAGGGTGTAAAAAGCTGAAGGGCAACATTAGAGGATGCCCTTTGTGCACCTTCCAGTTTTTTCTAAGTGCAGGTATTCCAGAATGAAATGTTACCAAATGTAACGGAATTGAGATGTTCCAGTATACAAAAATATTGTCCTAAACCAAGAGCTATTAATTCTTAAGAGCTGTGGGCTGTAGTTTATCATCAGCATCTAGAAGTGAAGGATGGTTATAAGTCAATTCCATTTCTCCCCAGTGACTAAATCATGTACTAGCTAAATCATTTATTAATGTCAAAGGGTGACAGTTTTCAATTAAGATAATGAGATTCTAGAGGCTCTGGCCATCTGAACCCTGTTTGTGAATTTTCTTGCCAATTAAAAAAAAACCAAACCAAACCAACAAAACACAAAAGGAATCAGTCTGACAAACTGATTTTATTTAAACTGGGTACTATTTAGCATCAATCCTACCACATATCTGCTAGCTACATACCAAGAATAAATATTTATACTAGTAACCACATGCTGTTAGGCATTAACACAAGGTTAAGAAGATGTTAATTGAATCATGGACATTGGAAACTGGAATCATCTTGCTCCCCTCCTAACTCTTCAGCTCCTCAGGCGAGGCCCCAGCCTTTGTCCATACAGCATCTCAGCAAATGGACACATAGCATCCAAGGTCTGGCTGCTCTAGGAGAAGAGGGCAAAACAGTCAAGGGAGAAAATCAAGAAACTGCTCACTCGCACAGCAGGTGGGCAGCCTCCTCAACAACCAAAGTGCCCTGCTGATCTTGGGTCAGGTCCAAATGAGGACACATCCCTCCAGCAGCAAACACTTCTTAGGAGTGGAGATATGTTTTCCAGATCTTTGTAAGTATGACCTCTGTAAGAGAGCATCCTATCCATTAGATTGTTTGCTGTTAACTTCCACGGAGTATGTATAATATAAGTGCTGGTAGCAACAACCATTATTCTTTTTAGCTGTCTCACACCCACTGTTCAAAGTAATTCTTTATATGGACGCGCTAGTTTTCAGAAAAAGAAAAACAAACCAAAAAAAATCAAAATAAACCATAAAGAACAACAATTACACAGTGAAAGTTAAGATAAGCTTCAAACTCCCACAGAAGTTCAGTAAAGTCAAGTCAGAAAAGTAACACCACATCAGGGTGGTGGTTCAGATGTTACTAAGCACTGGCCAGACTCCATGCTTTCTCTTTTTATTTTACTTACAATTAGCTGGCAAAAGGCAATGATTAGCTAAAAAACCACATTCCCTTTTGACCTCCAGGTGTACAAAGCAGAACAGCAGTAAGTATTTCCTAAAGCAAACCCTGGATCTGTAGGCAATGTGCAGTAAGGCATCAAGCAGCCCCAGCAGCAAGTCACCACGCAGTGCTTATAGCACAAACTCTCACTATGGAGCCCCTCAGCTCCTGGTCAGATCCGTCAAGGCAGGCACTGAGTGTCATGGCAGTCTCGGGCAGGCACCTGCCTCCAGACTCTTTTCCAAAGCCTTGTTCCAAGGCTGGACCTGTACAAGCTACTGCATCCATGAGAATTTACAGAGGACAAGATTACAGCGTATTTCTGTAGAATTGGTGTGCGCTGCCAGCTCAACTCCCACTCTCTCCACTGGAGATCTGGACTTTGCCATCTCTGTTTCCAGTTCAAACCCATACTCAGGAAGAATTAGAAGGGCCAAAGAGTGCAACAACAATGCCAAGTATTGTGAATCACCCAGGCAAAGCAAGGGGTGCACCAGCGCAGTGTTACTCTGGTGCAGGCAGCTCTGTTCACCAGGGGAATGTCACCGTACAGCACACAGGATCCAGTCACCTTGGCATTGCTGGCACTGCAGTCACCTCCTTCCCCGTGGAAAAACTGATCACATTTAGCAGGTGATGATATGCTTGAAAGTCATTCCTCCCCACCTCCAACAGATGGACAAATTGTGCTGTGTCAGTTTGTTCCTGTTCCAAATAATAGTCCCCAATTCCCCTGGAGAGCTCCCAATAGCCCTGTTTTCTCCCTGGCCAGTCCATCCCATTGGCATTGCAAAGGGAGCCTTTACCTGCTCCTTTAGCCAGAGAGTTCCAATTAAAGGGCTTTAAAAAACCTCTATGTTAAATAAAACTACTGCTGCCTGATGAGACCTACTAACTGGGATACTACAAAGTCTAACTTTTCTGGAAACTGTGTTGCGCAGCCAAAATCACTCTGCACTGAGGGCTCTGCACCACAACTGCAACTGTTAGCAGTGACTAACATTGTTATCTAGAACTCCTCAAATTTACAACATTACTTTCCAACCAATATGGGAAGTCACATATGGCACTGGCACAGCAGTGTAAGGACTAGGTCATTTTAAAGCAAATACCAAATTACAGAGCTCAGTGGAGACCATATTTAAAAACCTCCCAGAAAAGTGTTGAAAAATTAAGAAAAAAAAATTAAAAATCGCCAGATAGATTTTTGGGAAATGAGGAAGAATATGACTGCACTTTCCTACTGCACATGGAAGGATCTGAAAGTAAGAAAATATTGGGAACAATGTTTTTTTTTCCCAGGATGAAGCAGACTGCTCTCTAACTTCAGCTCTGTAATGACAGCTGCTGCATAAAAAACATTTGTTTGTTACTGAGAAATGTTGGGGAAAAAATAAAAAGCAAAGTGGGCATTTTACACCCTTTGAAAAAACAAATAGATGATGTTTTCACAAGAAAATGTGAAAATAAGAAAAGATCTCAGAAACAGAGTGGATCCACAAATAAGATATACGGGTTTTGGCTGAAAACAGAAAATATTTCCTGAGGCTGTGGAGGTGTGTCAATCTCCTGGCTGTGCCGGGTGGCGGCTGCGGCCACCACAGAGCACCGGGGCTGGTGATGCTCTGAGCACGCTGCTGGGCAGCTGCCACGGCCCTGCTGCCACCCTTCTGTAAAGGACCCACACTCCCTTTTTCTCCCCATAGAGGCGAGGAACTGGGTGACTGTGAGGCTTTTTAACACTCCCATAAGTATTCTGTAAAGTGGTTTTCCCCGCAGCCCAAAGTGAGCGGGCGGTGCACTCGCTGCGTGACAGACGTTCCTCTGGCGGATACAGAGCAGCCCTTATCCAAACAGCATTAGGGCCGGGTCCAGGATGACCTCAATAGCACACGCTTTCCAGAAAGAGTCATACAGAAACATTTAATTCAGCTCTCTTAGACATTAAGTCTTGTCTCATACAGCTACTCCTAAAAAAAAAAAGAAAAAAAATCAAGTAAAATTTGAACTTTTAAAAACACATGAAGTTTGTTCTCAATCATAATAAAAGAAACATAGGGTAACTCCACTGGCATTAGTACTGGCCCTTAGATTTATACCAACACTCTCAAAATCTGAATTTGGACCAAAAACAAAATCCACATATAGACAAAGGCAAAGTTTATCCCCAAGTGAACAGGATAACATCTCCTGTAGATATTAATGGCTTCTGAAACTCTCTAGCTTGATACAACATTAGTGATTTAAATGCCAAACCACATTCACTCTGTTTATGTTGGGAAGCTCCACATCCATGTAAGAACATCCTCAGAGCATACCAGAGGAATGAAGGTCAGGCTGTTACTTCCAGAACCAGTGCAGTAAACTTAAACAAGGTATGGGCATTTTCCTGGTCAGTGCTGCCCACTGCGGCTGGCTATTTTTCTAATATCATATAAGCAGCATGAATAACTTCTGATACAGAGAAATAAAAAACTCAACTTGAAAAAAACAATATAAATACCCTCTGAAAGTAATTTAAACCAACCAGAAGTGAGCTATTTCAGTGCAAGATTTCTGCAGACCTGGCTCCTGGGCCATGCCAGGCTGCTCATGGACCTCTCAGGTCCCCAGCTGATGACCCGCTCCTCCTACCCGCAGAAGCTCTACATCACTATAAAGCACTTAGCTTCATCCAAAGCCTCTTTAGATTCTTTCTTTCTGAAAAACACATGAAGATACTTTAATCAATACAGACCTCACTACCCAGCACAGCTGGACCCTGCTCTGCCCTGCTGAAGCACAGTCCCAGTCCCAGAAAACCTGTCAAGCTTGTCCAGCTACAGGGGTGCAAACCCCAAGCTGCAGCTCTGAATATCTCTTTCCAGGGGAAGATCTGTCCATGACTCATTTCAGCTCACACTTGCAGCTCAGCATCTCTTCAAATGTGACTTTTCCTTAGGGGAGATGAGCTCCACCACTTCTGCAGCCTGAAACTTGTCAGCATTTTAAACGTGAGCAGGATGGGGGAGAATGGCTTCAGGAAAGGAATTATTAAGCACTGACAAACTAGAATAAGTGAATATTTTTCACGGTCTTGAAGTGCCAGGGCTTTTCACTACCCTTGATTGTGAAAGGCAGTCATTCATTTAGAGATGGGTTTCGGGCTGGCCATAATGCCCAGACAGGCTGCCCTGTGCCTTTGCAGACCCTGCAGAAAGCCTGGTATTTCTGACAGGGTTATTTCCTACACCTGGCAGCCCCACTTTCCACTTGACATCCCCAAGGAAATGATCTGAACTCCATGATGGTCGTTGAGGAAAACAAAATCCCAAGTCTTCACAGCGGGTTAAGTCTTGGGAACTGTGTGTCCTGTTCCCAAGCCAGAAGCAGGAGGACTGTGAAGGGCGGGTGCAAGGAGTCACACGACCTCAAAAGCTACAAGAAAAAGAACTGACTATTGCAACACCCATCTGTGGGAAAAGGCAACAGCAGAACCTACCTGTGCTTCTGTAACCTTTGAAATTGTTCAACTCCTCCTTCCATAGCAACTCTGTATTCTAAACATAGAAGATTAAAACGTTGCCCTTTGCAAATGTTACATGTCCCAGCACCAAGCTTCAGGCTCTTGAACAAAAAAGAGCCTCTAAACACCAGATCAAAACAAAAGTCAATCACAAACAAATGCTTCCTAACATTCCTTATAAACCATGGAATAGTTACATTGCCATCTCAAATGCCAGGATAAAAGTCAATGGATTCAAAGGCCTATCCCTACGCACCGAGATAAGGCTGCATGCCTAAATCTGAGTGATTTAACACTCGTTTCTCAAAGTGAACTGTCCAATCTCATAGAAAGTAAGATCCCTTCTGCAGACTTCTGCACTGATGCTTCATCAACAAGAATATGACAGAGAGGGTTCCACTTCCTCCATCATTCCAACCATGTATCCCAACAGGCAGCGTTGCCAGTGGCAGCACAGCACAGCCTGAGGGGAGGCAGGGCCACAGATCCACAGTTCCCAGGGCAGCCCAGCTCAGGAAGGGTGAACCTGAAGCCAGCTTAACGCCTGGCCAGCCCTTATGCCTCGTCCTTGGCTGGAGGACCTCGGCGCTTTGGGCGTCTCAGCAATCACTGATGGGTTTTTCCTTTGTTACCTACCAGAAAAAACAAGCACCCAGCAGTCTTTAGCAGCACTGCACATCCCTCCAGCAGTTCGTTTTAGCAGGAGGCACCAAAGCTGTCTTTACTATCAGGATTTTCTCAAACACACAGTACCAAGCTCAATAGGCCCTTTCAGCCACACTGTCAAGAGGGCCGACATAAAATTTTCAAAATATCCTTCCTTCTAATTCTAATCCAAACAACAGAGCACAGCTGTGAAAACTGAAGCCTGTACAGATCCACGCTGTACAGGCTCCTTCTTAAAAGCACTGGGACAGGACTCAAGCTTCTACATTTTCTGATTCAAATTTATAGTCAGGCTCAGAAAGTTCCCATGGACTAGGGAAAAAAGAAAAATGCTTCAGCTGACAGTTTTCTGAAAGATGAAAAAAAAATTCACTGCTGTCTTCTGGTGACACACTGTGCAGCGAGCTGGGACAGAGGTCCACACTATGCCCTGACAACCAGGCAGCTCAGGGAGCTGCCAACTGGTGTTTGCTTAAGTTCCAAAAGGTACTTTTCTGGTCAAAAAACATAAAAAACATAATAAATTCCATATGGAAAAGCTAAAATTGGGCAAAAGGTTCTGTTAAATAAATAGCCTCAAATGAAGGGAAAAAGGATTAAAACCCTGGTTTTGATGTCTGATGTATTTTTTTTCTAACAATTTTGCCGCTTGTCTTTTCAGTCTCCAGCTCAGAGTCAAAGCCAGAACAACCAGCACACCATAACACAACTCATAGCGCTCCTCTCACCAGCAGAAGGGAATACTAGAAAACCAAGGACAAAATTCCTTAACGTGACATGAGAAACCAAGATCAGCATACTAATTTGGATGGGACAGTTTTGGTGAATAGTAACAGAAATTTGGTTTGCCTGTTTTTCTTAACCAGAGTGACAGGGAAGGAGGGAAGGGTGGTTTCTCTCCCCAAGAAACCACCATTTTCAGGTCAGTGTCACCATGATCAGTTCAGAAAGAAAAGATTAATCCTGACAGCAGGAAAGCTGGTCCCCAGCTACAGGAAAGCCACAGAGCAGCTGAGACTCATTCTGGAGAGCCTCTCCCTGTAGCCATTCAGAGAAGGAATTTTGCTTCCAACCCTCCTTCTTGTCCCTCAACACCCAGGCTCAGGGAAGGAAAGGAGAGCTAGAAACTTGCAGGCTCAAGTTATGTATTTGATGTTGCCACCATCACCATGGAGGTCCCTCGCCCTTGGCACCTCACAGACACCAGACTCCTCTTAGCCTGCCTTCCACCCATTAGAATTATTCAGGAAGCTCCACAGCAGAAAGAATTGCTCATTTTAAATAAAAGTATACAAACCCTCAGGATCTCCTGTAACAGTCCAATGGATGGGTTTCGTGCCCTGCTGTAGTCACCAAGCCCCAGGTTGGTACTGACCCCAGTGAGGTTTGGATCAGATCCCACTGCAAGATCTTCAGAGCAGTTACTTTACCAGTGGGACCAGACTGAACATCAGTTCTCCTCTCCAGACACTCAGTGAGTGGGTGAGTTTTCACAAGAGCACAGTTCACCAGGTAAAACACTCTCTGAAAAAGACTGGCCCTAAAGAGAGCTGAATACAGCCAGCTGAAGACTTGTAAACTTACTCCAGGGTCATTCTGAAAGCTTCACATGAGACATATGGAATAACCATCTCTCAAACCCAGAGGGAGCTTGGCATGGAAAGAAAGAGGTGGCCACAAATCCGAGCTTCAGGACACTTAATTACATTTCTATCTGCTCTCAGTGTTCTTGGCAGTTCCCATCAAATATATCTGCAGAAAATATTTTCACGTGAGGACACATTTGAAAATTGTCTGGCATAACACAGACCCAAGGCCACAAAGGGTGATGGTGCAAGGACTCCGACTGCCCCAGTGCTATCCCAAACGCAGCAGCACTATGCTCACGGCATAGTTCCGTCAGAAAATTCACCAGCAGCAACCCAGGTTAGAAATGTTCCTGCTCACACTGCCTGAAAGCAAACCCAGCCTGTGAAAGGGACATTTATTTAAACGGTCCCAGTGAAAACACGTATGGAGGTTTTTCAAAGACCAACACTCCAGAAGCCATCACCAAACTGCCAAGGTGTCAGTGCAACGAGACCAATTTAGTCATTCTGAGGGTATGTATAACTTTGTTGATGCAAAATCATTTAAAAAGAATATGAAGTACTGGCAATACACAACTTTTTATTTTTCCTTCAGAATTTTTGCAAATATTTATATTTGCCACCCCATATTTTCAGTATTTCAGCAGGAAAAACAAATCATGAAAACTTACATTAGGTCTTCTCAAGACACTTGTACAATCACCGACATTTAACATCTTTGGTCAAATGGTTCTGATGCACTTATTCAGAAACAGCTCAGAAGACTTAACACCATCACCTGTAAGTTTTCCAGCTATTATCTGAGGTGTAAATAAGTTCAATTACTATACATGAAAGCACTATGGGGAAAAAAAGGTGTAAGTACTAAACATTGTTTAAAGGGACTTTTCAGCTACACATTTACCTGTCTCAGGGTAACCAGACTCTCGCCTGCACAGAGCCACATCAAAAACACAGTAATGCTGTAAGGGGGAGGGACACTTAGCCCAACACCTCAGCACCAACCAAGGCATGTCTGCTGAGAACACAGCCTGCTTGGAAGGAAATGGTATCATCTGGGCACACCACTGCTGACTGTCCTGCTGGATGACACCAGGGACACAGAAAACCTGAAACAGGCACTTAAAATTCTGAACTACTTAGACTGAATACTTAAGTTTGCCTTTCTTCAAGGAAATCATGGCTTAATTTTTTTCTTAGTCATCAAACATGCTGGCAGTTTCATAAACAGAAACTAGTAGTATACTATAAATGAACCCTGAAGATCATTTCCCAGGGGGCTTTCCACAAGGCGCTCACTGATTTTGATTTTCTTTTGGTCATAGAATGCTTCCCAAAATTAACATTTTTCCAGAGCCATTCATTTTCTACAAAGAATAAATAATGTAGAAAAAAAGGAACTGCCTGAGCTAAGTGGTGCCAGATGAGCCTGCTGGAATCATGGGGCTTTGTTTTAAAGATTCCTGACTGCTGTTAAGTCATAGCAGCAAACTAGTGCAAAAACTCTGATGCCTTGAGAGATATCCCGAAGCTATATAGTGCCAAAACACCGGGCTGTGAGACTTCAGACGTTTGCAGCCACATGACTCAGGCTTAAATTTCAAATACTTTTCACTTTTTCCTTCTGACATAAATTTAAAGAAACCAGAGTTCAGTAGTAGGGTCAGTACTGCTATACATGTCTTGCAGCAGTTTCTGCCTAGACAGCTGTCTGTGTGCTTACAACTCGCTTGTGTTTGGTTTAGAAAGGTTTTCCATATGCTTTTAAAAATTGGAAAACTATTGTTTCAACTGACTGTATGCTGCATTTTTTAACACACATATGCATCTGAACACCAAAAAGGATTAGAAGCTCATTTTGAAAGTACCAATAGCACCTAAAACCACATTACATCTGAACACATGCAAACATTTGTCACCAAAACACAGTGGCTGTGATCAACTTGAAGCCATCATACATGTGTAAGTCTACCCAGAGCTGACTTTTCTTAAGTGGAAGATCTTTTCAATGCTCCTGATACAAGAAAGGCATTTGATGTGTATACTAGTGGTAGTGGATGTACGTAATATACATGAATTTAGTAACAGAGTCTATGATCACAAAATTTAAAAGTATAAAAGTAGACTGAAGATGCAAGGTTACAGGTAAATTAACAAATTCCTGTAAAATAAGCAGTATGTTTATGAAGCCTTAGAAAACAGTGCTCACAGCCCAGTCTAAAGGTGAGCAGCAACACCCCAATACTGCTGCTTTCCCTTTTTTCACTTCCATTAATAGCTACGCTGTTGTTTTACTGCTGTATCCTAATGATGTGGAGGTACATTACACCAGCAACTCAAAGGCCGTGGTAAAGTAACCTTACACAATCTTATTTCTCACGGACTTCAGAGAACTGCACAAGTTGCATGATGGCAAAATTAAGCCCTGGGGTTCAGGAAATCAAAATTGCCCCAGTAAAGGACTTGAAGCTTCCTGCCCTTCATCACCCGCTTCACTTCATCTCAGCTTGCGCACCCACAGCTCTCCTGCACAGTATTTCACAGCATATTAGGTGAGATGTGGAACTCTATGAAAGAAAGAAATTCTAGTGATATGAGAATATACTGCAGCTATCCATTATTAAATCCTTGCCCAAAAATGGCCCCAACTGTGGGTTTCAATAAGAATATTGCATTTCCAGATGAGCAGAAGTCCCGTTGTGAACACTTGGCTATCTGCACACCTATATGAAGCCAAACAGTGTCCAGCCCAAAGCTCCATGACACGGCACCCCTGTCTGTTCCCCTCTGCCTGACCCCCACTCATGTGAGCCCACCCCCTGTACCACCCACAGAAGCAGAGTGAGACCTTCTCCAAAAAGAGGGCTCATGAGCATGGCTCAGCTCAGGGACGCCTGGCAACACAGCACAAAGCTGGGCAGCATCAGCACTGCTGCACCTCTGCTCCACGGGAAAAGCTATTTGAACATGGTGATCTCTATTACCCACATGTGTCAAGAGTAGCAGGGAAACTTACAAACAGGGCTTATAAACAGCACAACCTCGGAAACTATGCACCCACTGGGATTTATTATCTAGAAACCATGTCTGGCATCAAGTTTCCAGGAAAATTTAGGTTACAAAGCAAATAGCAACCACCTCTCAGGCAGGCACACAAAACTGTGAGAACACCTTGCTTGTTTTCAAACACCACTTCAGAGTCCTCACAGGAGCATCACTGAGACCATCAGCTCCAAAATCCCAGCTGTGCTGCCAAGGGCTGCTGAACCAGGCACAAAGGGTACATTTGGAAATAGTTTTAAAGAAAGATTTTGCAATATTTTCGGCATCATTTCAACAAGTGCCACTGCCACAAACATCAAGCTACAAATCAGTGCACAGTGCTTACAACCACTGATAACCATTATAACTGCAAACACAGCAATGAAAACCATACCAGGCAGGTACAGTGAGCTCCAGACTGGAGTCTCCACATTCCCAGCAAGGAGAACGACCTTTAAATACCTGAAGCAACCTTGGTTGCTGCTCCAGCGATGACTGGGAGGTACACATTTGTTCCACATGCTCACCTGCACTTCACTGAATGCAAGCCAGGAATGCTGCCACAGAAATTAGAAGCGAAAAAGTCTGCCATACAGACACAGTCCCAGTCCATCTCTCTTACATTAAGTGTGAATAATGCTAATCCTATATTACCTGCAAAATCATGATCTTCTTACCATGTTAGAGACTCACTGATCCCTGTGGTATATTCCTGCAACATCCCAGCTGTATGATTTCACATGTAACTGCCTGTCCCACCAACTCTGGAGAAAATTGACAAAAATTCAATGTTGCTATAGGTGAAAGAATCATAAAAAGTGAAAGGAAAGAAACAGCAAAAGATAAAGCAGGCTTCACTGTATTATATTTTCAAGAAGAAACCTCAATATCTACATTTTTCCAGCTTATTCTTCTAATCCGTTTAATTCAATTCTACATATCTTTCAGAAACAGAGAGGCTTCTTCACTAAACAGCAGCATAACAGGAAAAGCTTCCATCAGAGGGAAGTAGAGAACAGGCTGACAAAAAAAAAAATCCAAATCAAAAACAAGCTATCACAGCTTATTCCAGCAAAGCCAGAAAACAAGGCTCTGGGAAGGGGGGCACATTTTAGCAGCAGATGAAGCTTTCAGCAGCAAGTGGCCACAACAGCAGTGGGGACAAGTCCAGCTCATGCCCCAGCTCACTGCGTTCTGTAACCCAGCTGCTGATGACACTTCATTCCTGTTGCGTACGCGTGAGCTTTGCTGCTGACCTCACTACTGGAATTGTACCCATCCCGTCAATGCCAAAAACTTCAGCACGAACTATGAAACTTGACAGGCCTGAGCACATTTGGAACAGAAGCAGATTCTGCGTGAATGGCAACAGACCAGGAATGCGCAGTCTTGTCATCCATTGTGTGGGACTGGGAAAGGAGGCTCGTGAGCAAGAGAGGACCACGGCACGCTTTGTCAGAACGTGACAGGGTCCTTCACACTGTGATGGTTGCTGCCATTTAAGTTAAACATACACAGCTTGCCTTAGCACTGAGGGCAGGACCGACCCGTACCAACAAGCATCCACTTCCAAAGGCAGTTCATACTTTCCCTTACTGAGCCAGGCCAAAAGAAATATTCTGAGAGATGAAAATATTTTCTTTACCGTTTTACTTAGTACAGAGCTACACCATGGACTAACAACAGACCTGCACTTCACCACAGCTGGGTATTGACACAAGATACATTTAGGTCAAAACTAAGCCACATACCATGCACACATTAGAACATCAAGGAAGCTGGACCAGCTCCACACTTTCTGCACCCATACATCAGCCTGATGTAAAAGAGAGGGCTGCATCTGCCATTATACATCCCCCAAATATCCTACAGTAGTGACTTGCCATAACCTGTAATCCCACAATACATTAATAGAGACCATAAGACGTCATCTATTCTACCCAGTGACCACATACCACCCTGCTACAACCAAAATCCCACACTCAGCACCCGCACAACACTAGCTTGCAGACAGGGAGAGAGCTTGTGATGCCACGGACAAGCAGAGGGCCCCCCTTCAATACGCCCATTGCACCAACATTTGTTTCACAGCAGCTATGTGCCAGGAGAGAGGGAACCTGGGACAAAGAGAGCAACGTGGGACACCTGAAACTAAATTAAGATGTTGAGGGGGAGGAAGAAGGGAAAGAAGATGCATTGATACCTTGCACAAGCTCTCCTCCAGGGGCCAGGCAGTGCTGCCAGCGGTTTTGGACAGGCTGGTGATTCACAACACGTCAAGGGGAGATCAGACTACTTGAAAGGAGCAGGCTTTAAGGGTTTTTTTGGAGGAAAAAATTTCAGAGAGGTTGGGGATATAAAATAGTCTACTGCCCATGTAACTCTAGCTCATATGTATATGGATTAGGATTAAGCTTTCAGCATTTTATCCTAGCTACCCCAGCATCCTTCCCCTCACTGCATTCATTTTGACCAGAATTAACTGTACTGTTATTTAACCCCTTCTGTGAACACAGAATTATTACAGGCTTCTTGTGACTTTTCCAAGAAGACTTTCTCTTTCTCCTCATTTCAGGAGCTGGCACAAGTCCAAAGCATCATTTACTTCTGCAGTTTTTGGTCCCCCTGATTTCTTTACTTTTTAGAGCACCTAGAGCAATTCATGTACTTCCCCAGAAACTCCTGTTGGCAAAAAGTGCATTTACAGGCACTCAGCATTTTCATCAGCTCAGGATGCCTGGAGACTCCTGCCGGAGGCAACCAACAGCAGGTTTGCACAAAGTTAGTGGCCACTGCTGAGAACTTTGGTGCTTGTAGCTCCCCTTCAAGAACAGGCTCCCCTCGCTACAGGCTTGGGTTCTGCTACAACAGGTAAGTGAGAAGCCCAGTGATCATCCCCCCTCCAGGCAGCCCTGGTTCCCCACAGCACACAGCCGTTCCCACCCGCTCCCTAGGGCCAGCCCCCCAACAGTGCACAGGACACAGCTAGACAAGGCTAAACAAGGTTACACTCACAAGCTTACTCTGCAAAACACAAGCATTTGGTTCTCTTTAGCCTTGCATGCTCTTGTAGGCAGTATCAGATATTTGTCATAATAGTACCTTGTTATTTTAACACCTCCCTAATTCCACAAAGGGGACACAAAGCCGTTCTGTACAATCCAGACCAGCACAACACTACTAACCTCGGCTTTCCCTTTCTCCTTCCGTTCCCTCACCTTCTCCTTTGCCACCAACCGATGAGTGCAGCCTCACCTGCAGTGTGACCCCTGCAGCAGCATCTCCCCAGGGAACACCCCTGCCTCCACAGCACCCAAGACCATTAACTCCTTCACACAGGGCATCCTGCCACTTGTGTTTAGCAGACAGGTTTCTGACTAACACAGGGAAAGAAATAACTAATAATACGCTCACACGGTTTTATCCCGGAATCCATCAACTATGTATGTGGTACGTCATTCCTATCCACTAAAAATCAAGCTTCTTATTGTAGAGAAAAGTACAGCTTTGTCAGACCAGGAATTACTCTCATTACTGGCTGGTGAAGATTAAAGTTCATGGATCTCTCAGCTTGGCTCTACTATCAACTCCAATCAAGCTGCTGAATTTTCTCTTGATGCTATCAAAGCAAATTCTCAATTTGAATAGCAAAAGTAGTAATAACCTTTTCTTGTCGTCTGCTGTGCCCATTGATTCTTATTTAAGATGCCCAGTTCTCTCTCACTAGACACTTGCTCTGGAAAGCTACACGAAACCGACGCAGTGGAACTACAAAGTGAGTTTTATTTCATGTCGCTCTCTGCTCGTCTCGGATTTTCCCGGACTATGCAACACGCACAAGCCACACGAACAACGGCAGAGCCGGCACGGCACACCCGAGCGCCGCCGGAGGGTGCGGCAAGGGGGGACCTCGGCGACCCTGACACATCCCGACCTCTGGGTGTGGGGATGGCAAAGGACGCGCACGGGATTCCGCATCCCCCGCGCGCCGCTCCGAGGGACCCTCCCGCTGCCGCGGGTCAGGCGGGGCCGGGCCAGGGGCGCCCCTCACC
>WEIT01009044.1:155423-194296 GCA_013389985.1 Dryoscopus gambensis
GCGGACCCGCCCGGCAGCGCCGGTCCCCGGGCACGGCGCCCATCCCACCTGGGCACGGCATCCTTTCTCCTGGGCACGGCAGACATCCCCCGGGCACCGCATGTATCCCCCCGGGCACGGCATCCCCTGCGCATGGCAGCCATCCCACCCGGGCACGGCATCCATCCCCCCGGGCACGGCAAACATCCCACCTGGACACTTACGGGTACCGGGACAGCGCCTCCCCAGCTCCCGGCACAGCCCGGCGTATCCCGGCCCCGCACGGAGCTCTCTGGCAGCGGTGCCGGCGCTCGCTGTGCGCTGCCCTGGGAGTGTGTGCCCCCCCGCCAGAGGAGCCTTCCCCAGGGCACGCTTGCCTCACCGCAGCTGAAACTTTTTCCTCCTGTTCTGCAGGTGGTTGAACCTGCTGCCAAGCACGTAGGACATGTCATGGCTCTGTAGGGCCTCTGCTGCTCGCAGTGCAGGGTTATGGAACACGGAGCCACCAGCTGGGGGCAGGATCCCCCCTGCCCGGACAGCGCCAGGGTGGTCCCCCGAGGGGCCAGCACCAAACCAGCATCAAGGCCACGTTCAGCTGCTTCACAGTGTCGGGCATCCCCAGCTGTACCCAGCATCCCAGCTGTGCCCCGGCACTCAGAAGGACAGACGCACACACTGTGTAGAGGTCTGCAGCCACTGCTCTTCCCTGTGTAGGCCAGAAACGCCACAGAAAAGCAAAGTCTCCGCAGGTCCCAAAGCTGCACCCAGGAACATTTTTTCCAGACACAAAAGCTGCCCCTGGCCCTCCCTGCTCGCCTGAAGCTGCCTAGGCAGTGCCTCATGCTTGGATGCAGGAGGATTTGTTAAAAGCCCAGAGGAGCCCGTGTCGTACTTGTCCCGAGCGTTGACCACCACATCCCGCAACCTGCAAGCCAGGCTCCAATGCATCGTGGGTGTGTGACCCCAGGGACACAGGGTATCCTTTCAGTGTCAGTGTTTTAAATAGCAAGGAAAAGCAATACTGAAGGGAATCTTCTTTAAAACAACAGGCATCAAGCTCACCTGTGGACAAACCACGACCTTTGGCAGGGCAGCTCTGCCACAGGATCTGTCTCGAGGACCAACACCTTGAGACACATTGCAGGATCCAGAGAGGTGGATGCAGGATGTGATCAGAGCAAGGCCTCAATAAACGAGAACTTTTAGATTGTGTCTGAAAAGACTCCACCAGTACATCCCTGGGCAGTGATGGCCTAATTAAAGCGATTCAAGTGTTGCAGCTCCATTTACTGATGCATCACCCACCTCTCTTCAGGAAGCGAAGCACTAATTCTGCACCAGCTCTTGGCCGAGATGCCCACCAGAGCTCTTACCAGACACCATGTCCCTGTCACACTGTTGTTTCTTCCAACTGGTGCCTACACTCCTGCACAAGAGCCTTTTCTAAAAGCCTCACTCTTCCTCAAGTGAACTCTGGAGCAGTTTCATCGATCCTTCCCGTATGGGTCGATCCACCCGCCATCATTTCCTGAACCAGCTGGGAGCTGGCACAACACAGGCTGTCAGCAGCAGGGCACACAAAGGAAGTTCAGGATCTGCAGTTAGCAGGAAGAGACCAACCCTGGGGCTGGAGGCTGCTTCTTTCTTAGGTTACATGACTTTTTCACAAACTAAAACAATTGGGAAATCTGTATTTGCTACAAAATGGGTGGCATGTTAAGAGAACAAACGAATCACTTAATTTCCAAAAGGATATGAAAACAAAAGAAAATGAATGCTGTAGGCTTCAGGCTTTAGTTGTATGACAGGAAGGTAGGCAAATGCTCACACATGGGGAGGAGCAGCTCAGTTGCAAATTTTTGAAGTCCAAATGGTTGATTAGGAAGCAATCTGTGAGCCCCTGAGCCCCATCAGCCTCCTCCCCAAGCCTTACCGCTCACCAAGGCAGCAAGTGGCACTGTGGGGATGAGAGAGACACTGAGCCCTTCTGCTCATGTTTGTTTAGTCTCGAGGTGTGCTCAGCACCATGGGCTGTCTCAGGAAATCCAGCTCTTTTGCCCTTTTGGACGTGTCCCACAGCACCTCTGCAGGAAACTCGGTTTTCAGCCGGGTCAGGTGCTGCTGGGGTGGTCAGGCACCAGCCAAAACCCAGCTCAGGAAATGATTCATTAAACTTGGGTGAGTTCATGTCACAATCTCAGTAAGATGAGGTCATTTCTACCTAGACTTTCTAATATTTTAATCCAAGCATCATTTTTAATTTGGTATTTAAGCTGTTCTACGTTAGGTAAGGTCCTGCTCCAAGCCAGTCAGAGATCTTTCGCTTAAATAAATAGTGTGAATTCGTATTTCCAGGATGTACTTTGTTCCAGAATGTGCCTGTAAGAAGATACAGGGTTTTTTTTCCTATTAATTACTCTTTTACTGTGCCAAATTGTGGAGTTTCTCTTCTTAGAATGAGTTAAGACAATTCTTTCCGAAGACTGCAATACATTACACGGGTTGGTCCCACTTCTCTCAGTCTCCTTCATTTCAGTGCTCACAGGACAGAAATACGGGAGCCAAGGGAGATCTTGCATTTCAAAATGGAGTATTGGATGCAATAAGACCAATTTCACTTCTATTCACATAGTAAATCTGAAGTGTTTCCAGTGACTCCAGGATATTTTATCTCTTTTAATGGCTTCCAGTTATTGAGTTTGTCTTCCTTTTGCGCTATCTCATCCCCTAATGTAAGGTCTTTATAGCAACATAGCTCCGCTGCATTTGAAAACAAAAATAAACTTTTTGGCTTTTAACTATAGCATTGCCTTTTTAATTAACTAAACTTGTCCAATTGCTGATCCCATTAAATTATTTGACTTCCAAAGTTCCATTTAACTTTAGGAGCACAATTATTTCTCACTGAAAGATGACTAGAAGAGTCATTCAGTTATTTAAATGCTGCTTCCTCAAACGTTTTGCAGACTTGGCAAGTCCTATTTCCAAGATCCTCTTTTTGATTATGCAAGTTTACAAAGCATGCAGAAGTCATTAAACACATCTCTTTTTTATGTTATTAATTCAGTTTACCTTGGATTTGCTCTTGTAGAGTAAGTTTGCCTAATTAACAAATTTAATGTTCTGTAAAGTGTTGCAATTAATAGCATACTTCCAAAATCTAAGTACACTTGTTACTCTTAAACACTTTGTCAAATCACTTGAAGCAAGTGCAGCTTCCCTGCATAGATGGGCACCAGATACATCATCTGAGCTTTCCAATAGCTCTCTGAAAAAATGCTTAGTGCCTAAGCAACCCAAAATACACTATCCAAGTAATCCAAACTGTTTTCTTTGACAACTATTACATTTTAACATTCAAGGTAACAATAAATGTATTTTTATGTAGAACTTCATCTCATGCAGATGACAAAGCTGGCTGGGATGGCATGATCTCAACTTTATGTCATATAAATATGGCAGAGGCAACACCCAAGGTAGAGATTTCCAGTTCCCATGGCAGGATGCATGCTTTGGAGTCTGGGCATGGGGGAGCTGCAGTGAGGGCATTATCTGGGGAGGACACAGTCAGGCTGGGGCTCCAGCACCACAGCCAGCCATGGGATGCAGGCAAGGGCAGCCAGGGGCAGCATCAGAGCACTGGCATTTTGCAAGCCCTGACACCAGAAACCTGGGTTTTGAGGGGGCTCAGTCATTTGCAGAGTTCAGGGACTATTGAAAAGCCACTTCAGTGTACACATAGTGACAGATACAGCCCCTTTGCTGGAAACAGCGGCATCTAAAGGTCTGGCTCTGATACCTGGGATCTCCTCAGGCATGGTCACTGCTAAACTATCAGCAATTCAACAGTAAGAATGTTTCATTAAAATACTGGTAAAATGCAGACCACGTTATCTTCAAAGGTCCTTGATTTACTTTCAGTATTGTGTTTTAGTAATTTGAAAGGGAAATTCATTTACATCCCTGTTTACTGTATAATCCCTAATGTTATTTAAGTAATCATTTTCATTCTGATTGTGTAGGTGCATTGAGATGATTATGCAGACATGGGAGTGCAGCTCCACCAAAGGTGGTTCAGCCGAGGGCACTTCTGCTCACAATGCATCTGCCTCATATCCCCTTCACAGGTATTTTTAAATGGCATCAGGAGATGCCATAAGCTGAAGCAATGTGGTGTTAATGATTTGTGAAATTGAGGCAGCAGTAAGTATCCCAGTCAAGGGAGATAATTCAGGTTTGGATGTGCCATATTCTCCCACCCATCCGCTTTGTGCTTGCCAGGGATAATGAGGTCCTGATTTCCAATTTGTTAGGGAAGCTCTTGCTGGGGTTCCCATAGTGACCAGGTGTCTTTAATTACCTGTGCTGGTGCCAGAAGAGGTTGTGGTTTTGATTCCCTCTTCAGCTGTAACTACCCCACCACCTTCCCCAAGTACCAGGACAGCTACTTCTCTTCCTCTTCTGAAAGTAAGTTCAATTTTGGAGGTGGCTGGACTAAATAAAAGCATGAAATGCATAGGTAGTGACCTATCTGGCCATATTTTTGTGATATCCCCTTTTTCTTCTCACCTCTAAAGGTCTGTTCTTTAAAAAGGCAGATATTTGGTCTTACTTTTCCTTCATGTTGGCACTGTACCGGATCTGCTCACAGCAGCAGTGAAAATAAAGCGCCAAAGCCATGGCAGGTCAACAGGTGTAGAAAGAAGGTTGCATAAATTTAAAAGGGCACGTCATTTCTGTGGAGGACAAAATATATGATACTGAAAGGGCAAGCAAGTTTTATTCTTAATGTTCCCATCACCTCTGCCAGGCAGCCCCTCCATCGCCCCCGATGGAGCCCGTGTGAGTGAGGGAAGAGCGGTTGTCAGCCTCCCAGCAAACACAGAGTTGATCCTTTGGAGATGCCAAACCCCTCGGGTCAGTACCACCATGCCCGTGTTCCTGTACCCAGCCTCAGGGAAGAAAGGCCGAGTCTGTGGGTGCTGGCAGTGGCCGCGCTGCGGGGCTGCGGCCTCTGGGCTCCGTGCCCTGGCGGCTCCGTGCCAGCGGGCAGCGAGAGCCGGGCTGGGGGAATTCAGGCCATGGAATCTGGGCCGCACAGGCGGCGAGAAAAGCGTCTGGAGAGAGCAGGAGTGACGGAGGTGGTCACCAGCCCCCAGGCGAGACCCTGCAGCCACCCGGGCGTGGGGGTGGGGGAGAGGCCGGGCGGGCACGGGGAGAAATGTTGGCGGTCCGCAGTGTCCAGCGGTGGTGCCCGGTGAGGGGGAGCGGTCCGGGGCACAGGGGGCCCAAGGGCAGGATCCCCAATAGCAGCGGGACTCTGAGCAGAGAGGCAGCGAGGATGCACAAGGGAAAAGCCGGGGCTCAGAGCCCGCAGAAGGCGAAGCACACGGGGTGTGGGGGCAGCGCTGACATGCCGGGCAGAGGGAAGGACGGGGACATGGGACAGGAGGATCAGTCATCGCCTCCCCAGGGAATGCGCTCACCGCGCCACCACTGACGCAGCTGCTGGCCAGACACCTCCGTGCGGGAGCAGGCCAGGCAGCCTCCAAGAGCTAATCTTGCACTAACAAACCTGAAGGAGCTCAAGTCCGGCTCTTAATGCACCAATTAATCTTGTAAGCAGCAGAAAAGGAAGGCCAGAAAATCTTTGGGTTGACACGTGCCAGATGCTCACACATTTGTTCTCTCCTAGTCCAGAAAAACTTGAAAAAAGACCTGTTAAGACCCCTGTCAACCTTGTGCACCTTTGACTGTATTGTTTTTATTTGTTAATTATCCCTAATGATTATTAAATACTTATTTCTGTGACAAAAAGAAATATGTACCTCCACAAATCTGTACAGAGATCCTGATGACTCTTACACCAGTTTTACACTAAGCCAAATCCATGGCATCTGCATAGCTCCTGATCATGACACTTCTCTGAGTTGCACAGATGTGATTCAGTGAATTTAATTCCAATTACTTCTGATTTTTAACAACATAAGTGAGAGAAGACAAGTCTATACAGATAAGCTGTTTTTAGAGTGAGCACTGAAGAGAATGAAATTATAAAAATGAATGAAGAATGATGAATGATAAATAATACTGTGGGCAATTTTATATGCACAGGAATATTCCCTCAGAATAAGAAAATTTACCAAGAAAAGAGACTTTTGACAGTCTCAAATCAAAACTTTTGTTTGCAGAGCATCATTATAGCAAGAAGAAGATTTGGCAATCTGTCATCTAGATTTCACCATCCCAGCTACCCAATTTTATCCATTAAAATAGGAAGTTAGTAGAGGCCACACTTCCTATTTCAGTGACATGTCCCCAGCAGTTATTCATAGGCTTAGGGAGACTGGTCAGCTATGTGGCAACCCAGGATATGTTTCTCCTTCCCCCACTTGTGCATGCGAATGTAGAGCACCGCTGCAACAATCCAAACTCTCCTGGAAGCAACTGTGTGTACAAACACTGTTTAAGAGCTAAGCCCAGGTAATTTTCAAATTACACTGTTGAGATGTTCATGGCAGAGTGTGCAACAGCACTGGTGTCCTTTGTTTCGTGCACTCACTGTTCCCCACAGCCAGTAACTGGTACCAGTAAAACCCTCATGGCTGAGTATGGCCAAGCACATAAAGGTGCAGAAACCCAAGACCACTGCAGGACATGCGACACATATTCCCTGTTCTGCACTGGTCATAGACTATAAAATATGTGAGACAGGAAACAGAGCAGAGTTCAAGGATGAAACCATACTTCAGTTCACCACAGTCCCAACTAAGGAAAGGCAGTGAGGTAAGCTGGGAAGGGCTGCCCTCTTTGTCTCTAACCTGGGCACTGCACTCATTATTGGGAAGAATTTTAACATGTGTTGCCGGGTGGATGTGAACTGATTTTCTGGCAAATACCCATAAAGGTTGTAAATAGAGATTTACAAATCATCCAGAAAAGCATAAGAATCACCCTCTTGTGTACAATAATTTAATGGACTTGAGTCATGTCTAAGTTTTTGGGAACCAGAGTGAATGTAGAGCCCTCACTGAAAGTATGAGGCTGATGCCATCAACAATTCACACAAGATTTTACCAAGTCTTGCAACTCAGAGCTCTATAAATGTAAAAATACTTTAACCCTAGAAGAGGCAAAAATATGTAACAGAAAGTTAACAAACCTCCAAAGTCCTTCATTAAGCTCATGATTAAATTCCATCACAAGCAGGGCCCAGCACAGCAATGCAGCTGGACTCCCAGGCGTTGCTCAGTACCGTGCAGAGCTTATTTCAAGCAAAGAGCAAGAGGCTGGTTACACAGCTGGACCTGAGACAGTCAGAGGGACTCCCAGTGGATCCATCACATGAAATGCCAATGCCATGTGGCCAGAGCAGTTTTTGTACATGTAAAATATCTATAAGTAATTATAAGATGAATTATTATGAGATGGGATTTGCATTTCCCCTCTCAAAAAGAATTGTATTTTTAAAGAAATTCAAGGGTTGTGTGCCTCTTTGGTGTCTAACAAAGAAGAATACATCCCCTTGCTGAGGGATTTGCCAACTATTGCTACATAATCTTACACAGAAAATTGCACTCATAAATCACCCTTGACACTGGAGTTTGAGGAAGAGGGATGTAAGTCAGAGACAACACATAAACGAAAAAGAGAGACACAATGAAGTCTCAGAAATCTCAAGGCTGAGTTGCTTTTGAATGAAGAGCACATTTAACTGTTAATTTGAAGTCTAATATTTCTCTGTCCACAAATTCTGCCTTTCTTGAGAGTTACTGCCTTATGGGGAAAGAGAAGATGACTTTATTGCATATGCAAAATCAGAGCTTCTCAAAAAACAGTTGGGAAAACATGGATAGTGCCAGCCCTAATGCCAGGGAAGGGTAGTAGTTTTATTGGGAATTTTGGTTTTCTCTGCAGATAGCAGTCCCCTAAAGTGAGGGTAAGTTAGATAGTATTAACCAGTTTTTACAGAAATTTTGTAGTTCATTGCATGAAACTCTGAAATGTTATCAAAGCATCACCATATGTACTATTCGATAATCTAAACCGTTGACTAATGTATTCCAAATGAAATCTTCCAAAATTCAGCAACATATATCACTAAGTAAATCACAACTGTGAGACATTTTGATTTAAACCTGACAAGTCTGTCAATGCTGCTGGGTTACTATCTTATTTTAAATCTCACATGCATTAAAGTAAAATAACCTTTCGAAGCTCTCAGGGATTAAGGCATGTCCATGGAATTGTAAAATATTCTCTCCATGGAAATGAAATGAATGAAAGACAGAGAAAACCGATCAACTCCACACCTAATTCAGTGCTCTAAAAATCTCCTCCTGTCTTTGTCCTTATTGCATGCAGACAACACAGGGCACAGGGAGAGAGAGGAACAACATGATGAGTACTGGAGATAAAAATAACTGGTCTTCATCTTTTATATGTAGAACAATCTCAAGTCCAAATTCATGGCAAGATGGAAGTGAAATGGTGTAATAGGCACATGGGAAAGCAGATCTGTCCTTGACATTCTGCCAGCTTTGTTTTGACAGACCTTTCTAGCAAATGTCATACAGAGGTAAAACAACTGAAATAAATGTTCAAATTAAATTAATAGGAGGAACTGGTGTAATGTACAGACCACAAATAAGACATCGTGGACAGCACATTTTAGGTAAAAAATCCTTGAAATAAATTATTCTGCATCATGACACTTACTGGCTGGTTGTCTTCTTCACATGACAGATGCAACATAGCAAATCAAACAACCACAGACTGATGAGTAGAATAAATATCAGTACCATACACGGGGATCTACAAACACCCTTCTCAGCCAGCTGATGCTGTTTTCTGCTCTCTGTAACCTACCCATGTATTTCTCTGTTCTTCTCTATTCTATTTCTTCTCAGGAAAAAAGAATCATAACTGGAACCTGTTGTTTGTGCTCTCTCTGTCCCAATACAATATAGAAAATAAGTTTCTAGGAGACCAAATTGTGCCAGCGGTGATCACATATCCCACCATTACAAATGGGGGTGAGAACAAAGCATTCTGCTCACAAACTAATTGCTAATGCAGCTCCTACGTGCCAAATAACCTCAACTGCATTAGGCTGTTTGCTTTTTCCACAGAGACTACACACATTTTTGTTACCTTGTGCATCTTGTATCTGGCTTATAGGCTCAGATTCCCGGCAGATTTACCTCAGATTACTTCAAATCCATAAGTATATGGAACAGTCACACTCATTTCCTTGAGTGGTGTTGGACTGAGATCCATGCAGGGTCACAAGCAAACTTTCTCATATGAATGGAGTCCAAAGTTAAGGACACTGCAGATTCAGATTATTGTCCAGGTGTGTTCTACTCCCAGGAGATGGAAGAGAAGCCACAGCTGACTTCATTAGAGGTCTCTGTTCTGTTGCAAGGAGCTACCTCCGACAGGAAGTAGACCAGTCCACAGGAAAAGAAACACATCAAAAATGTAGGCTGAAGGACATCTCCTTGACAAGATAGCATTGCTGCCAGAGTGATAAACAGGATCTCTCCGGGTCTGTGGGACGCTAGCAAAAAGTCCAGGGTCAGCAGAGATAGAGCAGATTGTTTCCCTTAGACTGGTCTGTTATTGAAGAAAGCACAGCAGACCAGCTTATTTTCCTAAATGATTAACTTTGCTGCCTTTTCTGCTCAGCAGATCAGATAAAGAAGTTTATTCAGTTAGCTTATTTATTTACATTCCTTTGCCAAAGATCTCACCAAACAAAGCCTATTTGATGATTTATTCTTTGCTAAAGGGGAAGCTTATTTACAATAATCATCTTATCATAAACTTCTTAAAAAGAGGATTTGAAACTGGAATTCATAATAACAAAGAAATCTGACTTTTCCAGAGAGGTCATATTTGTTATCCATTTTGCACTGTAGAAGAAAAGAAGCCAACTGAGCCCAGATGAAGCTGGATGTGGCATAACTGCTTTGAAGTTTTGTTTGTTTTCACTGGTTGACCCACATCCTGTTGGAAGGAATCACCGTCACCTATTTGGAGCCGTTCCAAAATATGAGGGGGAAAAGGATATAAAGGGTTCAGATGCTGGTTCCTACAGAGGGGATTCTGCAGCACAGAAGTTGCACCAGAGGGATCAGCTCTAGTGCGAACAGCAGAGAGTCAAGAAGTACAAAGAGGATTTCTGAGGGACATCTCTCCAGTGTCCAGCAGATCTGACTGAGGAGGAGCTGAGAGCGCATCACACTCTGCCCATCTTTGTAACAGTCTCCAGCATTCTCAGGTAGCAGCAGTATCTGATTGCTCAGACGTCAGACTCTGGATGCTCTCACCTCCCTGATGAGACGTTTAAGATGGACATGAAAGTATCTCAAATTTGCCTTATGCTGTCCCTCCTGACCCCACACAAATACAGTGTTTTGGCAGACCCTCGGCCAAAGTCACAAGGGACAGAAGACAAACTTGCAGGGAGGAGATACAGCAGATCAGCTCCCTTTCTCTTGTTTGGCACCAGCTCTGTTCTTTGCCCTTCTCTCACTGCTCCCCTGCTCAGGCAGAGCATTTCCTAAGGGTAATGGATGTTGAGAGAGAAAACATATTTTAAACAAGAATTTTGTTTCTACTTTGTTATAAAATAAAGGGTGCCTGAAAACTGTAAGCCAGTGCACATCTCTCTCAGCAGGTTTGAAGAGAAGGTTTAAGCACACACTGGACTGCCCTGGCTCCCATTTTTTATGCTGGGAACATGTCTGAACTCATTAGCTCTTGATAGTACACTCATTATTTTAACTATTCATAGCAGCAAATAGCATGAAAGACTAAATTCTTCCCTGAATTAATCTGGCTTTCAGCTGCCCTCCATGATCCATGGGAGGACTGTACTTCTGCACCCCCTGTGAGGTCAGGAATACAAGAGCAGAGTACCATACAAACAGCAATTTCAGCCCACTTGTACTGAGCAGCACATGAACCTCAAAAAACATGGAAGTAGTGAAAAAAAAGGTTCCCAAAGCTGATCACACAGCAAATACCTTCCACAGAAACCAGGCTGGAGGCACACAAAGGGAGGACAGGCTGGGTTTGCATCTGTTTGATGCAATGTGCTTGTCTACTCTGCAAAAGCTGGGTGGTTGTGTGCAACATGAGAAAGCAATCTCAGAGAAATTTTGGACACAGAAGGATTTAGCCACATGAAGGGGAAAAGATGTTCCCTCTGGCAACACAAGTGAGGAGTGACTCTTTGATTCCTCTCAGCCATTCACTAATATTCAGAGGTGTTGAGTTTATTCCTTATCAGGTGTCTACTGTACCAGAGAAGAAACTACCCATCTTCAGGAATGTCAGAACTGCTCAGGCACTTCTCAACAAAGCCCTGCTGGAGAAAAGCCGTGCTGTTTCCAGAAATTAGGCTGAGACAAGATGAAAACATCAGTTCTGTGACTGAAGTTTCACAACACAAGACTTCACTGAAACAAGCAATGTTTACTCTTATGGTCAGATCTTTTATATTTTTAGGTGCACAGGGGCACCAAGCCACTTTCCCCCAAAATGTCACACACACTGTTTTTAAAATCCCATTGTTTTCAAAGGGATTAACCACAGAGAGACTTTCGCTGTTTGAGGATGCACTTTACTGAGCTGAAGTCTCTTTTCAGCTCTCATTCCCCTCACACCAGTGTAGCATTTGGCCACATTTGCAGTGGAGGGAGAGCAGCAGAATCAGGTTGATGGGTTTGGTACAGGGTGTTACCCACCCCTGACTGACAACACACAGGATTATTCAGGGCAGAGGGTGCCTCAGGTCTCCTTGCAACCTCTCACCAACCACACGTGCCTTCTCCACATCCCAGCCCTGGCCATGAGTGTCCCTCCAAGCCCATTGTTAAATGTACTATCAGGAATAGGATTAGAGAGCTGAAAACAGAGTTCCTGCAGGCTCTGCCAGGTCAGGATTGCATCTCCAGGCCTTTTATCCTCTGCCTGCTCCCCCAGGTGAGGGGTGGGGCTGGCAGTGCCCCAGTGTGACTCACGGCAGGGCTGCTGGTGCCATGTGCTCCCCGCGCCTGGCACAGGGACACAGCGGGGCTCTCGGACCCCAAGAGTGGATGGATGGTCTGCACTCAGCTGCAGAAGGGCCGGGCCCCCGAGAGCACCCCATGGCACAGCCCCTGCAGTGAGTGCGTGCTGGGGACACAGCAGGCCTGGGTGGTGTGGAGTCCTCATCTCCTCCTTGAGCTACCTGCACCCCTCAACAACTTCATTTCTCACCGTATCTTTGGAAGATGCAGCGTGTTGGAGTTAGGAAGGATTGAGAGCCAGCTTCTTCCAAGTGCAAGATCGGTTACTGAACACTGGCTCTGATGTGGGACTGAGGCTTCTCACCCAAGGGTGCGACAGGATGTCACCTCTGGAGCCCACACAGGAGGAATGCAGATTCCCAAAGAACCTCCCAGAGACAAGACACAAAGAGAGGATGAAGCTGTGGCAATGGTCTAATTTTTCTCGGCTAAAGTTAGGTTTACATCTGCAGATTTTAATGGGTGAAATTTGTATGGTTTTAGTCAACATGTGTTTTCTAGCTGTTGTGCTCAACTGTTCCCTCAGGCCTTGTAGCTATGCCATACTGCAATTAGCCCAACTACATGGATAGGGTCACTGTCTTCATCATTTTGGACTGACTCTATCCAGAATCCACACAAACAATGACATTTTCCTGTTAGCACGTGTATCACAACTCTGAGCTGTAAAGGCAAGTTTCACACCACCCTAAGAAACAAGTACGAATACATATGCATGTTTCTGGGAAAAAAAATCAAGGATGTTTTCCTATTTCCAGACGGAAGAGGATAAAAAAAACCCCAAACTTGGAGAATTCACAAGTACTGGAGGTTAATGACAAGCCCAGAGCATTGTGCCCAGCTTGTCCAGGAGGAGCCGGAGGCTGTTAGCCCATTGCTAGGGGAAGTCTACATACAATCATCCCTTTCTGCAACTGGATGATTTACAGAAAAGAAAGAAAAAAAAAAAACAAAAACCCCCCCCCACACACAAAAACAACAACAACAACAACAACAAACAACCAAAACCATGTAGTATATTAACAGCAAGTGGTATTTGCTATACATCTGTATTTGCTCCCTGTACAGAACAAACCTCGTATGGTTGGGGAAAAGGATATGAAATAACTGGTGTCCCTTGTCCACACTCGTGTATGTCCTCAGGACGTGATCTGGTGCATAAAGACAGTAACCAAATTGTTCTTGCAGATTCAGAGTTGGGATACAAACACAAGATGGGTTTGTTCCCTCCAGGTCTTAGGGCAGCTCCATCTGGCAGGCAGTGCAGTGCCTCACAAATCTCTCACAAGTGCATGCATAACATGCCATCAGAGTTTAATAAAATAAATTGGAAGGAGACAAAGTAATTTTCAGAATACACTTCACAGGATGCACGGGATGATTTACAGAAGCTAGAGGCTGCAAGCTGACAGGAAAATAGCTCCTCACAAATTACTTATCTTTCAGGTCAGTCAACTGAGAGAAATATAGGCTGGTCAAGAATCGCTACCAAGGTGTGATTTGTATGCAGAAAGGCTGCTGCTCATTGCAACATCTCTGTTGTAAAATATGGACCATGAATATGTATGTTCCTTAGAACAACAGAGTTGCTTGTTTCCCTACTTTATATAGATTTGCAAGCCAATATTTTACCAACTGAAAAGGCCAAATATTCTGAAGAATGAGTATTTCCCTTTCTCTGATTAACAAATTAATTACAACAACAATGCCCCTTTTCTGTTTAAGTTACCAAAAATGGTACAGGGTATAGCTTGCTCTTGACTTTTCTTTCTTAAGGGTTCTCAAAACATTCCTAGAAGTCACAGTAAACAAAAGTTTCATTATACTGGTACAGCAAAAAACTGCACCAATGAAAAAACCTCATCTGACAGCCACCAGATGCAAATTTACAGCCTCTGTCATAGAAACACATGCCTGAAGAATGAATCTAGTTTAAACTTGGATCTGAGATCCTCAGTTCTCTTTTTGATAATTATTGTCTTGGACCACCATCCTTGAAAGCCCGTGGTAGCAGATACAGGACGTCAGGAAAGGTATTCTGGATTTCTGAGGAGCATTTGGCATTTCTGTAATCCAAACGCAGAATGGTGTTACTAACCTGCATCTCCACCATCCAGGACTGGGCCTTTACCCTGGAGCTGCATTTGTCTCACTTTTGAGAGATTACGTTGATAATACAAACAATTTTTCCCTTCTCAGATTAACAGCTGGAATATCATCTTTTGGCATTATTTATAGTGCAGCATATGCTCATGTCCTTTCAAATTTATAGACAACACTTCAGTTTGAAATGAAGAAAAACAAAGAAACGGCTGCAATCTTCACTGGTTAACGTTTATTCAGTATTTTCTGAAATAAGCAAGAATTTAAGACGCCCATAAGTGATCAAATACAGCCACAGAAACCCCATACTGATCCTAAATAAGAAGCACTATGAGAAATACACAATATTTCATGAAACAATACTGTACATCAACAACCTTTAGGAAACAAACAACTCAAACCATATGCTTAGTTTACTCACAATATAAAAAACTTTAACCTTTAAAGAAAAATATAGATTCAGTCCAATTGTAGGATCCAATCCCATACCCAGTGAAGTCAATGGAAGTTTTCTCATTGATTTCAATGTTTCAAGGATCATGCCCTTACTTTGCCTCAAGAGGCACTTTAATTATTATACAAGGCCTAGCCTGAATAACTATTACAAAAATGTCAAACATCAACTCAAGAGTATGTTTTAGCAACCTTCAGGAAATAATGGAGAAATAGGTTATCTATCCATGCATGGAATAAGGCAGAAGCTAATTCATTCAGATCAGGAATATTTTTTACTAGTTTCTTTTTCACAACACAAACATTTTAGACTTTTTTAATTAATGGATATATTATATATCATATTATGCTTCACATTTTTCCTACCTCTACTGAGAAAGCTGCCACTGACATGTCATAAAGAACTCCTCATTAATTATTGTTTTCTGTTCTGTAACAACCACAAGAAACTCATCTGGGTTTAGTAATAGTGTCTACCAAGAAAAAAGCACACACTATCATAAGCTTATAGTTTATAGAGCTCAAGGTACATTAAAATGTAAATCATGAAGTTCACAAATTCTGTTTTAAAATATTTTTCCAAATTAAAAGCTGCAGAAAATTGGTTCTTAAATATTCTACAGAAAATTCTGAAGCATCTAATGGTTTAAATTACTTATGCTTTCTTCTTAAAAATATTTAAATTAGGTTAGTAGCCCATCCTTTTGAAAAATAATCCAAAAAAGATACACTAGATTACAAATCTTTTGTCTTAATCAGTGTAACCAAAGGTTTGTCATCTGGGCTGTAATCTTCATAAGCAATGGGGGTTGCATCATACATTGCAGGTCGAGATTTCTTGCCAAACCTGGAAATAAAAGAAAACTTTTGGTGACAAACAGAAATACGAATGAGTTCATAGCAACAACACAGTGAGTTATGGCCTGTGATCAGACACAAAGTCAGAGAGCTTAGATAAACTCTATATAACAAAAAATAATCACAGGAAAATGAGGCAAAAAATGGTCAAGTATTTTTTCTTATTAACCTGTTGCAGAGAAAACAGTACAGAAAACACAGAAACAGAGTTATTTACGTAGTCATCCACAGGAAGGATTTTTATGCACTTTATGTACTGTATTAAGCCTATACTAATTTACTTGTGCACAGTGGAAAGTGAAATTCAGAAAATTCAGATTTTCAGGATAATATTTAGCCCAAACCAATATTAACTTGATTTTCTTCCAAGACTTTTATGCAGCTTCATGACTTAAAATTTCATTCTTGCCTGTTTTCAGTGATCTAGAATTGCTGACAAAACTGAAATGGCTGAAAGCATTATGAAACATGGCAAAAATTTCATTTTTCAAAGTACTTCAGCTGTCAGTAAGGCCACACTAGATTCATTCCCATGCATGAATGTCTGCCTTCTTCTATAGATTATTTTAATAAATACAGACAGGTCACATTTGCTCATCACCATCATGATGGATAAACCTCATTTTCTACAAATGAGAAAAAATTTCAAGAACTGAATGAAGGAGTCAAGTTATGGCATTTTGCTAAATCAGAGGCAGCACTGAATTCTGAACCACCCCTTCTCACCATCACTCTCAAGGGTTTAAAGGAAATAGAGCTTTGCAGAGATACAAGTGATGGTGAACATTCTCCAGAGATTTAAGTCAAGGTCTATCTGCCCTTTCTGACAGTAGAGAACACATGGCTTGTTGCACACAGTGACGCAGGACAAAATCTGTTTTCTCTTGTATGTCAGGACTGACATGTGCCCCTAATTAGAAAAGGCTGAGAGAAGAGCACAGCACATGTGCAAGTTGTTTATGGTCTGGTTGAGCCATGGAGGTGCTCGACCACGTTGCTTTGATCAGGTGGTTCAGAAATCAGTCCCTGCTCATAACAGCAAACAAACAGATTTATCACCAACCTCAGAGGTTTATGTTAAAGACAAAATTGTTAAAGGGGAGCTCTGTTCAATGGGTGTGTATCTGGGAGGACTGCACAACTGTGTTACGCTATCTAATTGATGACATAAGGAACACATAAAGCAATTATCAATACAGTCTGCAAGAGGCAATGATTCAAGGGCTAATCAATAGTGAAAAGATGCAGGTCCCTGCTACAGGCTGTGCTGGATCAATTAACTGCCTGCTTACAACAAAAGCACATACAAACAAGTGAATAAAGATATTTTCCAGGGCACCCAAACACAAGATTATTCATCTACCAAGGAGTATACACCGTGTGGGGAAATCTCAATCCTGGGAAGCCCTGAGTGTGGAAAAAGACTGGAGGGACATGATGGATAATCATTTTAACGTTAGCTTCAATGCCATACTGTGAACAATTATGTGCTTGGTTTGGTAAACAGTGTAGCAGTAGTACTGGGGAAGTTCTCCAGGCTCTACGTTTAGCTTTGGCATGTCCATTCATGTGCGATGATGGTGTTATTCCAATGCGTACATCAGACATACTTACTAGGGGCATAGAGATCATCACAAAGTAAAGTACATGAAATAAGGATCAGAAAATATATTTTGCAATGAAACATTGAACAAGAGAGACCTGTGTAGCTTGAGAGAAACTGAGGGTCCCATGACAATTCTGAGGACAGTACACATTCATTGTAGGAATTCTTGGCAAAGGTAGCTCCATGTGTGCGTGTGTGACAGACACTGCAAATCATCTTCACATTTGGAATGGTCTTGCTCCTCCACTTCCTTAGAACAACATTTCAATAGATGGCTAACTATAGAAAGTTATTAACCTCAACAACTCCACTTGATGCCTTATCCTGGGCTTAGAATTAAAAGCCAAACACGGTTAGAGGGGAAAAAAGGGATTTTACCTCAGAGTTTATTAAGGATCCTTAGATCCAGGCAGGAGCACTCCGTAAGAATGCCCCCCTGGACCGAGGCACGGAATGCACGTTGGAAAATGGACACCGGAGAATACACCGAAAAGCCCCCCCGCGATCGTTTGCTTATACAATTATAGACTTTACATATTAGCATATTTATCACAGATTTTCTAATGGGAGGCTCAGGAGGAGCCCCCTCGTAAGGAGTGACCCCCCTCTGCATAGATCTATCTTAGTTTACAGAGTATGTTCTGGAGAAGACCTTGGGTCTGGGGCTTGCTGACCCCCTAATTACGAAGTTTCTAAGATGTTTAGTCTTTTGCCTTAACAGAACTCTGGGTCTAAGCTAGTTATCGAACTTAGGGAATTACAAGTATGTGGGTTAAAAGCACTGAGGGTACAGAAAAGCTGCATAAAAGCGTATATGAAGGGGGATATGAGAGGAATATATGAAAAAGCAAAAATTATTATGGCATCACACTCAAGGAGAAGACTTTTGAGAACACTGGACAGCTGAACCCTGAGGAAATGGTATCTTCCAACTTCTGTGGACAGGCTCGAGGTTCAGAGTTTCCCCAGAAACGGAAGAAAGAAATCACATGTTGCTACTCTGTTCAAAACCAGCAACTGGCAAAGGAGTCCACAAATAAAGTTTAATCACGAGAAGTAAAAGGGAAAGAACAGAAGGTAAAAAAAAAAAAAAGATAAAGCATAGCGAGAGGAGGAAGGCATTCTTTTGGCTTTCACAGGAGGAGAATGAGAAGATTTATTTCCTCTGCATTATTCAGAGAAAAGGTCAAGTGTACAAGTGGTATTACGCCTTGCTTAGAATAATTGAGCTATAATCCTAGAGTTCCCAGGAAATTAACTCTGGCAGAGGATGTATATTAAGCAATTGGCCAGTGATGCAGAGACCAGAGGCACATGTGCATGTGATCACACTTTTACAAAGAGGCAGCTGACTGAAACCTATGCCAGGAAATGGTAAGACATGAGCGTGTGCTGATGCTCATCTGATTCAGAAGGCTTAGGACATTGCAGTCCCACACAGCCAGCTCCAACACAGCAATGGGGAGAATGTGCAGTGGAGAGAAGCTGACCCTGCTGTGACAGGACAACTTAAGAGTCTGATGAACCAGACTCCTCAGTTGACACAGAGACGGGACAGGTTGGCGCGTGAAAATAAAAATTAAATGAACTATGCTGTAAGTAGTGCATGAAGGCTACTGATATCTGGGCACACACAGAACTAACTGCAGTACAGTCTGTAACCCGATCATTCATGAACTCAGTGTGAATGCTTTTCTAAAGTGAATGATTCTGTTTCAATAACAGATCTTGGTTCCATTTCAATGATGTCATATGGCTGCCATAGCCAGTGGTCAACTATATCATTACACTGTTCTCTTCCAGCTTTAAAATGTATAAACTTTAACATAAAGGGAATATTTCTTTACTGTCTGCATAATGAGTGCTAAAGAGAGCTGTGCTTCCCCTGCTCAGAAAACTATCTAGTTCTGATCTGCTAATCCTAGGAACATTCACTAGAAGTAGATATTCCTTAGTAATGATCCTCGAGCACATTGGTTTTGTCTCACAGGAAGTACCTTGATTAGTAAAGATCAAATTAGAAAAAAAATTATCCAGAAAAAAAAATGCTGAGAAACATGAACAAGTAATTTTAAAATAATTTACTGAATAGGCAACAGGCATGCACACCCCCTGAACACCTGCTGACTTTACCAGAAACCTTACCTTTAAAGAAAATAATCTACTAACGTTTCCCTAGGCCTCCATTTTCCAAAATTACTAGTAAGTTTTGGTGTCTAACGGTGTAAGGGAATTATTTTCAGAAAATGCTGAACTTTCTGTTATTTGCCAGTAGATTTCTTAGATACAGCAATTCTGAAAATTCAAACCTTTATATATGTAAGTTTAAGAATCTATGCAAAAATAACTATAAAAATTGTGCTACTTTTCCTAGATTGAAGTTACCAAAACAATGGTTTATATCTTTCTGAACCCAAATTATACACAACAATCTCCACAATAAACCTCCATGAATAACCTGACTTGGCAGCTCTATCTTGGATTTTTATAAGGCATCATATTCTTGGAGGCACTGAAAATTATTTGGAATGAAAATATTTATTTTCATTTGCATTAAGTAGAAATACCTTTTCCAAGACAGGGAAACCCTTAATGGACAATAATGTAATTTCTAACTACATAATATGGATTTGAAAAATCATCATTAATCTATCCCAGTCTAAGAACTTTTTGAAGTTGGAACACTTTGAAGAGCTACTACCCAAGCTGTGATGTGATTAACTGAGCCTGTGGGAACGCCTAACCCATTTCAGATAATTTTGATGACTTCAGCAGTGGTACAATTTAACCTATTTCATTTTTGCTGAAGCGGAACTGGAGCATTCAGAAAATGAATTACCAGCAATCACCAACCAATATGCACACATTTCTCCATGTCAGTGCACAGGAACATGTGTCCCTCAGTTGTTTCAAGAGCATTTTAATGGTAACACACATGAACACTCTGTTGGAATTTGAAGTGATCTTGACAAATTGAAGAAATGGGAAAAGAAACACTAAAAATGAAAGTTCTACCCTATTAAGAGAGACATCAAACACAGAAGAAACCATACTGGCTAGGAAACAAAATGACACAGAGGCTCTTGGGATGAGGAAAAGGTCCAGCATGTCACAAAAGTATGTCATTTGTCACTAGAAAGAAAAAAAAAGAAAAAGGAAAAAAACCAAGCAACATTCTTTTCAGCTGTATGAACAGGAATGCCATAAATAAGATGCAGGAGGTGATTACTCAGTTTATTTGATGCACATAAATCTTCAGACAGAGGACTACTTCCAGCTTTAGGGACCCCTCTTCAAAAGAAGAGGAAAAAAAAGAAAGACAATCTGGAGCGTGTCCTAGGAGGACAACAAAGAAGCTGACATGATCTGGGAGGAGATACTGAAAGAATGGGTTAGTTAAATCTAGGAAAGAGAAAACTTGTTTTGATTTGTTTGTTTTTATCAGAAAAAAGAAGCGGGGTAGGGCCCAGCACCTGATATGCAAGTGATATGAACAGTGATAAATTATCCTTCATGGCAGCCTGAAGAGCAGTAGCAAAGAAGCAGCTTAGTCCATAGCAAAGAAGATCCAGGTTAGATTTTAGGAAAGCCCTTTCTAACTCTACTCAACTCCTTTGGAAGTTTTTAAACACAATAGTTGGCAGGGAGCTAGGTATATTTACTGCTGTATCAGTGCCATGGCTTACACTTGAGCTCTCAAATCCCTTCCACTCCTACTCTTGTATTATTCTGACACTCTATGCTCTACAAGTGCTCTATTAAATTTCAAAGTAAAAAAATTACTGTCCCTAGGAGAACAAGTAAGAAAGGCAAATTGGAGCACAAAAATGAGTGATGTGAAGAGATTCTCACTGAATAATCTGGTAAATTAGTCACAAAAATCAATGTGCCTTTGCTATCTGATCATATTACTTGTGTGTAGCAGTTAAAGAATCTTTACATCCCAAACAGAAGATCTGACAGGCTAAGAACTCTGCATCTGTCCAACTCCACCAGTTATACCAACCAGAGTCAGAATAGCTCCCTCTGTTTTCAAGGAGTTTTGCTGTATTATCACACTTCAGATGAGAACAGTGAGCAGTGCTGGGGATCCTGTGTCTTCCCAGCAAAGCAGCCCATTCACTCTGCCAACAGCACTTAGGTGCACTGTGCATGAACTGAAATAACACATCAGAACAGATTCCTAGGAACTCCCCATCCCCAGCACAAACCTGGCATGTCGGATGGAAGCGATTGCACTACTGAATTCACTGTCAATGCTCCTACAGTTGTAAAACTCTTCGTAGGCTGGCCTGGAAGAGCCCTGGTACTCGATGCGGCTGATGCGGCAGATCCCCACGATGAGGATGATCAGCATCAGGACAAAGGCCACGCACAGGGCCCCGATGATGATGTAGAGGGAGTGACGAGGCATATTTGTTAGACTCTCTGCCATATGCCCAGACTTCCACTGCAGATCTGCCAAGAAGAAACAAAAGGTTATCATTAATTAATAATTTGTATCCATCCTGCTGAATAGAAGTAATTTATGATATTCATTTTCAATATTTTTGACTTTCGAAGTTATGGAGATAGGTTTCCAGGCTCTGTTACCAATACACCGCCATGCTTAACATGCCACAAATTTGAATAGCACTATGTTGAACCTTCACCCATTTTTTTTCTGTTTTTCAAGGTCATATGGGAACACCTATCTAGTTTGATCTCCTGTAAACCCAAGTAACAGAAAATCATCAAGTTATTCTTGCATTATGTTATTTTATACTATAGGCTCTCTAAAGGCAGGCAGGTTTTATGCAAAAGCTTCTAGTAACCCACCAGTCCTCTGTGCAGTTTGTTCTAATAGTGAAGCCTTCCACTAAAATGTGTTATTTAACATGTATTAAACACACTTGGTTTTTAATTTGAAACAGACTTTCTTATGCCTATATCTCCACCAGACTACAGTGACTTCAGCATTTCAAGAACAAAAAGGACACCTCATAAGGTCCTACAGTAGTGAGTCCACTAGAGTCTTTTCCTAAGCATAATTTCCCTGAGATTCTCAAAGCAGACCTTAAAGTAAAGCCAATCTGGAAGAGGCTTCTTGTATTTACATATTCCAATTCTTCTGTATAAATATTCTTGATCTCCAATCCATAGTCTATCTATGCCAAACAGATTTTCTATCAATTGCCTATGTCCTCAGATCTGTTTCTCTCTAGCATGGATCAGAACATTTCTAATTAACCTGTACTTCCCCCCAGGGTTCCTTTTTGGCAGTCTTTTAAGCCTATGGTCTCATATATTATTTCAAAACAGGAACAGATTTGAATCATACTGACTACAGAAATGTAACACTCTGCAAAAGTTATTTCTAGTAGGTGCCTGTTCCTTTTTCAAATGTACTTCTGCTTTGCACTGATTTAGAAACTCCTTTTACTTAACCACAAACAGTCTGGCAACAGGGCTACCAAGCATATGCTTTGGGAAGTTATGATATTCGCAGAAGCCACCTCTCAAGGATGCTGATGATGGAAGATAATTCAAGTACCCGAGTTGAAATCTCCAGTTTAGTGGCATCTGTAGAAAAAATCTTCATCTATAGTAGAAATACAAGGCATGTACAAGGACATGAAATACAAGAAATCCATTTTAGAGGGAGGTGGTGAGAAAGCCTGAAGCTGTAACATGTGGGACTCAGCTGGGCAGAGTTTGGAGAAATGGCTGCTCTTAGTCACAATAGTGAAGGTTGTCCCAGACTCCCTCCCAGCTCAGGGTGCCCACACTTTGTCCACAAATGTGAGCGGAGTTTAAGGACTGGCTGTTTGTTTCTCTTATCTTCTTCAGAGGTCAGGAAAGTTTTGATCAGCCTGAATCATTCAGTGATTTAATGTTTCTAAAGTGCTGTTACTGCAGTTTGCCCAGTCAGGATATGAAGGAGGGAATACAGCTGTGCTCTGTGCAGTTTGGGATGGGCTTCTATTTTTGTTCTGCAGCACATTTGTCACACGCAGTGGTTTCTGTCAGGCTGTCAGACTAGGCTGAATTCAGATCTAATGGGTGCAGATACACGGCAAGACAGTTCTGATTTAGATTCCATGTCTTCCATCTCTGGATGACAAAGATGAGAAAAATTTCTTCCTTTTTTCCTCATCGTATCCAAATACAAATATTAACAGCTTATATTCCAAAGATTAGAAAGTGTGTATGACAGCTCGAAATCACAGTATTTTCAGTTGTTATACTAATGTTCATAAAATTAGGAGTAAGATTTCAGTGCACACCACAATCTGTACTAGAAATTCTTCATAATGTCAGTTTTCAAGTAACCACATGGTTTAGCATACTTCAGTAACTACATTAATAATTATAAAAGTGGCAAAGATAATGATATTAACAAATAACCAGCAGGTATTAGAGAATTCATATGAGACATTTGTAAGCATTTTTACAGTGAATGCTCCATTAACTTTTTAGGCAAATGCATTCCATTTTGAAAGGAAGAATATCCTCTTTATAATTAGGACCAATTTCATCCTATTTAATTGGAATTGCTAATACTGGTAAGGACCATAAGATGATATAATAAATATCACAATTCATCCAGGCAACGTACATCTTGTCTAGTTTGTTGAATATACAGCATTTGGAAATTAAAAAGAACAGTCTGACAAGAAGATAACCCCGAAATCCTGTTAAGGTAGTGACTTCTAGCAGCTAAACCAGCTGGTGAAAAAATAGGGAACTATAAATAGGGTGGATCTACAAAAAAGATTAAGTACCAATAGCCTCCTTCACGGCCAGTAACAGAAAATCACAAAGGATAAAATATCAAATGACTCCTAAACACCAGCTTTTTGAGAAGCCTGGTTTTGTGTCTTTTTCTAGCATTCAGAAGGATGGTCCAATACAAAGTCAGTATGCAGTGTTTAAATTTAATTTCCATCACATTATTAACCATTATGTACAAACTGCTGAAAGAATATAATAAATATGACAAGGAGAACTGGAAAGATGAACAAAAGCAGATTTACTACTGGATTCAAACTTTAGAGCTCAAAGAAATCCACTGCACCATTGTCTCAACTCCAGTGAGATCAGAAGTGCTGCACCTGTTCATAAAAGAGCTGGATTTGGCCTTTCTAGATATGATTAGAATTAAGTTCCCATCAGTTCATCAATTCACAGCTCAGGGAAAGATAGTGAGTACAAAGATCTTCACATGGCTACACAGATCTGTAGAAGAAAAATCTGCAGATCAAACTACTTTTAAATTCTTTCTGCAAAGTGATTTCTTCAAAACTCAATCCCTCTCTGTTTGCGTAATCCTTTATAAACATGTTAAAACCCGAGTTCTTTATGAAAGCTTCCACAGCTTTGCACATAAGGCACTGTATTGGTTAGAGAGGCTGCAGGTCCATCGTTTATCTGGTTTGGGGTAGCATGGTGTCCCATACAAAATACACTTTTACTTTGATGCTGTGGCAAAGTGACTTGAATAGCAAGGGAACATCAGACATTTGCTGAAGCAAAGCTTATTGAAAAAAAGACTAATGACTCTCAAATTTTAGACGTATTTGTTCTTCAAAATGTATTTTTTGTGGCTATAAGAAGATTTTTGTTTCCTGTTTTCATTTAAGACCAATCCAAACCAGAATCTTTTACACTGCGTTTTTATTTCTCCTCTATTATTGTTATTATTACATACATGCAATCTTTTAGCTATTGTCATGTGTTTGATAAAAAACTCAGTAATTTCAACCTCTTCACCTGAAAACAACTGCCATGAACAAGGCAGTATTTCTGGTTGCAGTGTTACTAATGCCAGTTAACACTCAGGTAATTCCCTGCTTTCTGTCATAGCAGTTACAAGATAAAAGAACTTGCATCCCCCCTAACAGGGGAAAGAAGAAATAATTGAGTATCTGGACAGTATAAGAGGTTCCTTCCACCCTCTTTTCTGCTTCTCTCCTTCTCCCAAATGTTTACATGCACTTCACTGTGTATCTGTGGTGCAAACAGCCAAACTGTGAGTGACTAGAGCATGACAGGCAGAGCACTCCAGAACATGCACCACTGAATTCCTATAGCACATCTGCGGGCTCAGAAAGCATGCAAACCTTTGTATCCCTTTGGATTCCATAACATAACAGAAATGTAATTGTTACTTCATCAAGGGACTCCAGGAAGTGCATTTCCAGGATGATTATTGCTTTCTCCAAGAACTAAACTCATCTGTCAGCCAACTACTTAATAGCAAAGGCAGGCAGAATTACACTGCCTTGCTGATCAATTTGGACATGCATGTTGCAGGTGTCACCAACATCAGCTCTGTCAGGAAAAGCTCATCTGAGCATATTTTAGCATCAGCAATATGGCACACAGACAGCACACAATGTTGTGCTCCCAGTGTCTGCTGGCTCTGCACCACCCAGAGGAGTGTGTGTGCCATTCACAGAGACAACAAAAAAAGGCAAGGCTGTCACCATCTCTGGGCTAGCTGGCAGTGGTCTTCTGCAGTCTTTGCTTACACCAGAAAGCACTGAATGTACTGGGTTAAAGTAAGGTCTAACATCAAGAACAACAAGAGCAGAATCCATTTTAAAAAACTGTCAATATGTTTAAAGGTTAAGTAAAAGAGAGTAAAAAATAGAAGGTCCACATGCTCCTTATGTAAATGAGATACAGAAAACATTTTTTAATCCAGCCTTTGTGTTTGCTTAAATAATCTATCACCTATCCCTACAACCTTAACTGTGCTAACAAACCTGTGTACCTGTATAATGACTTGAAGGGATCTATGACCACAGTACCTGAGCATTCAAGCAGTTAAATACACAGCTGAATTCCCTAGCAAAGACGACATCTCTAGCTTAAGAACAAAACATCAGGGAAATACAAAGCAGGTCTGTGAACAGCAGAACTAATGAAGCCTAATTTCCATTTTAACTCTTCTACAGTTGGGCTTCATACTTTCTGCCTCTGCTGGACTCTCCACTGTGCCATAAGGATGCCCTTACAGGGAAGCTTCTCTCTAAACTAAGAAACAAGATCACACTGAAGCTGTTCCTTCCAACCCGTGGAACCTCTTCTAAGTCTTACTGAATGCTTTGGAAATATTTTGTTTTGGAGCCCTTCTTCTTTCTAAAAAATTTGGTGGAAATTGGCCTATGGTTGGAAAAGTTATTCCTGAAAAGGATAGAAAATACAAGTGCACACAAGTCACAGCAGAATTAGACAGAATCAGTTTCCTTAGGTAAGCAAGTTCCACGTTGTTTTGCTGAAACATCACTAGAGCTGCAGGCGNTTGACCCAAAGTATGCAGGGAGGCTCTGAAGCATGAGCACAATTAAAAGGCAAACTGAGTGCCCAGTTCTGACACAGCACCCCAGACAAGCTAGTCCAACACATCTCAAATAGGGTGCCCAAAAACGTGAGTTTTTAACTTTCATAGCCACTTTTGAAATGCTATGGCCAAAAATAAAATGAATTTAACATGATTTCAGTAATTTACATACGATTCAGAGTATTTGGGCAGATAGGTAATCAGAGATAAATAGAAATTTCTTTAATATAACTTATCATTTTTAGAACTGTTTAGAGAACTACAAAACTTACGTATTTCGCAGTTTGCACCGACCCATCCATGAGGACAATGGCAGGTGTAACCACCAGGCTGATCTATGCAAGTTCCAGCATGGTGACACGGGTTGCTGTCACAGTCATTTACATCAATTTCACATTCTTCACCTTACGTAGCAGGAAAAAAAAAACGAAACCAAAGTTATGTATGGCAAGTGTCTGACATGGCAAGTACATCCTCAGTCATTTAACTTCTCTCTTGCTTCAAAACACCTTATAGTGCAATACATCTTGGTTCTCAGAACATCAGAAGTATTCCAAGACGGAAGTATTATCCTCATTCAACCAGGTGAAAACAAAGCCTGAGGACTAAGGGACTTGACTAACCTCACCCAGATTCTGTCTCATTTCTCTAAATATAATTTCCATCCCAAGAAAATGTGCTATGAAAGATGATCATGGATTCTGATATGCCATACAATAATGCATATAATTGGTGCCTGAAGAACTGACACTGTATAACGGAAAGCTAATTCTTTTCCAAAGAATGCCCTTTAATTAGCACAGATCAAAAAGCACAATTTGATCTGTAAACTATGGATGGGTTTACCTATTACTCTCACTTTGGATATTACCTTACATGACTAACAGAACATCAGGTTGTAAATTATCTTGACATCAGACATTTGGATTACACCAATCAGATCAGTCTAAGTACAAGGCCAAAGTATTAAACGGGTTCCTTACCAGTCTCTGAAAGTGTAAATTGATTCTTAACAAGTACTTTAGGGCTTTTAGGAATTGCATTTTAAGATAATGGAATAAGCTGTTTCTTGAGCACACAGAAACTAAGGTCACTGTTAAAACATTTTCCAGTTTCAACAGTGTCCAATTAGTATATTGGGTTACCTGGAAATCTTCAAAATGCTATTTTTAAAATGCAATCTAGTCTCAATTAGTAAGGTCATAAGCCATGCTAAATAGCTGTTAGCTTAGTGAAGTCTCTTTAGTAACAGGCTTTTTTTGCTACAAAGTTCAAAGCAGATGTAAGTAATATCAAAAATTTTTCATTCTCACTAGACTGATCACAATTCAGCAAGCTCTAAATTAATTCCTTTCTGGAAGAGACACAGTCTTACTGGATATTTGTCTTCCTCTAGACACGGTGAACAATGACAACTAGACATTCTATGTAACACACAAATCACTTGCCTGCATATCCAGGTGCACAAATACATGTAGCATTTAGACCCTCACTGTCACAAGTGCCACCGTTCTGGCAGTTGATGTTAACACAAGGATCTTTGTATAATTCACAGTGCCTCCCTGTAAAAGGAAACATCAGTAATTGCCATTGACATGACTGATACTGGCAGCATGGAATGAGTACATGTGAAACTTGACTTCATCAGGATGAGTGTGCAGACTCCAAACCTATACTTCTGGGCTAATGATGTCATAACACTAAAGCCATGTGTTTTATGCTGGCTAAACTTTTTTACACACATGCCTCCTCTCTGCTCTTCTCACAGGCCATTGGCTAGGATAGGCAGGGCAATTTCTGCTTAGAAGAACTATTGGGTGTCTATGAAAAACCATAAAATGAAGGATAAACTGATCAGTTATCTAAAATTCTTCAGTAACATGTAAACAATAATTGTCTTGACTAAGATTTTTTTGTAATAACTGATTTAATAACATACATAAGCATTGTGATGCCTCTCATTACCTGCTGCTGGAAAATGAGGAGTATTACTTAAGTCATTTAAAAAATTTATTCAAATGTATAGTTAAAATTAAATAATTGGATGTCTCTATTTCATGGCCCTACCTTCACTCTTTCATGCCCAGTGTAGGCCTTGTTAATCCAGCAGGTTTACCATGTGCAAGCTGCACCTGGCATACAGAACATACAGCATATTCCCACCTAGGGATGGGGAGATGCTACTGCTACATGCATCATTTTCTTGGGGTCTCTACTGTTCAGATAAAACTCACTTATATATATATATTTCATGTGCATACACACGCTCATAGACATACTCACTACAGACCTGCCAAAATCATTTTGCTGCCAGTTGCAGTGTTAGCAGCAAAAAAGCAGAGCACTCTCACTGAGCATCCTGCAGGTGAGGACCAGCAGAGGCAGCAGCCCATGGGGACCTGCTGGCACAAGCTCCAGTCCTGCCCAGCTCGTCTGTCCGCCAGCCAGGGCGTGTGGAGGCAGAAGGAGCACTGCGGATGGGCGGGTCTGGGGCGGTGGTGCCAAGACTGGGGCCTCTGACGGCCACATCATATCTTGAGCTGGGTACCTTGGGTCTATTCATTGGTGCCGCTGAACACCTCAAGTACTGGAATGATGGGAGCTCAGTAATGAGCAAAAGCTGCTTACAGGCCCAGGTGCCCTGCTTTCACTTACAGCACAATGTGCTGTGCACACAGTGCTTCCAGCTGCACCAACAGGTCCGAGGAGAAGAGAAGATGAACATTATGGTGAGCATTATGGTTAAGTGCTGCTTAAACTGTCATGAAAAGCTGAGGGTCATTTCCTCACCAGGCCTCTAAAATGAAGAATTCCGTATCTAATGTCAAAGAGCAGTGCAATCACCAGTGTGAAATACATATTTACCCTCAAGCAGCTGTTAAGTGAGCACTACTTATCAGCACAGATAAGAATTGATATGCTTAATGAGAAAATGCTGGAGCAATGTTCCTTAAAACACAGTAATTCTGTTTTAAATATTTATTTATTTATTTTTAATCCTAATAGCATATAAAATTACATTCAAAATGTTCACACAGCATGATTCAACACAGAATACACTAAAAAAGTATCATTTCAGCCCTCCCCAGAAGGACTTGTCACAGACCACTGATATGTGTTAATTTGTTTACAGCAGAAATCTACTGTGAGAGAAGGGATTTTGTAGAGCCAAACAAACACTCTTCTCATCTATTTTATAAATTACTTAAGAAATGCCAAAGATGGATTCCATTTGAACACAGATCTAAGAATAGCTGCAGTTAACATGGAAAAGCAGTCACAGACCTACCACTCTCTCTGGGCTTTACCATCTTCTAAATGAACAATCAAGATAAAACTTTTATTTCTACTCCTTTGTGCTAATCTATTTCAAATACCAATCTTTTATTATTATGTTTTTAGCTCACTTCACTGGAGAAAATTAATTTAAAAATAATTTGAAAGCTCTCCATGTAAAGGCTCCAACAACAACTGATGAAAAAGTCTGTTGAACGGTTATGTTTTCTTTTAAAAACACATCACTTTCTAACATATACTAAAAAAGAGCAGAAAAAACTACACCTGAGAAGAACAGAGAGAATCCATTTGTGCCTGGACAAGGACATGCATTCCTCAGAGAGGAGCTAAATCTGAACAATTCATTTGAATAAAGATTATGGGATCAGGATCAATACTGAAGTTTGTCTCTGCTAATTTTACACGAGGGATATATTTCTGCTCAGTGGAGGATATGGTATCTCTCTGTTTGTAACAGAACCTACCATAAAAAATACAGAGAACAATTGCAAACCCCAGCCTACCTTCGTATTCAGCAAGGCACACACACTCGTAGCTGTTGACGAGGTCTCTGCAGGTGGCTCCGTTCTGGCAGGGTGCAGAGAGGCATTCGTTATATTCCTCCTCACAGTAAAGGCCATGGTAACCTAAATCACGTGAAGAGGAAATAAAAATAGCTATGAAACACTTCCCAGTAAAAATTAACAATTAGGCAGCTATAGACTGTGGGCAGATGCTTGCTAATTTAAATATACTGTGCAAACCGATATACGTTAAGACACTGATTTTAAAGGCATCTGCTCCCCAGGTGAAAATTACCAAGAAAATATTGCAAGCACAATGTTCTGAGAGAATTCCCAGCCCCTGTGATAAACCACAGTGAGGTGTAAGGATGGAGGCTGGTGGCAGAGGCCAGAAGCACCAATGTGAATACCCACAATCTGATTGTAAAAGAAATACAGGAATATCAACTATCTCCCAGCTCCTTTGGATCCTTGCAGCAAAGCCACTTTTCATCAAAGAGGTGATAATTGTATAACACTAGCTAGAATGATAACATTTTTTAGCTTTAATGCTGTACAATGTCAAAGCACTGTAGAAGCATTAAGGTACTTCCATCTTTACAGTACTCCCAAGCCACAGGCAGGTATTATGGGCTGATTAGGCAAACATAGAAAGCAGAAGCAGAGAAAAACTACACAGCCTGTTAACAGCCACTGAGTCATTTGTATTATGAGATAAGAAAGAAGGAGTTAATCCACTTGAAAATAGAACCTTTTTCATTACTTAGTGTGCCACACAATCATTAGTCTTAACAGTAGTTGAAATTACAGACATCGTGTAGTCTATGATATAATACCATGCACTGGAACAGTGCTCATGTGCTTATAAAAGCTTGATTTCCTCACTACATAAAAAAAGCATTAGATGAATGAACGTACAATGAATAAATATGCAGTGGGCATGAACAAAGATACAAGGAAAAAGGCCTAAAATACAAAGTGTAGATTCTGCAGTACAATTTTATTTCTTAAAGTAATCTTTAGTTAGTAGCAAAACTCATAGATATGAAAGGAGGGTCTCTTTCATGAACAAAGAACCAAAGAGGGGACAGATTCTTATCTTAGTAAGTGGAAATCTATATTCAGTATCCTGGTCTAAATTTTTGCCAAAATTCTCGTAGAATCATAGAAAATAGGACAAATGCCTCCTTTGGACACCATTTTCATTCCCCCTCTCCCTCCCTCTTATGGATAATTCAAAACAAATTTTTATGAAGATACAACTGTTAGTACTACTCAAGATGCATAGACAATACCATCCATTATGATTCTCAAAAAATTGTCCTTTCATAGGAAATAGTTGGACTAGTAAGTTATTAAGAAACATTTTGGAACCACTTTCTGCAAAGCTGTCAGCCAGGCAATACAGAATTAATTATGCTAAATTTTATGGGTTTTCTTGCTAGCCTACAATGAAGTTTATCTAGCTTATGAATCTATGAAATATCCTTATGTAATGAGATCTGTAGCCAACATACAAAGCACCAAAATCAGATGGGAGAATCAGAAAGAAAAACAGATGGGAATTCCCAGTGTTTAACACTGATGTAATGAGATATTCTCAGAAAAAAATGTTTTCCAGTTCTCACCTTTCCAAGACAATGAAGGGAATTTGTGACTAAAGAGTTGTCTGGTTTCCAAAATCAATATGAACTACGGTATCCCCTCCTCAGGCTGCAGCCAGCCCACGCTGCCAGACACTGCACACAGCCGGGGAAAGATGTTTTCTCCCTCCACGAGAGGGCAGGTCTCACCCACACACAATTTCACCCTCGTCGTCCTCACCCCGGGGCCAGCAGCTTCCTTCTGCTGGAACTGCTGGGATGGAGAACGTTCTGCTGTGGGACTACCTGAGGGAAAGGCATGCTTCTCCTCAGGGAGATAAGAGGCACTTTGTCATTCTAATTGAGCATTTCTCCTTGTATTACTGCTTTTCAATTATACTGATATATAAACCCTATAGTATACTGAATTCATACATATATCTTCAAAAAGACTACATAAATAATTTCTGTATTTTTGTTGAAGAATTTAGATTGAAACAGGAGAATTTTTCATAAATAACTTCAGTGTAGTTGCTTCCTCTCTTCCTAGCAGTGTTACAATTCTGCTGCTTTTATGTTCACAGCCAATGCCAAACGCAGCTCTTTGCATCTTTTGTGGTGTGCAACATTTCTGTGGACATATTCAGAAATAAAGAAAAAATACCTACATTAACAATACTTCTCCAGCTACTGTGTCCTGAGCAGGATAAAAAAAAAAAACACAGTAGGCACTGCAGGTTCAAAAAAGGGCAACGTTTTTTTCCCAGGTCACTTGAAATTGGAAAGGCCTTCAGTAACAGCATCTTCATGAACTCAAGCAGAACTTGAAAATGAAGGTCCAATTCTGCTGTGCTCTCTTCAGATGCTGAGGAATGGACATGGAACCTAAAAAATCCCTAAAATAGAGATGTCCCTAGGTTACCTCTTTTCCCTCTACATGACCATCCCTTTGCTACTGGTCTTTACAAAAGCAGAAACAGATCTGTTGCCAGTTTCCTCTTGATCCCTAAATTACTCTCCCTCTTTCTTAAGCAACAGGAAGGCTGCCTCGAAGAGAGCAGGTTATTTTTCCTGATGCTTTCTGGCATGGCCTTTAGTTACATGCTGAACTGCACTGTCTTTGCACCCGGCTGTTAAAAACTGCAGAAGGAGAAAATGGGAAAAGGAGCACATAATCTGTCACATGGGCTGATGAGGAGAAGACAGGGCTTTGTCAAAGCCTTCAAGAGCCAAAGATACAGCAGAGTGATCTCTCAAGAATATCTTCACTATCAGGTTAACAAAAGAAAGAGGCAGAAATTTACTCTCCCTTTAGAAATCAATAAAGAACAAAGCTGAAAGCCTTGTTTTAAGCCTTGTTTTAAGCCTTTTTAGACACTAAGTCCTCAGTAATGATTCCCTGGCCTTATCCATACTTAACACTTCACCCAATCAAGGCAGCAGAACATAAAATCCCATCTTTATGGGAAGGCCTAATGGGGTACACTGCAGAACAGCTCTATTTTGCAGGGAGCAGCATTAATCCATATATATGGCTGCTCACTAACATGCATGTTATATAGTCAGGAAATAAATGTGTTCAGCGAAAGCCTGAGCTTATTAGGCAATTAAATAAGAGAAAGAGAGAAGAATGCTCCAGATGGCAGGAAGGTAGGAAGCCATGCTCACAGGCCATGGCCAGATTGCATGGAAGGTTGTCTTAATGTAGAAGTGGAAACAAGATGAGAAGCAATAACGGGTTCAGAGACAGTCAGGAACTGGAATTAACCTCAAGTCACTTCTTCCAGAGCTCACATATCCTGCCCCAGTTACCAAATGTGGAAAGGGAAAGAGAGAGAAAAGAAAAATTGCAACTGCTGCAGACAAATGTTGCACTGGCCTCTGCAAAGGCACTAAAATAAACCTATGCTCCTAGAACCATCCATTAAGCTGCATGAGCAGTAAAATCTAGGGAACATACTCTACGGTACTACTTCTAAAGTTGCAGCCACTTTTTCTGAAACTCCTCTTTTCTTTTCTTTCCAAATGTTCTATATATGCCATATATATTTGTGTAGAGGGCATGTGTTAATGTCTGTACATGTGCTTTGCAGTTTCAAAATCTATGTCTTTAAAAAACTCAAATCCAAAACTTTGCTGCAATATTAAGTTATGCAATTTCTAGCTACACTTCTCCACTTCAGAACGGACAAGATTAAAAATACTACATTAAATATTTGCATTTGAAATTTATAACAGTAGCTGTATTAAAACAATTGTGTATAAAGAGTAAAAAGGTTTAAGAGGAGGAAGAAACTGCTTTGGGATCCAGGGACTGAATAAACATTCTATGAACAGACACAGTGGGGTCCCACTAGTTTCACCAACCAGGCTCTAGATGAGAAATCCAACAAATGAGCGTAAGAACTTTTATTAGAACTAGTTCTTTTATATGGGGCAAGAAGTAAAACACGACACAAACTCTGAATCTAATGTCCAAAAATTAAGTATTTCTTTGTTACCTGTAAAGGGCAAGGTGATGAATATTAATAATTGGAGTGTGTAAGCATATAAATAAAGATTTAAGGTAAGGTTTCACGTGCAATTTAAAAATCAGATACACAATACAAAGTCGGTATGGTTACACAGGCTTGGGAATTCCACTGAGTCCCTCAGCAGACATTTGAAGTATGTTCAACTTGGAAATAACTTATGCACTTTTCCTTCCATTCTGGAAATAGGAATATTCAAAAGTATTAGACTGCTTTCCAAGTTAGCTTATACAAATTAGCTTTCCTGTACAAGCTATTAGATGAAAGCCCCCAGTGGAAGTCAACACACACAAAAAAAATCAGTAGTAAATGTCTGGGTGTTCATGTTCTGCAAATTGTGCAGCTACGCAAGTATAACTACTATCATTTATCATTCTTCAAATCTGTACACTGGCCAAAAAACCATGGAAGCCAAACTGCCTACCAAGCAAGGAGACTTGCACAGACCTTGGGCTAATTGGAACTATTTAAAATTCCTCTCTTGTATAATTTTAGAGGCAGAAGTAACATAGATGAAAATCCAACTGACACTGTAAAACAGTGTATAAAGGAAGGACAGCATTCAGGTCACACATATAAGCAAAACTCTTAGGCACTTTGTTTCTGTATTACTAAATTATATCCTCTGTAAAATACTTCAAAAAAAATTAAGTGACAGATTCCAAGTTTTTAAAATTTTGTTTCAGACATGCCAGATAATGAATATGGAAGAGTATTCCAAAATGTCATATAACAACTTTCCATTAATATATCTAAAAAAATAATGTGTAGGAATTCAGGGATATGTCTGAAAGCCTCCTGTACAAAGAACACAGTGGTCTAGGAGCTGGCACCCTGATGCTGAGAGCCTGCAAGTGAGAAAGCCTCAGGGTCACAAGGCAGAGACCATTTCTTTCCTTTATTATTAACCCTAGATAATGCTACTAAATTGCACACAAGTTTTATTCATTCTCTTTACAAGTAATGTAGCAGACACTGTCAAGGTCTCTTCAGGCAAAATTGTAAATAGAATCCAGGTTCTAAATATCCCAGAGACATAACTCATCCATTTTTGACAGAGATACCAAAAATGTATTGGGCTACAATTTGTAGTCATTACTTTAGTTTGGGGTTTTTTAGGAATTGCAACCTAGGAATCCTCAAGTTTAATTGCTGTTACCTGCCTTACACTCAATAAGCACCCAAACCAAGGGCAAAGTGTATATGTTATAGTGCCTCCTACATGCTGATCTACACAGAAGTTGACTGCCATTTATCTGTTATCCCTTTAACTCATGGGGAAAATACCTGAAGATAATTGATTGAAATTCTGCTGCTATCACTTAATATAAGCCCATAATGGTATTTTCATAACAAAAAAAAGGCATGAAAGAAGGAAAATAATTATTCTGTCTATTCTTATCTTGCTACCACTTAGATGCAGTTCTTAAATGACCTTCCAAAATCAGTTTCTCAAGTTTTTAAACTATTGACAGATACATGACAAACTCACTTAATTTGGCCTCTAGTTCCATCTCTATGTGAAGCAAGTAATGTTATGTTTAAAAGTGAAGTTTACAGCAGCCTACAAAACGTTTGGAAGAAAGCAAGCTTTTTTTAACGTCATACATGGAGCAACACAAAAGAGTTCAACTAAATAAGTGCCATATATGGTCCTGGATGCCACCTCTAAGGCTTCTCATCGCTAACTTTCAAAAGCATAAATATTGTTCAAATAAAAGTAAGTTTCCATAACATGAGAGGTCCAAGACTACTTTTAAGTCCTGAGAGAGACAGAATAATTCTGAAAAAATCAAATCATGGAATTCTAATCAGGTTTAAGTGACAAAGTTCCAAAAAAAGCTTTTATTTAACCAAGAATATATGACTAGCTTTTCTTTGTTTGAATCACAAGTAAAGAACATGCTGAAGAAGATTAAAGCTTCCCTGGTATTCTTGGAAAGAAAAGTGTCTAGTTTTTCCTACTGTTAATGACAAATGCTGTCAACAAATGTATTATAAAGTAACACTGCTATGGTATTGTCTACATTTCACTTCCATTTTTTTCTCCTTCATAAAAGAGTATGTAATTTAACTATAAAACTGTCAACTCCAACAACAAATTTCCAGTAGCTTCTGGTAATTTGTGAGTACCTCCCAAAAAACTTTTGATGGTCCCTTCCATGTCTCTAAAAAGCAGATAAATTCTGACACCAATTAAAATGCTGAATTAGTAGATTTCATTACAAAATCCCCATATTCATAAATATCCACAAATAGATTGGTAGGATAGCTGCACATCCTGCAAAGCAAGATGGAGGAGATGAAGAATTGTGACTGGTTTCTCACAAAACAAGGAAAAGCAGTAGAGAGAAGGAAAGGAATGTAGAGCAATGTGAATGTCACAGCAGAGCTACTAACTATCAAATATCGCTCCTTATTTTATCCCTTGTACACTGGGAATTTGTTTTATCCTTAATTTCTTCAGTTTTCAAGTTTATACCTTTATTGGAACAGACTGAAAAAAAAAGGTGCCAAAATTATCCAAGTGGAAACAAAGATTGGTGCTCACTCTGTAAGTGCTTAAGCAGCAGTGGATATATAGCACTGGTTATCAGACAGTCTAACTGCTACTTCCTCTACTAATTATCATTGCTAAAATGAATAAAGGGAGCTATAAGCACCCTGGTATTCTGTTATATTGGTGCAACGATGAAAAAAATCTGGAGCTAAGCCAATTGCTACCCAGACCCCATGACTGTCAGGCCGTGCAGTCAAACAGTTCCCAGCTGAGTCTCCTCACCTGACTCACCTGAGCTGCACCACTGGATCTTCTCTAGAGAGACAATTTATGTAAACAGGGATGGCAGAACTAAAAGCCTTTGGAGTAACCAATGTTCTTCCTTCTCTACCTCTGTTCAGACACCTTGTCTGTTTTTCTCCTTTCCTAATGAGCAGTGTTACATTTTCCATTCTCTCTACCAAATTTTGTAATTCCAACAGTGTTGATGCCTCGCCTTAAAAACATCTATCCTGCAGACTACAGTTTTGTAATACAGCTGTAGAGTTCAGTCAAACCATATGGATCTCAGTAGGTATTTCAGTGCTCACTCTGCAGTTTTTGGTTTTCCAAGTGCAATGTGTAGATTCCTATCATTACTCTAAACAGATAGAACATCTGCTCAATGTGTTTTATAGACTGAAAAGAAGGAAAGGAAGTAATTTTAAACTATATATGGAACCTACATATAAAAATATTAGAAGATTTACAGAGCATGTAACTGTTGGTACAAACCAGGGATACAGAGGCATCTGTAGCTGGTTCCAACGCTGCGACAAATGCCATGTGCACACGGATTCAGAGCACAGAAGTCAATCAGCTGAGCACACGTAGGTCCTGTAAATCCCGGACTACAGCTGCAGGAGAAGGCAAGTCTGTCTGCATAACAGGTTCCATTGTTCTGGCAGGGAGATGACGCACAAGGGTCTATTTTGTCCTCACAAGTGGCTCCTAAAAACCCTAAAGGAAATAAATGGGTTTGATAAATAAGCATTCTGATATGCATACAATTTTAATAACTAAAGCATGTTAAAAGTAAGCCATTGAGAGATCTATATTCCTTTCTTTTCTAATTCTATGAATAGTATAAAAATTCAAACTTCTTATATAATAAACTCTAATTTTGCCCATTAACATTCTATGAAAAGAGATGCTTCAGCTAAAATCATACTATAAATGATTAAGATAGTGAATTGCAAAAATATTTTGTGAAACTGACAGTGTTTATCTGCTTTCTGAGTGAATCTGGCTTGACAAGCAGAAGAGATTTTCTAAAGATCAGGAGCTGGCTAGCCTAGGGAAAACAAAAAGCCAAAACTGACCTATTTTTCCTTACTGTTAACGTGTATCTTAAGTGTAACAACCTCTTAAACAGAACATGGGTTTATTGAGTTTCAATAATTTAAAGAATATCTTTTGCAAGAACAGACTTCTCATTAGCAGGAGAGACAATGATTTATTGAAGCAACACCAAGCCAAAAATAGACATAATGAAAAGGATATTCTTGCCAGGGAACTTTTAATTAGATGTAGGGAAGAATAATATTTTAATAATTCCCAGTAACTAACTACAGCTTGTATCTACACATACAAATATATCATGTATGTAGTAACACAATGCGTGGTTATTGTATCCTAAAGCAAGTCAGAAAAGCATATTCCAATTCTAGAACCCTTCCAAATAAAAGAGCAAACTGTCCTTTCCATTCAATTATTATTATTTTTTTAATAAGTATTTGGTCTATTTGTACAAACCACCACTTTTCAGGCTTAAAATTCCCTGGAATATCTTACATTGTAAAAAAGCTCTTAACATTACAGTAGAATATTAAACAAAGGTGAGTAACCCACACAGAGCACGCTACAGAGTTCTACTCACAGAATTAAGAAAACTTCTATTAATGGAACTAAGAAAAGATGGGGACGCCACAATTGCTCTGTGAGCTCCAGACAAAGTAGGATTTTTTTGGTCACAATTGGCAGCACCATTTTAGGGGCATCTTCAAAATATTA
>WEIT01009044.1:194305-204433 GCA_013389985.1 Dryoscopus gambensis
TATTAGGTGCTGGAAAAATGACTTTCAAAATCACATTTCCATCAGATGTCCATAATTCTTACATCAGAGGTAGGCAATGAAAAACATAGCAAAAAACAATACAATTTACTTTTTAAAAAAAGTAACTAGAAAGAAGAAAAGAAATAACCTATGGATTGGACTTTTAAGTTTTGTCATACAAACTCTGCAACAGATCAGGAGAGAAAATCAGATCTGGCAGGGCACAGAGGAAGAATAGGCAAGAGCCTTCTGGCCTCTCCATTTTGCTATCCCATGGCTCCAGTTGCTTCACGGGCTTTGTCAGGACCACCTGCTCACCAATGCTGAACAGAGAGAGCCTAAAAAAAATACTGTGGAATCCTATACTAGAAGTCCCTCCTGTAGATGATAACTAACCATCAGAAACTGCAAAGAACAGAAACCCCAAGATCAAGGATGTAATTCCAGCAATGGTTCACTGACAGATTAAGAAAGCCGGTACTGTTATAACAAAATCTTGGTCAGATTTAAAAGAATCTGCAAGGACTTTTAACTATTACCAGAAGGAGTAAAGAAGGATCAGCCAATGAGTCCAGTGAAATCTCTCAAGTAATTCTGAAACCAGATTTAAAAGGATCAAGGAGATCTGAGGTCACACAATGACACTAATGCTGCTTCACTACAAGCTTTGCAATAATCTTCCCTCCAAAGAGGAGGTTACTGGCAGATGGCTAATGTTTCAAGTGACAGAGCACTTCAAGAACATATGCAGGTTTAAAATACACCAAAACATGTTGCCCTTGTGCTATCTTTGACTGCACTGTGAAATGTGTTTAGGTGATTCTGGAAGTTCAAATCTCAAGCATGAGTCAAATATCTGAGAATACTCAAAGAAGAAAATATGGAAATCTATTATTCTGGTATTTCTGAATGCACATTTAAATTCGTATCAGTACAATTGTTGAAAACAAATAATGCAAGCAATAACTTTAAAAATCAAAATCAGAGGTGTACTGGCTGAAAACAGAATCAAATTCTGGAGGAAAAAAAAAAATCAACATTGTTCATCTGCAGACAATTATCCCCTGAACTGTTCTTCAACAGAGCTAACATAGACCCAACCCTGCATCTAGGTCATTGCTGGTTTAAAAGGGACATGACTGAAATGCAAAGACTAGTGGTAATCTGAAAGATCTGAATACAAAATTTACCAAGGAATAACACAGAAGGCGAAGGGGGAAGGCAATATTAGAAAATATTTTTATTGGTAAAAACCACAGTACAATGTTTGTGCTTATATGAGCCAGGACATTTGGCTAGTTGTCAAGAAGAGTAACAGTCTTAAGTTAGGTGATATGCTTTATAAATTGCTACAGACCTCCAGGGCAGTGATAGAAACTAGATCAGAAAAACATTTTCAGAAACAGAAAAGCTCTGGATAAAAGCCAGATTTCTCATCATGGTGGGATTTTAGTTACTTGGCTACTGAAAGCAAAAGAGCCATGTGCAAGCCAAGGAAGTTAAACCGCAGAACTGCCTTTTATACATCCTGTACAACAACTAATCTGTTGGAATGTTACACAAGACCCAATTCCAAGAATTACAAGTATGTGAAAAATTAAGTCTGTAAATTGCTAAGGCTCAGCATTACAAAACCTTTAACTTTGAACTACAGGAATAAGTATTAAAAGAAATACAAGCAATTTATTATTTTCCCTATAGAAATTTGTCTCGTGAGGAAATAGAAATAAATGGTATTTCATCAGAATTCTGTAACGAGAAAATGTTACTAATCAGAAGGATCAAGAAATCATTAAAACGCTATAAGATTTTGATTGAAACTCACCCTACCTAAGTCTTTATGGATAAAGATGAATAGATGCTAAACCCATTCAAGCATTAAGGAGAAGTCTATTAAAAATATGAGCAACTTGGGAAGATGCCAGGTAAAAACATTAGATTAGTGGAAAGTACCAGAAACTAAACAGCCATGAAAAATTTTAATTAACAACAAAATGTTCTTCAGGTAAATTAAACTCTTATGGTAATATGAAGAAGTCTGCATTCTGATCACCAGTAACCTTGGGGAATGTTCATATGCAACAGCTGTGTGATCCAGTTTCCTGGAGTAAAGATCGTAAATAGGTTTATTCTATGTAAACCTAAAGTCAGAATGACATCTGCAAGATATACTAGAGAAAAAGGCTTTTACATGAACAATGGAGGAGAGAAAAGAGTGAAAAACTTGAAACTTAAACTATTCTAAATCTCAGCAAATAACTTCTGTTCTCCCAGTCAATTAAGATTCATTGTGACAATGTGAATTTTCTAGCTGCTATTGCAAATCAACACATGAATCACAACTTAGCATCTTCTATAGCTGTCAAATTCTATTTTCTAAACCACAGAAGCCATAATATGAGCATTCATAAATTTATTGCTTTCCAATATTTTCAGAAATACCTGCAGATATGTTAGGACACTTTTGCTCAGTGTGTTGCCAGCAGTAGTTACCTGTAGCTAACTGTCAACAGTAAAATAAAATAAATCTTAAAATGTGAATTTCAATTAATCTATATGTTAAACTCTTTATTATAACATTGTTTTCCCTCAGTCTTCTTCTATTCTAGAGGATGGCTATGACATCCATTATTGCTGATGACCATTTTTCAAAAATATATTGACCCGAATGAAAATATTTCTGCCCCTTCTGTCCAAGCTGCTGACCTCCACATAGAGCAAGTAGGAACAGCCCAAGAACCCAGGCCAGTTTTATGGGGTTGGCCAGCTGAATGCAAGCTATTTTTATCAAAGATTAATGTTTTCCTATAACACTGAAGGCAGTTCATGTGTACTTATCATTAGGACATCAAACTTGCATGGAACAGACTTCAGAAACATCTTGCAACAGAAGTTTATTTCTTTATTAGAACTGATCTGCGCTTTGCTCGTTACTATCTGGCTTTGCTCTAAACCACAGTCCACTACTAAATTATTTTAATATTATCTTATAAGCAAAATTAACAAAGGGTCTCCAAATCTTTAAGATATGTAAAACAAATATACACACAAGTACCAAGTCTTTCATTCTATCTAATTTTACAAAATTTGTGTCTGGAAGGAACACATTTCCTAACCATACAATCAGGCAATTTCCATACAGTTGGGGTTTTTCATTTTAACTTCTAACAAAGATTTCTGTGAATTAGCTTCAACATGTCTGAACTTACATTTGTTTATTTATTTAATAATATCTGTTTATTAATTTAATGTAATAACATTTATTTATTCCAACCAGCATTTTTTAATGTTTCAAATTATTATTTGTATATTTAGTTCCATTTCAAGGTATTTGGGAAATACACATAACTTCTCAGAAACTTAAAGAAAATGGAGTAACCAAATTTGTAAACTGATGAGCAGTACCCCAATCAGCTCAAATAAAATGTATTAATGTTACTGTCAATACCATAGTCTGTTATACACTACAATAAGTGGAAGAAAATGAGAGGAGATATTTAAGAGTGATAAGGATGGAATGATTCTGAATAGAAATGTCAAATATTCATTTTCGAGCTGACATGTTTACTACATTTAGGGTTTCAGAATGTCTAGAAGTTCCTTTACACAATCATTTGAAGGTAAGAGTTACTAAATGCACGTTTATTGACACAAAATTAATAAAGGAATCAAAGATCCCTACCCCACTGTAAGCAAGTACAAGATCCAAACATTAGTTTCACAATAACAATATCAAAATTTTAAACAAATTCTTTGGTCTTTAGTATTACTTAAGCTTCTTCACTAGAAATTCAAATATAAAATCCAATTTTCTCTTTAGCACAGGTGATTCAACAACTTCAGATAAGAGTTTATTTTCTAACATATTTTGGATATTAAAACCTACAGTGCATCCCACAGAAAACAGAATCTGTAAGCATAATGAAATTTTCTTTACTAAAGGACTCTTAAGACAGTAAAATTGTCTAAAGAATCATCATGAATTGTTCACATGTGAGATAGGCTGCTTTTTCAGTGCCTCAGATCTGGCCTTCTGTCAGTTATCACATGCTTTTTCATGAACCTCAGATCTCATTTGTAAAAGAAACACACAATCTCAAGATCATTCTTCATTGTTTCCATCTCTTTCCTTTATCTGCCATCTTCTTTTCCCTTCGTGATACTTGCCATATTTCTTTATTCTTTTCTGCAAGCCACATTATATCTGCAGTCAGTAGTTCCTACACAAACATAAGCTCCTTGGCTACCTTTCCCCACTGTGCTGAATTAGCACTACAGAAAGAAAAGCTTTTTCTCAACAAGCCATTACTATTAAGCACAGCAGAATAGCAGCAGAGCAAGAGACCTCACTTAAATTAGAAAATTAGGGGTTGGTAGGCAAATTTGCAAGCTACTGCATCTGCAATTTTCAATTAACTATTCTTTGTTGTACCCACAAAAATTACTGAATCTCTTCAAAACCCAAACAAAAGCTCTGAAATTATGCCTCTGTGAGAGGATAACACCTCAAAAGATGTAAGAATGATCAAGGGACAGTCATCAGTAAACTTATACAATACATTTTGTTAAATCAGCTCTTTCTTTCCTTCCAAGAAATATCTGAATTATTTAGCTTGTTGGCATTAGACCTTCCAGAACAAAATGAAAAAGCAACACCGTATTACTTAACATGGCCCCGAGGCTACTCCAGAGCAACAGACGGGCCCCTGCAGACAGGCAGTGCCACGTCTGTGCCAACACTTGCCCTCATCACAGGGACAGCCCAGCTGTGTAACTTCATGAGAAACACTCACTCTTTGAACCACCAGCGACCATTAGAGAGAAACTTTGAGACTGCTCTTGAGTTATCACAGGCTGATACAAGAAGAGCAATCATGCACACAACATGGCATTTGTTCCTGTGAATCTAAGAGTGATCTTCTCATGTTGAAGGAACTAACATAAAACTACTTCTTCCAAAAGAAATCATCCTGGCCAGTTTAGAAAGTGATTTCTGAAACATTCTATCCCCTCCAAAGGCTTTCTCTACACTGGAAATAATGCAGGTCAGTGTACAACACCTGATTTTAACAGGAGTTATAAGTGTATTTCAGTAAAACTCTTTTTCCTTTGTTGCCCTAGTGCTTTTGAAAACATCTATACCGTGTGAGCATGTCAGACACATAAATGAACAAGAAGAGTAACAGCTTTTCCCCCAATTCCATCTCTGCTCTACAACACAGCTGTTCTGGGAAACATGGAAATAATACTTGAGACTAGAACTGGTAACTGCACAGAAAGTTTCAAAAAAATGACCCAAAAAAGCATGTTTGCCTATCAACAAAGCCTAGGAGCAGAAATATTCTTCTTGACATTGCTAAAAAACTGTTTTGGTTTATTCTTTCCTATGGAAGGGTCAAAAATCACATTGTGTCTTTAAGGCAATTCCAAAAACCATAGAAAACCTCAAGACTCCAAGCAGAAAAGGGGCGCAAGCTTGTAACACATAATATAAACAGAAGTGCCAACAAACAAAAGACCAGAATACTAAGAAAGCAATACCAATGTGCCCAGAAGGAAAAAGAGCAATGCATATAGCCTAAACTCTAAGATAGTACAGTAACAGTGCCAAAATAAGCCTACTTAAAGCAGAGCACAAAACAGAAACTATTGGAAACTTATCAAACACAAATATAGATCGATGCAAAAGAAAGGAACAGAAGCTAAATATTCAAGGAACAAAGCAGGCAACAAGACTGAGGAATCAAGTAGCTTAACACAGAGATCCAAACATGAGCAAACAGAGAAGAGACATCAGTGACTTGGTTCTCCTGCAGCACAAAGCTGCTGCCGGTGGGAATTCCACACACCAAGCATCGACACAGCAGGAACCTCTCCATCAGTGTCCTTGGGGAGAAGGCTCCTTGGGGAGGTTTCCCTCTCCTGCGGTCCCCACAGCGCGGGGGCACAGCCTGGGCCCTGCACAGGCAGCAGGTGCCTTTGCAGGAGCCGCGCTGCTGCTGGCGGCAGCGCCAGGGCCGCGGGCCAGGCCCCGCTGGCAGCCGGCCCCGCTCCCCTCACAGCTAATTGCCACTGGCACGGGGTCCCCGAGCCGAGAGCAGCCACAGCCCCGCACGGTGCCCGAGGCAGGGTGGCATTCGGGCACTGAGAGCTGCTCCTGGCACCGCAGCACAGCCACGGTGCCTGGCACAGCCCAGCAGAGCCCTCCAGGGACCTCAGCCCACCAGTGACCCTGTCCCGTGGGCAGCGGCGCCACGGCGGCAGGAGAGGAGCTGAGGTATGATCAGCATATTCATTAACAGGTCATCAGGAGAGAGCAATTAATGAGCCACGCACAGAAACAAATATGGCAGATATAAAACAACCAAATATCCCAGCAACTGCTTTTCTCAACATTATTGGAAAGATCATTTCCTGCACAGCATCCTTAAAGATTCTTCAACAGATTTCCTAAGAAAATTGCAAGTAAATTATTGGCCAAGTCTAAAATCTAATATTTTTCTCCTGAATTTCACTACCATTTACAAGGGAAACAATTTCCAAAATTTTTTCTCATGCAGGATCTGCACGGTTTGTCAGTATGTCAGTGTCCATGTTTCAACACAGCAGTTAAGTGTTAAAGCATAGCACTCTAGAACAGCAAGGAATCAGCCTGAAGAAACTACAAATAATATTCATTACTAAGCAAGTAGATATTACCAGAGCACTTACCAAAGACTTGCAACCTTAGAGCAAGCATTAAGGTGCTCGCAGAACAAAACTAACATCCACAGATCAAGGAAGGACAGAAGTATAATTAGCTCAAAGTTCTAAATAACTAATAGGAGGCTTCATAATTGAAAGCTTCCACTCATGATAATTTTTTCATGCGCAATTTAGAGATCTGTCATTGCAGTCAGCACAGTGTTATGAAAGCACACTCTGGCATTGGGGTGTCCTTATTTCACATTTACAAGGTTTACCAGTGAGAATCAGTGAGAAGCTTTCATATCAAGAAAGGAATATGTCCAAATGTAAAGGAGAGATGATTAAAACTTTAGGGGATTGAAATATTCCTTCAGTTATTACTTTTACACACTTTTTAGCCAACCAGCCCATATGCAGAAATGTGCAAATACTACAAGGGAGGCATCTTTTCTCACACGTTTAGTGGACAACATAAAAATCAGATCACACCCTAAGTCTCCTCAAATTCACCTTTCTCATCAGTGCTGGAGCCTGATTTCTACTGCAGAATGAAAAAACATTTCTGCACCACATGTACACTGGAACACTCAACTCCTACAAGACTTCATATCCTACTGCTGATTAAACCAAGATTTTTCATCTGGTTTTCTTTTCTGCTTACAATTACAGGCTAAGGCATGGTTTTAAAAACATTTAAATATACATATCTACATGTCAATATAACTGAAAATTGAGACTAAGTACACCCCACAAAACAGCTCTTTGTATGAGGTACTAGACAGGTGTTTGCTGTTTACCTTCTGGGCACTGACAGCTGAATCCACTGATGTGGGATGAGCAGGTACCTCCATTCTGGCATGGCTGCTGGATGCAATGATCGATCTCTGACTGGCACAGCTCTCCAGTGTAACCTACAAAACAGCTCACAGTATTCAGAAGATGGAGCAAAAACGAGGGTTTACCACCAAATGTATTGCTCAGCCATCCAAATACTACCATTACTTTTCTTGAATAAAATTAACCAATGTAAGCAATAGAATCCAGGACAGTCTTCTAATTTCTTATAAAATGAGATTTCTAATGAAAACATATACTTCACTGGAGAAACATAAAAAATAGCAGAATTCTAGAGACTACATCAATTGTATTCTACCAACAGCAATATTCTGACATCACTAGTGAATTGGTGATAGGCGCTGGGTCCTCATCAATACCCATATAACCAAAAAAATAAACTTATTTTGGAATAGTTTTCAAATGCAACTTGAATCTCAAGTCAATAATCTTTAGCAAGGCTTTAAACAGAACTTGACACTAATGAATTATTTGTGCATATGCTGAATGACTGTCATTTGCTCCTACTTCTGGGCTTCAGAAAGAGTGTTTATTTTAAGTGGGAGCTGTGAAGAACTGCTCAGCACAGTTACAAACTCTTCCAAATAAGCTTCTATAAGTTCACAAGCTACAGATTGTGTGTACTGTACCATTTGACCATAAGTTTGCTTTGTTCCATATGTCTGATGTCTGTAACACATCCCCAAAAAATGAACAAACTTAAAATACAGTCTAAATTATTCTACACTCCATACTTAAATTTCTTAGCAAATACCACACATTCCCTTCTCTAATTTTTATTTACCTTCAAGAAAATATCTTGGATGCATGACTGAAGAAAAAACTACATGCTACACAGAGACACATTTTTTTAAAAGGAACCCTACAAAAAATTAAAAATATCTTCCATAATGAGCATGTTTAACTGAAGGGCTGGTGTTAAAGACTAGTAAGCTATGACAAGATGAACACTGCTATGAACAGGTATAGATGACAAAGACCCCAAGGTGAGGGAGAGGACATACCTGGATAGGATTTAGCTGATGCAGGGGAGAAAAAGCAAAAAGAAGGAGAAAAAAACCCCAAATTAAACAATAGAGGGGGGAAACCCCCATGGTTTTATTAAATAATTATTTTTAATACAATCAAAATTAAAATTTGCATGTCTTTTGGCCAGAGTGATACCCATACCTGTTAAATTTATGATGCCACCATAAAATGGCTGTCAATAGAGATTATTAGAGGTGCTACAGCACTAATACAGAAAAGCATCTATAAGACTTTCTGTGTACCTTCCACTTTTATATGAGCGATAAATTATAAAACTTCTGTGCAATGCAAAGCCTGGAAAAAGAAACTGCTATATATTTTAAATGATTCTATGAAATCACCTAAACTGCGGGGGAAAAATGAGGTTTAAAGCCAGAAATGTGGTCTCTATGGCAGGTCCTCTTGACTTTGTTGAAGCACTTGGAGTGAGGGATGTCAGCTTCACTCTAGAAAACTAGGGATTTTCTGTAATTCTTACTGGTCTGAAATTCACATAAATTGTACAAAACCAACGATGAAGTATTATAAAAGACTGCATCCACTGACTTCTTTCATCTGTAGGCTTCACAGCTTTTCTAGTTCTCACCTTCAGCTCATTATTTTTATGAATTGTAACACAGTATTGAATAGGGTCAATTCATTTAAACATTCTTCCATCTTAGAACTGTTACCAAGTTTGGGAAAGTTCAAAATTATCCTGGAATTCAACATGTATCCAAAAGAATGTGGCATGAAGGCAGAAATTATTATGCTGCTCTGAATCTTGCTACAGGAATTGGACTTCCTGCAATTGTCATTACAGCTTCCAGGAAAACTCATCAGAAATAATATCTTATGACAGATTTATAAAAATAAATATGTCCTATCTTATTGCCACCTATAGTGCATGTTTTTGTCCATTTGAAAGAGAATATGATTCAGGAATAGCATCCCAAATATGTTGCAGGGACTAGAAATGCAGAGGTACTAAACAATCACCATGGGGGGGCAGGGGAAAGCAGGTTTTTTGTGAGATACACATTAAGCATCATTACACCTCTGCATTTCCGGCTGGTATTTAATGTCATGACACTTCCTTCTATCAAAATTTGGGAAACATGATCATACTCACATACAAATGTTTCTGAAACTTGCATATGGAGACATATAAGATAATTAAACTCTTATCTACAATTTTCTTTAATATTTTTCATATGAAATTAATATTTTTTAGAAATTCAAAGTTAAATGAAAACAGCTCATTTTCCTGACTGCTTTTTAGTGTGTGGACACAAATTTTGGTGGATAAAATAATTATGGGTAGAAACACAGACCACTAAAGTTAACAATGATTGAGCCATTTGAATGACATTAGACATTTGATATNTTACAAAAAGATATGCCTCGAATGTTAAGCAAAGCTGCATTATTCAAGGCATAATTCAAAACCTACCAGGCAGACAGCTGCAGGTGAAATTGTTCCTGTCATGTTTCTGTGCTACATCAGTGCAGGTCGCGTTGTTCTGGCAAGGTTGGCTCTGACAGGCATCAAATTCTTCACACAGGGAACCCTTAAAT
>WEIT01009045.1:0-27803 GCA_013389985.1 Dryoscopus gambensis
AAAAACCCAGGAAAGCGAACACTGATGCCTTAATCTAGGCCTGCCTTGTTTTGACAGACTGTGCCTCCCTCCTCCTCCCATTGTTGTATTTTGTGGGGTTGGTGGATGTTTGAGGATGGGTTGGTGGTTGGTTGGTTTGGTGGGGGGACTTCAGTTTGTTCGCCTTTTTTTTTCTTTCAGGTATTTAATCATGATCAAGACACCAGTTTTCAATTCATGAAACTGTGTTTTGTATTTTATACAATTAATGTCCGTCAGCCAGTTTCTTGATGGCAGCATTCATGACATGGATGGAACAGTAACTATTAAAAATAACAGCCCCTCATAATTAATTCTTCTAATATTCCAATGGAACGTTTAAATCATTATGAATTCATTTTGCACTCACAAGAATGTAATTAATATGTATTTCCAAAGGAATTCATGATGATCTAGTAATTAATCAATTCATATAGGTTCTAGTTCCCAAGGAACTTAAATCAAGTAAATCAAACAAATATTCCCAAACACCAACTTCATTAAAGGATGCTGTATTTAGACAAATAAACCCAACTAATATACTGACATTCTAGAGTTTCCCCTCACCCCTTGAAAATAAATTCCTCAATTCTTTCCTTGAATATCCATTTTAGCAATATGGAAGTCCTCATGGAAATAGCATTCACACAGCTGTGCTTACATAAATGGTTCCTAATGCCCTAATACACAGCACATTTCCGAAACGGAAATGTTGTTTGTTTACAGTTTCAGCATTTTGTAAATTCTCTGAGTTTGTATGTCAAAAGATAAGCCCATCATGTGAGTTGCTCCGAAAGTCAACACAACTGTACACAAACTGTAACCAAACCAAAAATGGTTTTATGGGGCTATGAGAGTCTGCGTTCATAAATTTAATTTTAATCATCTTACTCTTTTGAGTAGAGTTTCCCTCTTCCCTGCCCTGCCCTTCTGGCCTCCCAGTATTATGCTGTAGAGGATAACACATGTCATTTTAATGTTAGGCAGAAGAGTTTGAACCACATTTAAACCAGAAGATTGCAAATTTCCCAATCATTACAGTGTAGGTAAGAGCTCCATACTAAATGACAGCATTATATTCACTGCAGTACAAGAATACTTTTAACATGTACTTGTGGAATTCTTTTTTTTTTCAAAAAAGGGAATCAAATGTTATGGATTGCTGTGCCTTCAAAGGTATGAATCCTCAATCTGTAAAATTACCCACCCAAACACAGCCATCAAAAATTTTTAAATTCAGTATCTGCAAGTATGAATCATACAAACTTCAAGTTCACTGTAAATTTAGGGGAAACATGTGCCACATGTGGAAGAGAAGTGAGCAGGATGCTCCACTTTGGTTCTAGCTGAGGGCTCAGAGGAGGATGCCATTCTAGTCTCCAAACCAGGGAGATGCTGTGGGAATCCTGTGGCTCAGTTACTGTGCTGCCTTTAAACCTCATTTAGGAACCAAAATTATCTCCTCTCTGTACTCATGGTTTTCCAAAATCACCTATTACAAACACAACTTTCATTCTGAGCAGCCACAAAGCCTGGCTTCTCTACTTTTGACTTAGGTATTTCATTTTACCAAAAAGCTATTAACTTCTTACCCAGAGAGATTTACCTGATTTGTGTCACTTATGTTTTTTCTTACATTCAGATAAATAAGCCACTATAGGAAAGATCTGGACCACTGAAAAAAAATGTCTGTACTATTGAAAAGAGATCCATTTATTGCAGAACAGACCAAGGAAAACATCTTTAAGTGTTATTGCTTTTTTCTGCTTTCTTGTTATTCAAGATCAGCTATCTAGCAATGTATTGGAGGCAAAACCATAAATATCCTCTTTTATTTTAATTATTGCTGGTATTCTCCCTCTTACTCAGGACAGCTCTCAAATAGCTCAAATGCCTTTGAGGGAAACAAATCACAAGAGACCGGTCAGCTAATATGGACACGTGGGAATGAGTGTCAGCAGCTGCATTACAGATTTCATGGGACACATCCAAATTGTCCCAGTGGTCCCAACTGAGCACCAGTTGAATGGTGGGAGAAAAAAACCCCAGCCCTAAAAGAGCCCTGCGGCACAGGATCCTCTGTGCACAGCAACCACTCAACAGCAACTGCTCAACACCAATTCCTGGGATCAGTCTGAAGGGATATCCTTTAGTCAAACAGTATACATTTCCAAAGAGATATTTTTACTTACTGGTTTTACTTAAAAAGAATTTATTTTCCAAAGGAAATCATTGCAGATTATCTTGGGAAAAGTTGCCTACGCTGCCAAGATATTTTGTTTGCTGTCTGTCTCATGTTCTTTAGAAACCCACATACCATATCCTCCTAAAAGGCTTCCATTTCTTTCTCTTTACCACATTGGAAATTCCTCATTTTAAACTGACTGAGATTCAGAAAACAGCCACACTACAAAGCATAGCACAGCAAATTAGCCTGAAGTAGGTGCCTCACTGAGCCAGGAACAGTATGGAGACTTAATTTGTAAACTGGTTTCCACAGTAATAAATTAAATTTAAAAGGCCTGGAAGACATATTCACAAATGATTCATATAATTTAAATTAGCTCCATTGCAGTGCTGAGATTTAGGAATGTTTGTAGAGTTTTGTTTTGTTGTTTTGATTTTAATTTATTGCTTCCTGCATGGTCACTCAAAGAAAGAAAAAAATAAGCCAGCTGTACACCATTGTACTTCAGACTTCAGAGAAAGGAGAAGAAACTTCTGTGTTCACAACCAACATTCACCACAGCTAATAAGCACTGAATTACGTGCCTCAGACTTCCAGCTCTGAAGTGTTCACAAAAAGCCACTTGCTTTTCAGTGGTAAGACAAAAGCGCTCCTGAAACCTTAATGGAGGTCATCAAATCAAAATAGAAAAATTCATCAGGAACACAAATAGCTTTGCAGGAAATATTATGGTAAGTGGAAAAGCATTTAGTAACTCACAGAGTCACTGCAGTCTTGACCTGACATAAGGCTGAAGCTGTAGCAGTTTGAGATAGCTTTTGTTCATACAACACAGGCCACAGCCAAATGATTCTTTCCATTTTGAAGGACTCCAAGAACTTCCTCATAAGAGTCCTGTTGGGCACTGGGAGTGTTTGCTCTTAACCAACATGAGGTACTTTTTTAACATGTTTGTGGTGTAGCTGAAAAGGAAAGGCAGGCTTCAAGGCAGGGACAATCTGGCCCAGCCAGGAATGGTTAACGGGAAGTAGTCATACCTCAGTCATCTCCAGGATAGTTCTATAAGGAGAAGTTCTGTAAAATTTTAACCTAAATGTTACATGTCCCTTACCTGGATTGGGTCATAACCCAAACCACAAGCCTCTGCTTTTGAGATATTTTTGGCTCTCTACAATTATCTTCTTTACATTCTTCCACGACGCCTGAAATCCTGCTGCAGGTCACATCCAAGGAAAGACCTACCACTACTTTCTCTAGGCTAGAACTTTATTTATGTTGTATAGCCAGGAGATCAAAGGGAGTTACACATGTGGTTTGTGGATTCCTCTGAGTGCAGAAAAATAAACCCAAGTGACCCTCACACAACATATGGAAAAGAAATTAAAGGGGAAATGATGATATGATTTTAGCTTGAACGCATCTTAAGACAGCTAGAGAAACCCATGGGAGCATTATATATATACTCCTACCCCATTATAAACTCAAATCTTAAAATAAAAAGTATTTCTAACGATCACATTATGTTTTGCAGATCTAGAAGTACCCCAAAATTAATGTTTCTAATCTTGATCCTTCAATCAAGAGATACACAGACAAAAAAAAAAAAATCTATCACCCAGTAGTTCTTAGGTATTTTCCACTGACCTACTACCATTTTCTCTCTTTGGAATTCCCTATTAAGGGGAAAAAACCAAAAACCTTCATTGATACAGAAATTGTTCTACCCTTTTTTGAAGCTGACACCTGTAAAGTCATTTGGTCTTGTGAGTCTGTAACCGCAAAAAACCCCCAAAAACACACCAAAAAAAAAAAAAACCAACAAACCACCAACCCCCAAAACAAAAAAAGAAAATTAAACAAAACCCAAAACCACCCACAACACACACAAAAACAAAAACCAAACCAAATGAAAAACCCCACCAAACAAAAAACCTGCAAACAAACCAAAACACCAAACCCAAAAGAAATAGAAAAAAATGCTTTGTTCTCAAACCCACTAATACCTAATGCAGGGCTCAGTACATTACACAGCTACAACTGCCTTTTTTTGGTAAGGCAAAATTAATTTTTACACTTGCTACCCATTATCTACTGGAAGATCTTCTTCTGCAGCAATTGCCCCTGAACAAAAATAATTAAGCTTCCAGAATATTGAAGATACACTTGTGCAACCTGTCTAACAGTTCTTTGCCCAAAATTCCTTTCTCAGGAACAGGAGCAGGCTCAGGAACATTCAGGGACCAGAAAACAGATTAGATGTTCAAACAGCTTATTTTCAGTAACATAATTTTTTAATATATAGCCTGAATAAATGTTTCCATCTATATCACACCATCAAAGAAAATCAAATATGAAAAATGTGTCTTTCTGGCCAAGCCATGTTATCACTTTAAGATTAATAGTTTTCTTTAACATGATAAGTATTTCAGAACATAGCCAGGTCTTTAAAGACTGAGGCTTTTTTAATCTACCAAATGTCAAACAGGGACATTAACCATGTGGTACAAAGTTCTACTAAGAGTTCTTGAGGAAGGAGAGATTAAATTTGCTTCCAAGGTCTATTCAGCCCTATAACTGTTTCTCTATGCAGGAGTTCTTCCTCTTGCTGAAACTTCTGCTAGCAAGGTTGTGGTCATACACAAATTCATAACTCAGTGTTGAGCTAATTTATTGAAATAATGCAAGAGAAAGCACAAATATACCTAAAGGCTGAAGTTATGCTTGTTATTTCAGCTACCAACACTTTTCTTTTTCTTTTTTTTAATTACAAAGAGTGTATTTTAGAAAGTTTATTAAGTAAAAGGTTAAGGAGGAGATAGCAAATGTTATATTAAAAACACTCCAGTACACCAACCAGCGTTTCACATCTTTGTCCCTGTCCATGCCAAGGGTCTCCTATTAAATAATTTTGTATAAACTCCCTTTATTTGATATGGAGTTTCCATCAACCAAATATTTCTCACTTGCATGTTTCTTTATTTGCCTTGTGTTTTTCTAGCTATGGAATAGCAACTTCTAAAGGGACTGCAGAAAGAAAACCAAATAAAAAGCTTGCTTAGCATGATGTCCTTGATTAGGACCTGTAAAAAGAGGAAATTAAGGATGACAGTGACAGCTTGCTACTCTATATTCAATAAGAACTGGCCTCTTTGTGGCTATGGTTCATGCAGAATGTGCAGTTATCTAATACAGCTCAATTCTGGCAGCAGAACAATTAGAATGCAAAGCATAACTTAAAACAGGCTCTGGAAATATTTTTTCCCCTTTCATTGTGACGTCTTCAGCACACTTTAAACAGAAGCCTTGTGATCATATCCTATGCTGAAAATCAAAATTCATATCCTGAACCCAAATGCAGTTTTTAAAATACTTAATGATGTGAAAATTGAATACAATAAGACTGAAGAAATTAAGTGGAAAAGGGTTTTGGTGCCTACACAAAATCCAAAGAAAAATAAGTGCTATATTTAAGCATTAAATCCTAAAACTGACCTCTGTTCTATGGTGAGCTCAAGCCAGGCTCTTATGTCAATTAATATGTCAATTATGTGCTCAAGGTGGGCAAAGCTCAAGCACACCACCACCAATAGTAAATCTTGCACATCTCCCTTTTTTTGAATGACTCACTTCTAGCCAAGACTGTAAGAATCCGGCAGGAGTTTCCTACATAACAATAATCATCACCCTTTCTCCCCAGCTGGTCTGCAGGGCTTCCTGGTGAGATGGCCACGCTGCAGAGTATAGCCCAAAGTCAAGTCACATGCAGATTAAAATACCTCTCTTCCTACACATTTCCGCCCTGGGGTTATTTTTTCCTCCAGAAACACATTCTTAAGCAACTTTCTGTTTCACTGATGATAGCTCAGGTACTTCAGTGGCAGCCTGAATGGCAGTGGGAGGGAAACCCAATACCCAAACAACTTCCATCTCCGGAAGCTTGTGAATTGCCTCTGCCAAAGGCTAGGTGAGTGTCTGGTTTGGCCTTATTACATGCTGTTGGCCACTGTTAGAGACAGCCTGCTACTCTGGACTGATGCTTCTCTGATTTTGGGACATTCTTATATGTGCATGCTGTGCTCCTGCACTCTGGTCTAACCATCGACTGCAAGAGGGAAAGCCCTTTGTCTTTTTCTTTTGGAATTATCAGGATCATTTCATCCCTCCATTCTTAACTGGTAGAATTTCTAGCAGTTCTGTTCTTCCTCCCAAATTCTGTTTATGTTAAATTCAGTATCTCTCAATGTGATTTTCAACAAAAACAAGAAAAGCATAGCTTTAAAAGAGAACATCGAGTCGGGCTGTTGGATGTTATCCAGTGATCAGAACTGTGGAGACTTCTAGTCATTTCAAACCCAGCCAATTAACAAGCTACAGCAACAAGTCAACCAAGTACTTTTAGAAATTATATATTTACCCTTTAGTTTGAGGTCCACATTGTGTCGCAGCCAGGGATAAACACCATAGTTGGACATATCTTCAGGAATAGGGTTATTATATATCCAGCCATCACATGCAAATCGGTAGAAGTTCTCACATGGATCTACAGATTGATTTATCTTGCTCAGGATGCCAGCAGCTGTACAAAAGAAACCACATAGATTTTGTGGAACACTTTTTTTTCTAAACAGAGAATTACACAAGGCTACAGTCCAGAAATGATGATTAATGAGAAACAAACAAACAAGACAAAATATCTTCAATTAATCTTCTTGAGTGCCATACAGCAATGATGCCTGAACTTAGCACTACATGAACAGGAACTGCTGGAGCCAGACACCTGAAGACAGGCTCTTCATTGTTGCCAGGATAGAATTAATTGCCTTAGGAATTTAGTAGCAATACATATTAGGTAGATTGTGATTAGCATTTCAGTAAATATGCGCTTTTTACCTCTGTCTAAATACTGCACAAGAAAACAAATAAAATTCTGATCTGCCATACACTGGAAAAGATAATTGTAGTATTTTCAGCTCCATTTTGTGACTGCTTCCCCACCAGTTACTCTCGCAGGTGAAACAGAGGTGGTAAGAGAAAGATCAGTCTCACAAGCCCAAAACTCAGTAGCTTTAGTACCTAATCATAAAATCATGGAATAGTTTGGGTTGGAAGGACCCCTTAAAGGTCACCTAGTCCGACCTTCTGCAATAAGTAGGTACATTTTCAACTAGACCAGGTTGCTCAGAGTCCCATCCAACCTGACCTTGAACACCTCCGGAATGGAGCACCCACAACTTCTCTGGGTGACCTATGCCAGTGTTTCACCACCCTCACCATAAAAATTTTCTTCCATACAACTAGTCTGAATCTACCCTCTTTTCATTTAAAATCATGTAAAGTCTGTGCCAGATCTGGCATCTCTGTGCTTAACAATTCACTTGCTAGTTTTCTGATTACTGGAAAGGAGGCAACAAAATATACCTGAAGATCCAGTCACTCAGCATTTTTTTCCTATTAAAAAATCAGAAAAATATAACCCCTATGGGAAACTTTGAGTCAACCTGGTCAGACTAGCATTAGACCAAATTAAAACACGCATTTTAATTTTACAAAATAAACAAAACTGAAGCAACTTGAACAGTGACTTTTTAAAAAGTTCGAGGCTGTTTTTCTTTCTCCATCATTAATTAAGCTTTCTGAGTAAAATGTATAATGGGAAAAAATTAAATGGTATAAATATCTCATTAACAAACTATAATCATGATATAATTGAGAGGATAAAGTTGTTGCTTACCAGCTTCAATGCATTCTGCAGTCAAACAGTACTGTTGCTTCGGATGAAACTTTATAAGACCTTGGCTAACTGCAAAATGGAAAACTGTAATGAGATCATTTGCAATGAATTTTGACAACTGCAGCCAAATGTTGAGTTCTTGATCATTCCAGTATCAGTGCAGCTTCTGGTCCCAGTGCCTCTCTGACTGCATTGATTTAGACCACTTAGAATGTACATTAAGTAAATATTTAGAATGTATATTAAATAAATACTGAAGCTTGTTCAAATAATTTTCCCCTCCTGATCCCACTTTCTCTTTCCCCCCTCTTTGCTCACAGACAGCACGGGCTGTTCCTGCACAGTGCCTGGAGTAGCATCACTTCAGCCCTACTCACTGACAGCAAACACTACCACAATACAAACAATTCAGCACTGTTTTCATCCTCCAGAGCTTGGAAACACAGGAGAATAGAATGGCTTGGGTTCAAAGGGATCATAAAGATCCTCTAATTTCAATGCTCTGCCATGGGCAGGGACCTTCTACTAGACCAGGTTGCACCTTCCATGATTGGAAATGCCACACGGAGCAGTCTCACCACCCTCTGCAGGGTTTCCACAGCTGCCCTGAGCTGCAAGGCCCACGCTGCCCTGCAGCACTACTGCACTGCCCAGCACGATCCAGCACCAACAGGACACTCCCAGGGTCTCCTTATTCCAGCCTGGAATAAAGAAGATTTTAATGGGCACAGGGATTGCTGTGCTTTATAAGGCACAACCCAGTTTCTGTCTGAACTGTCTCCCAAAAGTATTGTGACTGCATTTGCTTCCAAAAACCTTGCTGAGAAGAACTATGAAATTGTCAGTTAATTTACGCATCTTTTAAAAACTTGTATTACAACTGCCACTGAAATTTAAGCACAGGAATTGCTAATTTCAGACACTACTCTCAGGCAGCAAATATGCAGATAATTGATACTTGGGATTAGGGAGGGAGGATCCCAAGGGGTAGGTGAAATATGACTCACTAGATGTGCTCAGTAGGCATAAAGAAATGTCTCATTCTATCCATTATCTTAAAACAGTCCACAGCAAAAATAAAAAAAAGCAAAAAACACTGAACAAAAAAACCCAATGATGGAATATATTATGGTACCATAGCTTTAACAGTGCTACTAGTTATAAAGCAATTTCTGCTGTAGTTATATATTGTTCAAAAGTGATCGAAAAATGTGAAAAGGCACTTCAGCCCCCGAAATTTTTTTTTATACGAAGTCCTAAACTAGAATTGAATATAAAGCTGTTTCATCTCTTCCAACCTCACAGTTTTAATGACAATTAATGACAGAAATAGCTGGATTTCAATCAAAGTTTCTCAGAAAATGGGAATGTGAAACTATTTCTGGACAGCTTTTCCAAAGCTTGCATTGACTCAGTGAAACACAACACCTCAACCACCTTTGTAAATTAGCCAAGAAATATACAAGATTTTGAAGAATACAAAGGTTATAATTGAAATATTGAAGAACAGTAGAACATAGAGAAGTGGAAATCTCCAGAATATGATTTTGAGCCACTACAAATAGGAAATAAAAATAATGGATAATGTTCCTTTCAATTAAGTGTTGCACTCCTCCCAACTCACTTTTTTTCTCCAATTAGAATTTAGCCATTTAGAATCCATACAGGTCTTGAATGCTTTCTAGAGTTTTTTTCTTAAAAAAGCGGAGAAAGGAGGGAAAAACCCAGACAACACTTCATTCTTAATCTGAAGCAGCCCTTGTGTTTTTGATACTTATAAACAAAAGCAAAATACCATTTCAACTGGGAAACTTACAACTTTATCATTAGAACAAATTTTTTTAAAAAAATCTTTGGCAGTAATATTTCCCATTTAAGTAACAGCTAATTTTGACAGAAAAAACTTTGCACAGTTTTGTTCTCTTGCCTTTTTATTGTTAAGAGAACTAATCATTACATTATGACTTAGAGTCATGGTTATAACCCTCAGTGTTCTAGCTTCTTCCTTTATAAGCCTGTTTCCAGATTATTAAGCAAATACACACCACAATGAAGTTTTTTAAAAAATAAATCTATAGGGAAAAAGGCATACAAATGCACAGATGCAAATAACGTGAAGGTTCCCGTGATGTGAGAAGCCCAAAGGACTACCAAGTCAGGAGGAGAGGCTCTCAAACTGAGATTCAAATCTGCCTGACTTCTCGCCCAAGGGAACTGGACGGCAATCTGCTTCCTCCAAGGAGGAGGTGGCTCCTGCCCTGTCACAGCCCCTACTCCTACCACAGCATCACAGGCAGGGCCCCAGGAATGCCAAGCCACTGCCCTGGTAGCTCCCCACTAGAGACAGTGAAGTCACAGCCAGCACGAGCAAGGAACAGTAAATACCTGATTCTCCCACATCCTCCTTAGGTTTTGTAGGAACTATGAGAAGAAGAAAGCAGAAGAAAGCTACATTTCACTCCTCAGGCTGGAAAATTGATTTCAGGTGTACCAGAAACAGCAAGTTTTGCAGAGTAAATGAAAACTGAATGAAAAAAAGCATCTTGAGGTGCCTGAAATGTTTCGCATGGACAGAAATAATAATGTCCATTTCTACAGTTTAATAAAACTAAAAAATAGTTAAGCTCAAACTTACAAACAAAACTATATCACAATGAAACATGGAAACCACTAGTTGAGAAAATGTTAAACCAAAACAGTTTAACTTTTTTTCCTTTGTTCTTTAGGTTAAAAATTTCACACAATTTCCAAACAAATCCTAAAAGCATTTTGGTTGACCCAAGGCCAGCATTTTTATTTTCTTAGCAGCTATGCCAATGAAAATTTTGACACTGGATCCCTGGCTACAGAACATGCTGCAGGCACGCTTGGAAAACTGTCTGCAAGAATTAATATATTGGCTTGAATTTTCACACCTGGCCTATGGATAAAGCAGTTCTATCTCTGAGAAGCAGTGGTGGTAAATGTGTATTGCTTTTATTGCTCTAAGCAATAAACAAACAAATCTAGTGCAGGCAAAAAGAAATAAAGTCTCTCCATTATTACTCCCTAGTGTTTATACTGCACTCTTTAAGTGAAAAACTTTTTTTTCCATCTAGATATTTGAAGATTCAAACTTGCTCATGGTTATAAAAGGTTTTGTTGACTTGAATGGGATCACTAACACAGAAGTTATTTGCCTGCAAATGTTGCAGAATTTGCTCTGGAGCAGAAAAGGTCTAACCAAGAGTGAGCCTAGTGTTTTAAATATTCTATAGAAAACCTGACATGGTTTTCTATGTTGTGACTATAAACAAAGCAGACCTTTCAAATAAGATCACAAGATCATAAGGGATTGGAGTAAAGCAAAAGGTATGCTTAGAGGCAAGGTTTCCACCAATCTGTGGAAATCTGTGTTAGTCTAAAGAAATGAATAGTTGGGCTGAATTACTCCAAAAGAGGATCCACCTCTGCAAAGTTCTTACAGGATACAACACAGCTTCCTCTTTGCTTGGAGTTTCTGGGCGTATTTATACTACACATCATTTCAGAAGTGTAGGCATATGCTTTCAAGTGATATTCTAACAAAACCAATCTACAGGTAATTCCAAATCTGGGAGAGGAAAAATCAATTCCTTCTCTGTTGCATCTAGTTACAGCTTATATATGTGATTAAAATATTTCAATTTCATCCTAAATGCACTCTTTATGACTTTTGCAAGGGCAACTTTGCAATTCATCATAGAAGAATGGAAAGATCTAAAAAATGTGCACGCATATGCACTACTGAAGTTTCTACAGGAATTTTAGTCAAGCCCTAAATGAAAACCAAATGAAGGAAAACCCAAAAGATTCCATAAAATGCGTGCACTACACAGATTCATTTTCAGGAAACAGAGACTATTACTCCACATCGGTCACAACCTATGAATCTGTAATCAGCATAATCTCACCTGTTTCTCTCCGTCCTGTGAAAGAACCTAATTCTGGTCAGAACACATTCAACTGAGTATCCAAATTTAAATTCAGCATTCAAAAAGTTACGCGAGCTCACATGGCATCTCCCAGCTCTAGCATTCCCACAAGAACTTCTTTACTGACACATGTCCCCTTCGGGATAAATATAAAATGGGGGGAAAAAAAAGAGACTGAGACTTTCACCAAAAGATGTCGTGAAGCACAAACACCAGCACCCAGCAGACAGGCTGGGGAGATTATGCTCAGGTTAGTGTCAACACTTTCACTTACCCAAGAAAAGCGCGGTGCCAAGAACAACAGTGCCACTCACAAAGACACCGAGGGCGATCCGAGTGGCTTTGCCGGCTGCTCCCCTGGCCTCAGGGACTGTCTCTCCTTCCATCGGGATAGCTTGGGATGTGCTTGCTCTCACAGAAGTCTGGTTTTCCCCTGCTGCTGTTGTGTCAGAGTTTCAACTGCTCACAAACTGTACCCATGAGCTCTCCTCCTCCTCCTCTCTCCTATTTAAAACTCCAGGTTTCTGTCATGAACCATTTCCTAGGCACTTCCTGCTCTCTCTCAATGCAAAATCACATGTAAAATAGTAGCTGTCTCCTACGTTTTCCTCTGCCCAGGAGGAGGAAAGGCAAGCGGTGGCCACAGTTTGTGCAGCCCTTGCTGCCTGTAGAGCCTCTATGAGCCAATCGCTCAGCAGTCCCCCTTATCAGGGGTTCCGAACACGAGCATTTCACAACGTCGCTGAACAGATGTTTTAACTATTCAAAGAGCAGCAAACCCTTTCCAATCAAAGCAGGATTGCTGACAACTTCCACAAACACAAGTCTGATGGAAGGTTTTCTTTTTTTCTCCTTGCACTTATTTAAAAAGACTGATTATCTGCTGACTAAAGTTTTCTCCTTTTAAACCATTGCTGCTGCATCATTTGGCTTCACCAGAAGAGGTACCCACTCAGCAGACAAATCCCTTTTTAAAGCTTCCTAAGAACTCTTAGAATATCATGTAGCATTTTATTTTGGGAATTTGGTATGTGACACTGTGTGCCAAAAATCACAGTCAAGCAGCACAAAGCAATAATCAGCACAACCTACAGAATAGTCCTGCTCTAAAAGCTAGATCTGTATTTTTCCAGGCAAGATATTTCAGTCCTTGCTGATACAAAATATATTTTAAGAGACGATCCTATGCTTCCAAGTCAAGTACTCCTATAAGCTTAGTGGAAATGTATCTATTTGGCACTTTAAGATGGTAGGGAATTTTAAAGTCTTACTAATACGGATTTCTCAGTGGAGTAGACTTGATAGTCCTCTCTCCATGTAGCAAACTTTCCCCATTCATCAAGTAACAAAATTAGTCATTTTAGGATGAATTCTCTAAGCTGAATGTGATATTCCACCCTCTGAGGAGCCCTTGCTTTCTCCAGAGCTGGACTCTCATACAAAACAAAAGGGTGCAGGGAGTGGCAGCACCATGCTCAGGTTCTCAACAACAGTTTATGTGCCTGAGTTACGTAGTTCTATGGGGACTTATCTCAGCCCCCAACCACCCTCATAAAAAACTGCACAAGTAGAGAGAAGAAAGACATACATATGTCACAAAACATGTGTGATGGCAGTTACCAGTTTGGAGACTCAATGCTTTTTCCATGTGAGCACCTCCAACCAAGTTATCCTGGATGTCACATGGACATAAAGGGAAAGCCCATCTATCTAGAAGAAGACTTAGAGTTTGAAGGTCCTGAAATCCTCACTTCTCAATCCCCTCGCTGGGGTCCTGCAAAAAAAAAAATGCCCTCAGTTCTTACACCTGTCCCTCTTCACCAGGAAGCTCCAAGAGGACATTTTCATCTCTGCTTGGTGCAGAACAGGAAAAAAGCATTTGCTCCTTTTCACCTGCCTACTTGTCCCACATATAACCCATGATTTTGACATCCATCAGCTGAGGCAGGAGAGGGAAATGATGCCACAGAACCAGGAGCATCACATGCCCCCCAGTACAAAAACTCCCACTCATGCATGAATGACTACATGGGTGTGAGCAGATCTCTGGTTATAAGCAATACGCAGCCCAAGACTGTTACCAGCACAGGTTTGAGAAGCTATTTATGTGATGTTGGTGCAATTCAGTCTTCATATCAGAAATCACTATGATCTCAAAGGGGCTGCCAAAAGGGCAGGGTATTGGCACAGAAAATGCATGGACACGGTGTGATCTCAACACTTAATCCACTGTGTCCATGATCCAAATGCTGGATCTTTTGACAAGCATTTGCTGCTGGTTACCTGATGGTTTTCCTGCTGAACCCTGACATTACAAATGCTGAGCTATTAGACCTATTCATACTATCAGCTTTATATCCCCCCCAACCAACACTGAATTATTATATGCTTACTCAATTCCCCCATAATTTCTAAATTCTGAGTTCTGCCCCCTTGAGAAGTACTAGTATGTATGGAACATCAGTGTTTCACTAGCAGGATTTTGCTTTTATCGATCTCTTTCTAGGACAACATCAAGCCAGAAAACAAGAACAGCTTTCAACAGGCAAAGCAGCAACCAGTTATTTCTCTTTGGAAATCTGTGTCACGGGAACAGGGAAAGGAGAGATAGGGAAGGAGCAGGGAGGACTGGACAATTAATTCCCCTCTCCTAAACACCAGAAGGTGAGGACGATGGGAACATGGAGCTACCCCAACCAAATCCAGCAAGTTCCAACTACAGGAGTCCTCTGTAGAGTCAGCTCCAAGCAGCACATAATCCTTGTGGCAAGAAAAATCACAAATCAGCTGTCAGCAAGAGAATTACTTTTCCATGTTTGGGTTTGTGGGCTTATTTACCCTGCGGCATAGTATGAAGTGTCCTTCCCTCTGGCTGTAGAGCCTGGCTGTAGTCAATAACCCATCTTGGTTTCTCCAGCATGTGCAGAACTATGAAATTACAGCAAAACCATAAACAGCTGCAGGCAACAGCTGCAGTGGTCCATTTCTGGCAGTGTTTGAAAAGGCGCATGGAGCACGTGTGAGTACGTTCCTGATACTGATGATCTGTGACAGAAGCCTGCAGAATTTAATTCATGTTTTTGATGAGCGTTCTAGGATTTTGTTGCCTTGCTCCTCCTGAGTCCAGCGGCTCTTTGGCAGGTACAGGATACATGGCCACACTTCCTGCTGGAACTGCTAACAGCACCCCTTGGCCATTGCAGCCCAATAAGGCACTTAATGAGGCTGTGCAAAGACTCTGCTAAACATTCATAAAATATTGAACAGAAATAGGGTGCAAAAAAGCAATAACTAAATCCTACATGCTCCAAGCCACGCTTCATTCACTCAGAATTCTATCTGACCAAGATCCCACCCAAACAATGGGATCACTCTGACACTTACAACAAACCCAGGACAATGCATAAACAATTCCATCCATGGCCATATGCCAGAGCTGGCAAACCCTCTGGAACATGCTCTGGGCTGAACCACAGGAAGTGTCCCAGCTTCTAGAAAAGGTCTGTCTGTGAATATAAGTGTGTGTGTGTGTGTGTGTGTGTGTGTGTGTGTGTGTGTATACACATGGATGCACACTCACAAACACAAATGTTTCATTCTGCTCTTCCACAAGCAGACACAATTCTCTCTTCCATCCATTGTGTCAGAGAAGAGCACTTGATCAGAGCTGACTAAAATCAATAGGACCATGTCAGCTTCTCCTCTATAGCTTGGCTCAAGGAAGTTCCCATTTCTTGCGGTTTGATTACTCAATTGATAAACAAAATCCCACATTTTGCCCAGTTTTCAGTGGAACAGTCAAAACCAGTTGCATAGGTGTTGCTGAATGTCTGGAATAACAAAACAGGCTGAGGTCAGCACACGGTCAGCCCAAGCTTGCTTAAAGAACCTGCTTGCAATAAGCCTGAGTACTGTAAAATATTTAATCTTCCTGGCATTTAGATAACTTCAAAACATATTAAAACAATCATTGATACTTTTTATACAAACAGAAAAAAATCCCAGTTCAGTTCTAGATGTAAAACCCAATGTAACACCTGTAAAATATATTAGGTTACACCAACACATGAGTTACAGACATTGCCTCAGAGGACACTTTTCTCATGGTGCACATCAAAGGCTTGCACTATCTGGGAAGTGCCTGATGCACAGCTTAACAGAAGCAGTTCACAAACACAGCATCATAGCTTTGGTGATGTACTATTGAGCATTTTTAGCTCACGGTAAAAGGAAAACATGGCTACCATCCCGCTGATGGAAGCAGAGACACCAGATACAGTTTGAGTGGCTTCCTCATAAAGGTAGAGGTATATGCTGGCTTCATTGAAAGAGATTAATTCGTGTGGGTCAGAGTAAAGGCTGTATTCCATCCCATTTCAAGGGTTCCACCCTGGGCCTTGAACTGTTTCTTCGAACTATGCAGCTGTTGTAGCCAGAACTGGGCTTTATGTGCACAAAGCATGCTCAAGAAAAGCCCAACGTGTTGCATTTGAGGACAGCTTGACTAGTTGTCATCAGATCTCTGAATTTTATAAATTACACTTCTTTGGGTACAAAAGCTGCCAAATTTCTGTGCTGCAGGAAACAGAAACCACACTCTGGCACTACTTCATGTCCTTTATTCATGGGACAGATACAACTGGAAATAACTGACTCCATTGTTTTCCACTGGTACAGCCACATCACAGAAGGCCTCAGTGCATCTGTGAGAAGTGGGTCATTAATTAGGAGTCAATACTGAGCCAACAGGATTTGCAGGGCTCCAAACACTGCTGGTGGAAAGCTTTTCCACTAACCACAACTGCAACTGTGAGGAGAACACCCTGCAAAGCAGAAAATTTTGTTCTCCAGCATCTAATACCCCAAATCAGTTTTCTTTTCTTTTTCAATTCCGAGTAGACTAAGCTATTCTCATTACTCCAAGAAAAACCTTTCCCTGCTGCAGGAAACATTGCATTCTCTGACCAAAAGGTGTTTATATCTAACCCAAACAGCAACTGACTATAAAACCCAACATCTGGGATGATTAAAGTTAAGCCATTTAAGTTTGCAAGCTTTTTATTTGCTGCTTTTGGAAAAGCACTTTAATGAAGCAATGCATATGTTCTCAAGCAGAAAGAACTGCTTTAGGTCTTGGGGCAATTTTTCTTCAAGAAGCACATTAAATTCTAGCTAAACCAAACACTACTTCTCCTAAAGACCACATTCGCACTACAACCAGAGAGTGTTTACACCGAGCCATCACATGGGCCTCCTCCCAATCTGTCATCCCACTTTATAGATTAAACAAGGGTGCATGCTGACATGGGCTGTAGAAAGGCATCTCAGTTGGAGATTAAGAAATATACAAGATACCCTGGCATAACTCAGAGCAAATTTTTGGTTTTTTCATACAATCTAACTACGTACATAGGCTGTAAAGACACTGAAAAAGATATTGCTGGGAAATGTCACTTTTCCAATGGCCACAGCTGTAGGTGCAGGAAGGTAGACAGAACACAAATAAATGTTTCTTGTTTCCTTAAAATATTGCATCATTCCACCAGAGCTTTACCCACTTATTTTGCTTTGTCCAGTTGTTCACTCACAGCTGTCAAAGTCTATTTATATGAGTGGAAGCAAGAAGCTTGGTTACCAAGGAGTTTGTGTCTCATGGATGAATTTTCAGGTGTGCAATGAGACACACATTCACTGGCATTTTAAATTAAAAGAGGAGGAGAGCCACTGCCCTGCAGGTGACAGCTTTCGGCTTCTGCCAAAGAGATCCCTCCACTGTGACCTCCTCTCTCTCAGAGAAGCACGACTGCCTCTGCAAAAGCAATGGCTCTTGCCTGCTCTCGCACTTGGACCTCCAGCAGCACAAATCTGTCTTTGGTAGCAGCAGAGCTCGGAGAGAGCTGCGGCCAGGAGCAGAGCAATCGCTCCACAGAGGTGCCACTGAACAGGAAACAGGCACTCTGTCACTGCTGTCTACTTGCTTGTGCTAATTTTTGTAGGAAACCAGAAAAAGTGGAGCAAAAGCTCTTCCAAGTGCTTTAACCCCAAGGCAGTAGAGCTTAGCAGTCCCATCAGGCACCAGCTCTGGTGAAAGCTCTTCTCGCACAGCAGCTGTTGCATCATATCCCTCTGCACAACAAACACACCTAACCAAGGGCTTGTAGCAGAAACAAGAGATCTTTTCACCTAGGCAAAGACTTGTCAGAATTAATATCTTTGAACCCAAATCCCCTCTGTCAAATTTGACTGGAGTTGCCTGACAAGGTCTAGCATTACTTAGCAAGGCTGGGTGTGAGAGAAGGGGCACAGAGACAGGAAAGCACAACTGCATAACCTCTGTTTTCAGAAGAAAACAGCCTGGCAAAAAAACCAAAAAACCAAGAAAACCAACAATAAAAAACCCCCACCCAAAAACCTGAAAAACCGAATCCTACTCTTCCAGGGTGTTGCTACAACCGGCTCAGGGTCTTCCTGAAGTTGGTTTTATTTCAAAACATTTTATTCCACGGAGTTCTTTTTCTTCTTCCTCATCTCAAAATGAGATTGACTTTGCATACAGATAAAAGCCAGAAAAATCACACATTAAATATGATGCCCCAAATAAAGTGCCTGAGATTTTGTGTGTATTAATTCAGTGGAGGTATTTCTAGATATTGTCTGTTTTTGTCCTCATCTTGGTGCAACTCCAGTAAGTATGTACATACCTAATAATGATGAACAGCAGCCCCTCAGCAGAGTTTAAATGTATTTAGTCAGCAAGTTCTCAGGAAAGGGGAGGCCAGAGTCAGATCAGGTTGAAACCACAGCATGAGGCCCCATGGGACAGGATCATCAAGACCAAACTTTTTCTTTCCTGAAGTTGCAGAATCCTCAAAAATCAGTTAGGCACCAACTATAATTATCTTTACAAGTCAAATTGCTATGTGTCTGACAGCCCTTCCCTGAAGTTTCCAACATCTCTATTTCAAATAAAGTTTTGTTGTCTTCTTTACTATTAACACAAAGCTGTAGAACAGAATAAGGTTTTCTGTACTGTCAAGCATACCCAAAGTACTTGTTAGAGATCAAAAGCTGGATCGTTACATGGTATTGCTGCCCATAAATTTTCACTAACCTAAGAGCAAGTAGCTGTATTAGGGAAACTGATGAAAGGGCTTCAGTATGGCTCTACTCTTAGATATTTAAATAACTATGCAAAGAAATTAGCAATTATGTTAGCAGAATTATTAACAGAGACAAAAATAGTCATGACCAAGCTTGCTTACAGGGAAGGAAAATAATGCTGACCAAAGCAAAATCCTTTTCTACAACTTGCAGAAAGGATCACACTCTTCTGAAAAAGTTTCCTTAGCTTCTTCAATATGCACTTCCTAAGAAAATGGCAGAATCTTAGTCCACTAGAAGATGCTGATAAATTCATAGGTCTTTAACAATTTAATCCTCTTTCTACTGCTAGTTCTTTGAAATTACTGCAAACATGATCAGCCTCTTCCTCGGTTGAACTGGTTGACTGAAACGGGACATTCATTATCCAACTTTACAACAATACTCAAGTAAAACTTTCATGACAATTGTGTTTTTAGTAAAAAATTAATAGATGTGATAAGCGTCTTGCAATTGGGACTACCAACAGAAATAATATTAGCCAAAACATACTCACAGCATCTGCTTTACCTAAGCAAAAGTCTGCAGGCTGGCAATAAGTTTCTAAAAACAAACTAGGAGTATCATGGCTTTTGAAACAGCAATTATTGAGAGAAAAAGAGCCTGTAGAGGCATATTCCATCTCCCCAAACTAGAGAGAAAGCACTCGAAGCTGGACTACATCTAGACTAAGACACACAAGAGAATTTCCTACTGCCTTCCCAAACCTGACTTGACTCTGCATCTGGGTACATCCCCACGATGTTCATGGCAGCTGGGGACAGAAGAACGCTGGTAAAACCTTGATGAGAATTTCCGTGTGCCAGGGGCAGAGAGATCAGGATCCCAGGCTGTGCTGTAGCCAGCCAGGATGTGGTCACAATGCCCAGGTTATCAACTGTTTTAAGTGAAAGACCTCCATTTCCTCACAGGTTTTTCTTACGCTTCCTAGAGGCTAAGACCTGCTCCTCTTACACAGGCCTTTCCTAACTTTCTCTGGTCCCAAGTCTTTCCCTGGAAAAGCAGTCTGAAAAATGCAGTGCCATACTGCTTTTCACCAAGGTGCTGACCATTGCTGGAATTAATTCACTCCCTTTGCAGTCAACTACCCGCACTCTTCAGAGCACCAGAACACGTTAGCAGGAATGATGCAAATGCAGATCACTTCACTCTGAGTCAATCAGATAAACTCACACTCCTATCCAGGCTTTCATAGTGTGACGCCATGACTACATTTTCGTGGGGCATTGCAGTTTTTGCCTTTGGAAAACGTGCTCTTGAGAGGTATCGAGTGTTTTCAACCTCATTTCATAAAAACATTTACGGCTTGCTGATTTTATTTTAACCACGTATTTTTCTTCCCTATATGTAGGCATAAAAAGCAACTATAAACCACAATTTTAAGTTTAATAAAATACTGAATGAAACTCATCCACTGTTGCATGAATCTGGATGCACTATAAAATATTTAAAGCTATTCAAATGTATTTTGATCAGCATGACATAAAATGTATTTTAGTGTGTTTGAAGTTCAGATATATTTGAGTATCATTTGTTCACAATTAAATGATCAAGAACAGCCAAATTTCTGCTGCTCACTGTCAAAATTATTCACTCACTGCCAACAGACAGCCAAGCAGGTGCTGGAAAGCCAGGTCACAAGCATGATCCAGACCTGGGCCATATTGTTCTACTCTCCCATTATAGTACATGTTCAGTACAGAAGAGCCCTTCTACTGGATGAAGGAAATCACCATGGCCCACACAGGTACCCTGCACCTGTAACTCCCCGTGCAGGGGCTTAGCTTTGTGATAGCATATAACAGCACTCCTTCTGCAAAGGTATCTAAAACCACATCGCTGACTTTGCTTGTAATAAAAATTAAATTTAATAATAGGCCTCACATTTCTTTATTTTTAAAGACCAGAGCAAAGAAGATCAAGAGCCAGGAAGCTCATGTTGCACAAAATGGGTGCTGTCCCCACATTCTTTAAAACAAATTCCTTGTGAGAAAATATATTTAAAACTTGACTAGCATTATCCTATTTTTAATCTAACCTCAGAACAGAACAAAATCAGCCCATGTAACAAAAATCAACTGGGAGAGCCAAATTGCTGACATAAATAAAATTTTGTTTAAAAGTTTTGAAGGTATGAATGGCAACACGTAACTGAAAAACAATGCATCCCACCACAAAGCAACACCGACAGCAGAGTACTGACACAGATAAAGCTCTTAATTCCCACTAGATTGGAGTTACTGGATCACCTTTTACATGCTCTCAAAAGTTCAAATTGTGTGAAACTTCTGGATGACTGAAATCATAATACCATACAATATCTCTAGTTGGAAGGGACCCATAAGTGATTCAGTAGATGGGAATCAGAGAAAAACAAGATAAAAACCAAGAGGTAATGCCCCTAACAACTCTTCTCTGTATTTCTAAAGCAGGTACAAACCATGATGCTCTGCAGCCTTTAAACATTTTTCCCATATCCTACACCTGGCATGACTTGCTCCCTCATCCCACCACCAGTTCCTATTCCTGCTCACCACTGAGGAGCCAGGCAGGTCCATTTTAAACACAGACTGCTTTCTCATCCATTCATTTCAGCAGTGTAGCTGAGTTTCATCAGTTTCCCACTTCCCTTTAATGTCTCTGCTTGTTTGTTTTTAACCCACTTGTTTTGTCACATGGCCATGGGAGAGCTCCCTGCAACTCTCATGGCAGAGGGGACAACACAGAATGAGGCCAAAGCAGTGAGAATGCAGAGATATCTGGGACCATTCACACGGCACAGCTACTGGAATAAAGGACTTCACAGCAACCCTCTCCTACAAGCTGTAGCGTTGAGGGAACTGGGTTACACAGACCTTAGAAAACACTCCAGTCAAGGAAGTCTGAAATACTTATCTTTGACAAGTTACAGCTAATTAAATTTCTATATAACTCATATGCATTTGCAGCACTTCTAGCAATAGATGTTTAGAGAGGCAGGGGACAAGAGGGACTATACTCTTCTAGTCTCAGCAAACCTAAGGGTTAGGTCTGCATTGGGAGCAAGCTCTCGAAATAGTTCTTGCACAACTCCTCGGCTGAAAACATACACTACAATAGAAAGGCTCTGCCAGTAGTTTGACTCTTTAGCTTTAGCTCAAGAGACCAACCTCTTTCATTGTTCCAGAAGTTCCAAAAGTTGTTAATATTTTCATGCCTCCAGGCTAAGTAGTCAGCAACTTGAAAATGGTTTGGACTCCTCAGTTTTAATGAGGCTGTCTCTTGCCCTATTTACCAAGAGGAGTACTAAATTCCTCTCTTATTTTGTTTTTTTCCCCAGTCATACCTAATGTAAGATGGTTTTTTTTTTTAAGGTTGAAGGTGTTCCAGGGAGGTCTTCCTGCAGCTTGCATATGGTCCTCCCAGAGGAATCCAGGTGCCCAGTGTCCACTGTCTCACCCACCCACTACCAGCAGGGACCCATAGACAGGCCGTGGGCTGCAACTTCCCTTGTGGTGAGGATAGCGGTGTACCCACAGCCACCAGTCTGTTTCATCCCTCTCCCTGGCCTGCAGCTCTGTCTCCTGTGTCTGGCACTTCCAGCAGGAAGGCTCTGAGCAAGCACTACACCTCACATCTGAGTTGGTCTAACATATCCAGTGTTCCTGACCTGTTCTATCCTTAGTGCCAAGGTGCAAACAGCACCCACAGCAACCTGGCCACAGAACACAGGGAAAGGGCCCAACTGTGGGCACATGGAGGGATAGACAAGCACAGTCACTTCCCATTCCACATGTTGATGCCTTTGGATTGTACTCAGAAGCAACATCTCCACATCTCATGTATGGTCTGGGCTCTACACCAACTGGAAAGCAATCTTTCTGTTAAGGCAAGCTAATTTTTGTCAGAACTGGTATAATCATCAAGGGAGTGCTGGAATATGACACCATCAATCTGATGTTTTACGCTACTAGGCATTCGTAGTTTTGATGCAGAAGTCCATGAATGTGATGAGTAAGTGATTTGGTATCTGTGAGTGTCCTGCACCTGCCAGATCCATCTCCCTTGCACTGAAAGGTTTTGGGCTAGCTTGGGTCAGCCTTCTGCTTCTGAGGTACCTTCAGCAGCTTGTAGCTCACACTCCAGTGTCTGGGACAACAAAAAACATGCATTAAAAAAACCACAATCCACCACATCTGTACTAAGATCATCAGGGGCTCCAGGAGATGTGAATGCATAAATGCATTAACAACCAAAGGAGGCCTAAGACAAATGGCCATCCAACAGGCCTCCTGGAGAGGTCGTGAATGCCTCAAGCCTGTCAGCATTTAAGAGGTATTTGGGCAATGACCTTTAACAACATGCTCTAACTTTTGGTCACTCTGAAGTGATCAGGAAGTTGGACTAGGTATCTCTTTTTGCTCTAGATGTTCCTTCCAGCTGAGCTTCCATTCCATTCCATTCATCATTTTACCAGTTACCAAATTGGTTCAATATGTCGCCAGTTAAAAATGCAGGGAAGTGAACAACAAAGATTAAACATCTCTCATACCCCAAGTCTTTTTTTGGGGGGCTCAAATTCACTCCTGCCCCTTCCTCGCCCCACTCCCGTGAAGGGTACAAGGCACCATGGACTGTGCTCAGTCGCTACCAACTCCATGCTGCTGCTCCAGAGTGGGATCCCTCCCAAGTCCTCCCAAGGGATCCCAAAATCCCTCCACAGTCCTCCAGGATAAACCTGTGAGAGGGGGTGCAGTTTCTTCAAGATATCTACGTACCCCAGTGCAGGTCCTGTGGAGAGCAGTGCAGATCCCCACTCTGGCCTAGTCCCCTCCAAGGGCTGCAGTGAAGTCCCTGCGCCAATGGAGTCCTGCCCAGGGCAGCAGGGGAATCTCTCCTCTGGTGCCTGCAGTGCTTTCTCCCCTTTTCCTTTCACCCTGCTTCTCACAACTGTGAGAACTCCAACTCTCAACTCCACTGTGCAGCATTTTGCCACTTCTCATCCAGGCCGCTCCTGCAGCTTCACCACTGCCAGGCCCAGACACCTGGGCCTAAGACACCCATTTACCTGCACCATAAGCGACCTTCTCAGCTGCCTGGGACACACAGGCAATACTTCTTCTTTGGAGCAGTGCAGAAAGAAAAGCGAAAAACAGAAGTCTGTGCACACGAGGTCCTCTCCCAGCAGCCATCAAACTGCATCCAGAGGTGGGTGAGGATCCAGCTGTGGGTGAAGATCTGACAGTCAGAAACAGTAACTCAGTGGCCTCTACAGGCCTTTGGGGCTTCACTTCGTAGGACCCTAGAGCACAAACCTTACAAGGAGCAGCTGAGGCAAGAGGGTTGCTCTAGCCTTGAGAGAGACTTGGGAGATGTTATTGCTCTCTGTAACTACCTGAAAGGAGGTTGTAGTGAGGTGGGGGTCACTATTTTCTCCCAAGTAACAAACATTAGGACAAGAGTCAACGGCCTCACTTAGTGCCACAGGCAGCTGACACTGGCCATTAAGAAAGAATTTCCTCACTCAAAGTGTTGTGAAGCACTGGAACAGGCTGTCCAGCAAAGCAGTCGAGTCACCATCCCTAGAGTAGATATGGCACTCAGAGACATGGTTTAGTGAGACAGCATTAGGTTAATGGTTGATTATCTTCATGATTCTATTAAGTGCATCTTGACTATAACTTCAGACACATGTCTGTCTGTAAATCAGCTCGAGAAAATGCCAGCAGATAGCTTCCCTTTCCTTAGTATTTAACTGTTATATATATAGTAAAGATTTTACAATGGTAGTAGGAAAATTTTAATTCACAACACAGGTAAAAATTCCTAACAGTATTCTGTCCTTTCTAAAAATAAAAGTTAATGAACGTTCCTATAATTATTCTGTCAGTCTTCATTGAGATTTTAAACAACAAGCTGTCAAAAATTTGTTTCCTGAAAAAAACCTGTCATCCTTCCACTCCAAATAACTAACCAGTGGTTATAAAATATCACTGAAAACACCTAAGCATTACAAGACATGCCAATCATTAGGAAGTAATTTCACAGGATGTCCCAGTGTGGAGCTTAAGAGAATCAGGACAAAGCATGGAATAAAATAAAGTAATTTTTAAAATCAAAACCATCAGGTTTGATAATTAACTGAAGTTAAATGGGGAAGTGTTACATAACATTAGCAGCTACCAAAACAACAAAAGGCTTCACAGAGTTGTATACACCCATCTTTGTTATTTCTATGTACTAAAACTATTGTTTTATTCCACTGCTGCATTTCTGTGCCTACACAAAGAACAGTTGCATAAAAATGTTTCCATTATACACCAGTAAAATACTTTTATATTTGGGTGCTGCACAAGCAATGCGGCACACTGTGCTGTGCATTCACCACTGAGTCATGAAACATCCTCTTGAGTAACACACTAAGTTGTCATGGCATGTTGAAGTCAGATGGCTGTAGCAGTGCTTTTCAATCATTATTATTATCATACATTTGCCAGTTCTGATCAGTATTTCCAGTTCCAGGAGCTGAAGAAAGCAGAGACGCCACTGGTAACCTTCTGCCTTCCACCCTTCCATGCTCACTGACAAACCATGACAGCTAAATCCCACAGCTGCCTTTCCTTTGGGCTTCATGAATTTTGTATTTATTTGCTTCAGTAATCAGTCTACACTTAAACACTCCTTAATCTGAAGTTTCCTTTTAGTCTTCATTTAATTCCCAGCAGTTAAACTCTTTTCCTTCCAAAATACTTAGAAGACATCTTGTACTCATTACTCAGTTAAAAAAAACCCCAAAAATGAAACAACAAAACAAACCCAAATGTTTCCAATTTCTCTTCCTTCTCTGTCCAATAATATCAGAGGACAGGCTGGGCAGTGTGACTGGCACTCTTTTTTGTATGTCCAGACATGTTCCCCAAATCCCCACACCCCATCTGTTGTGCTGTCCTGTTTCTTGGTTCCTCCTCCTGGCTCATTTCCCCCGTTCCTTTCCATCTTAATGCCTCTTGCCCTTACATCCTTTCCACTGTTGGCACTGCACAGGGATACTTTTCATCACACTTCCAATTATAAAGTATATTTCACATTTTTATTTTCCTTCTTTCTACATTCTCCACTTCTACCTCTGAAGCTCAAGTTACTGCAATGTACGACCACAGTATGAATTTCTTCACATCCTCCCAGTTCTCATTCCACATTTCTCATTCCTTGCTTCCTAAAGCATTCCACATTTCAAAAAGGCACTTCTAAGCTGCTCAGTGCTATTATTAATCACTGCAGTACTTGCTTGCTTTGCTACTTCTCTCACTTGCTCCCTCAGCATCTCTAATGACTCCATCTACTCTTCTCTCTGTGGGCAAAGTTTGTCAGCTTCCTCCTATTACCCACAGGCAACAGCATCTGCAGTCTCCTATACCTCAATTAAAATAAGAAATTGACTTCTCTTCCTCTCACCCCTCCCCTCACCTTGTTCCCTCCAGCAAGCTGTCAACACCTCAAACTCTCAAAGAGCAAAAATAAAAAAGCAAGATACCTTTTTTCCCCTGTCGTGCATGTAGGCGCTCCAAAATTACTCCTGATTCTACCCTCAGTCTGTATGTGAGACTTTTTTCTCCCCTCAGAAAGTTAAGGCTTCCCCTTTCTTTTTCAGAACTATCAAGCCTTCAGCTATCACTGTACTTAATGCAGATGTAAATCTCTCCTTTCCGGTTAGCTGGAATTCATGTAAATCTCTCTATAGGAAGTAATGTTTTTCTTCCATTGTATGACATTATTCTGGGGTGTGATTCAGAAAGGTTAATAACTTCTTTGATGTGCTCATCCTGTTCATGCCCTTCTCCCTATTCCCCAAACTTCTGTGCCTGTTTCCATCATTCTCAATGTCACACTGACTTCTCCTAAGCCTGTCTTTTCTCTGTGCCACACAATGAGTCACACTGTCACCCAAAGCCAACTTACCGCTTTAGCAGAAAAGCTCAAACTTCCACTTAGAGACCTCCAGAGAATTCACATCTAAAACACTACGTAGAAGATTAACTCTTTCTAGGCAAGTATCACTGAAGCTTCAAGTGAAAGTGTGCTGTTCCAGACTATAGAGTATCTTATCTAAGCATTTATTACATGGAAAATAATTTATTTATGTGAGACAGAAAAGATACTCAATAAAAGGACCATGAAGTACCTTTATGCGACAAGGAAAAAGGAAGTACAATGGTAAGCATCATACCCATCAACTCTGTCATTTGAACACTGAATCCACAATGGATTACAAGTAATCCACAACACACAAGTAATGATAGCGTACCTTTATTTTAACATGTGCACTGCACTGATGCAGTAGATACAACGCCAGCAGTTTCTCCTTGCACAAACTACTATCAATCAATAACTTCTAGGTAGAAGCAGCATTTAGTGCAAAGAATAATTAAGAAACTTCTAATGTTAACCATATCTTGGGAACTGTTTGCATACACGGTGCAGCAATCATAGCTACTTCCCAACTGGCCTTAAACATGAAAAACTGATCAGCTATAGCAGTTTGCATTTGGAAATTCTAACACAGAGACTTGTTTTTCTTTTTTAAAAAAAATCTACACTACAGCAACAAATAAATAAAAACTGACAGTGTGTATATATTTGCTCAGAATCAATTCAGCAACTTAAAAAAATATAATGTTCAGTGTTTGCTGAATTGCTTTATACTGCTTCTATCACTTCAAAACACTACATTTTAAAAAAACATTAAAGAAAAAACTTAATTCTTCCAACTCTC
>WEIT01009049.1:0-13788 GCA_013389985.1 Dryoscopus gambensis
AGAAATAAAAAAAATCAAAAAAATGTCCTTTCCCTGACAATTGTAGACAGGATGATTTACTACACCAGTTTATGAGTTACTTGCTTTCCTATTTCTGCAGCTTTAGTTTCTTTCCCTCACGTAAGTTAATAAAATATTCAGAGAGACAGAAAAAGCATAGAGCCTAGTAGTCTGGAAATTCAGCAGGACTGAGGGCAATGTAAAGACTGTATCATCTGCATATGAATACAGAACAATTTAGAATGGGAAGTCATCAATCACAAAGGTTCCCCATATGCCAGAGCTTTGCCCTGGTTATGCTGTTTGTGTGGATATGTACCTGTGGACTGACACAGAGTTTAGGAATGCTGATACTGAACATAGTCTTTGTGTATACATACTCATAATGTATGTATAAAAGTATTGCAAACATAACTACTCTGGTACACATCTGTGGAGTACACTATATGAAGTAGATGAATTTAGACAACATAGTTTCTTGAATTGATACAAACCTTATTTGTGACTTCATGAAAATATTATCAGTGCAACTACAACAGTGCCATATTAAGCATCAGCATGTATGTTGCTATAACCTAGAAAAGTCCTTAGCCGTGTATAAGCAATCTCAGAGGAATCAAATATTTCATATTCATGTCTGTGTGTCATCTTAATAAACCCAAATATATTCTGAACGGGAAACATTTACCCAAGCGCAGCAAATGTATTGTTTTCTTGAATATAGACTTTGCTCAATATACCTTCAGGAAACTCTGTACCAAACTCATTTATGCCTTAAAACTTGAGAAGCAAAACGAAGTTGAATGTATTATTTTCAGAATCAAGGAGACTACAAAACAAGAAAACTTGCCGCTTAATTAGATGAGTTTCAAATTCCCTGTTTGAGACTATTAAAAAAAGAAATAGCCACTTCCTGGGTTGGAGAGATACTAAAGTTGAATTATTCTGCTTGAATAGCTTTAAAGTCTTCATCACCTTCATTTTGATCAGCAGAATATTCATTCTAATAAGATTTTAGTCTTGGAAAACAGATTCATGTTTTACTTTTTTATAGGCCTGACCTTGTTTATAGTCCATGCTTTTTTCAGTTTAACCTTGTTGCTGTGAATAGCTGTAAAACAAATGCCGTACTCTCAACAGAAAAAGTGAGTTACTAATGTTAACACTATTTTCCTGTCAATGAAAAAACATTATTAACATTAATCTTGTAGCCTCAGAAAATCTTATTAAACCGTATTCTAACTTATACTGAGATAAATTGCTCCCTTTACTGTCTGAATCCTGGAATATTAATGAAGGGCATAATACATAAGTAATTTTTTATTATAGTGTGTTATCCGTACCTTTGTAGTGTACTAGCTGATCTTCTTACCAAAAAAGTCAGCATCACTCCTTACTGAATTTTTCAACCTATAATTCAGTGGAAAATGTCAATTTGGCTAGCCAAAAAGCAAAAATACTCTAGAAGCACAGAGTAACGTCAGATCACAGATTGTCAGAAACAAAAAAAACCATCACCACCACCACCACCACCATCATAATTAATAGAAGACCATTCTCAGCAGATCTTGTGTCCCAGTTTACAATTTACATTAATGCAGCTTACTATGAGGTAAAATAATATATAATGATATAACTGAAATTACAGACATATAATTTGTGTATCATAAAGGTGGCAATCCCAAGAGCTTCCTTGAATGATCCAATTGTTTAAAGACATATGAGTGATTTACCCTCAATACGTCAACATGTCACAAGCAAGAAGACAAAGGTTGTGAATGTACCAGCTTGTGTTGATACTTATGCGGACCTTCTGCCTCATCAGCCACTGCTGCAAACCACAGCTAGACTGATGAAAAGTCAAGGTGCTGCAGCAGTGCCACCAGAGGATAAGGAAACTGAGGTAAAGACTGGGGTCAGGTTTCCAAAGCAAACACCATTCTCTGAGGTATGGCTTGTACAAATCTCAAACTGTGCTAAAATAGTGAAAAAAATAACACTGCTTGCTAATAATCACAGCAGAGAAACTTCAGCATCGTGAAAAGTCTGTTCACGGCCTACAAAGCCCTTAAGGCTCAGATGAACCCTTGCTTGGAAGATTTAACTGAAGTTTGAGCCATACCTTCTTGCCAAGGTACCTTCTCTGTCTCTGTTGTACCAGGCTCCCTGTTTATCCTCAGGGCTGGCTCACGCTTTCTGAGGTGAGGTCATACTGAAGAGGTGGGAGGATGGCTCCCCCATGACATCCCTCTCTGCGCCTCAAGCTGACAAAATAAAACACACCCACCTACTTAAATAGCCGAATATGACCCTACACAAACAGCTCACCCCAGATCATTCTTTACCATGGTGTCCTTGCCACACAGCCCCAATTAAAAGGCAATGTTGCACCACTGCCCTCCCTGGTAAAGGGGATGCAAGGCAGAATGGAAGAACAAGTCTTCAGGAACTCCATTCTCCCTGCCATGGCCACCTTTTCCTGTACACCTTTCCTTACAGCAGCAATGGGGGGAAGCAGAAGCAGGGTAGCTGGAGCAAGATCTGTAGTCCTCTTACTAGGACACATAAACAAACAGCTTGGTTCTGAAGCTTATTTTCCCTCAGGGTCATAAGCAACACAGAGAAAATGCTTCAGGCAGTGTCTAAACCTACTTGCAGGGAAACACTGGAGACCTGATATCCTAATTCTCCAGGCAGGCTGCCAAAAAATACCCATGTCTTCAGCTGAGCCGGCACATCTAGGTATTTTTTCATGGATAAGGAGCCCGCTCAGAATGGATCAAGGTGGCTCAGCATCTACTCAGGCTTCAAATCTGCAAAAAGCTGCTGTGCCCGGTAACAAACGTATTCTGGGATCCTCATGGTGCTGTGCCTTCAGAGTCAAGATGAGGTCAGGCACAAAAATATCATGAGTGTCTTCCTAAAGGCCAGTCCCATTAATATGCTACTGCAGGCAATTGTGTGTTTTACTTATGTCTTAAACCAGGCCTGCTAGTACTGGTCTTACCTCAGCACTCTTTTCTTAGCTAGTAGAAAAAAATCATTCTTTGGGTGCTGGAGCTTGCAATTCAATACCTGTTCCTAGCCAGTATTTCATGCAGAATTTGTGCTGATTTTCCCACAGAATCAGCATGTTGCTTGCAGTGAGCTTTCAGTGAAGGAGAAAACAGGATTTCTGATAGTGAACACAACCCTGACCACCCACTGACATTCGTATGACTCCCTGTGCCTCAGAAAATAGCTACAGACAGATAGACATACACACATCCAGACACATTCAGTATCAGGTACTTATTTGTATGATACCATACAGGCCACTGAACAATGCAAATATTATTAGTCCTTATTCAAGTGGTCGGATAGGTACATATTCATCTCTATAATGAGACTGAAGATAATGGGAATACTTCTGCCATGCGACGCTTCATATGGCAAATTGAAATTCACTGCTTTAAGTAATGTTTCTAATTTTTTAAACCACTGTGTTTCATTCTCTAACATAAAGAAACTATATGATGTTATACACTATTAGTTTATGTTCCTAAGTTGCACTTCATTAGCAGTTTCCTCCCTTTAATTAATAATGTATTTCACTGCTTTAGTTTAGTTCATTTTATGAATTTTCCTTCAGGTGAAGATGTAAATTAGATTTTACCTCCTCAAATTGTATAGGAAGACAGATTTCTAATTTAAAAACCCTCTAATTACAAACTATTAAATTCTAATATTTGAGCACTTAATTATAAAACACATTTACTGATTCCCCTAAGAACCACGCTGAAACAAATTCATAAGTAGAACTTAATTGGAAATGTAATATGATTAATAGAAAGACTAGAGATGAAATATGAAGTGGAAATGTGGCTGCTGCCACAGTTACATGATCATGAAAGAAAGTTTAATGTTTTAAGCAAGAAAGAACTTAATCCTCTAAAGTCAAAAATTGTCTAATGGTGAGCAGAGTCAGAGGTAGCTTTTGACCTGAGAGTTCAGCCAAACAGTTCTGACAAATCTAATAATATTTTGCAAAAAAGGATGAGATGATTTTGCTCATAGGAAGATAGCGATCACGGTGGACCGAGGCACAACCCTAGAGTTCGTGAACTAAAGCAATCTCATTTAAGAGAATAAGAATTATCTATGCTATTGTTAGAAATATTCATTTTAAGTACTTTTTTCTAAATATTCTGACAATCTTCACACTCAAGCAGCTCTAAATTGATACAACCTGAGTATATTTTCTAAGACTCAAAATGAAAATATCTTCGCAGACCTGGGAATAAACTGGACACCTGTGGCCACCACAAAAAAAAGGAAAACATTTCATAAGAAATTAATGGAGTAAAATTAGCCTTTCATTTTTGGCAACAGGAATGCTAAATGTGATAATAGTTTAATGATGTTAATCTGTCTCCCAGGATACTTAATTCACAAAAATTACCATACAAATTATTCTCCATGGGTTTTTAATAGAATGGAAAAAGTGAAGAAGGTTAGCCATAAGGTAGAGAATAAAACAATAGAAACACACATATGGTACTTGAAAGGTCCTTGCAGACTTTCCCTAGAGAGGAACACACTGCCAAATCTATGATGGGACGCCTTGCCATAGTCTCACACTGCTGCCACCTTTGGCTGGCAGGGTTTATGCTACATCACACGCTCTTTTCTTGGCCACCCAAATTTCCTTGATAAGACCTATCTGTTACTCAGGGCTTTCACACTGGGGATTAGCAGAAGCAAGGAGATGGTACATGGAAAGATATTAGTCTATTTTTCAGCTCTTAATAGAAATATGCAAATAAAGACCAAGAAGTTGTTTGTTTAACCCATGTACTCTGTCTTTAAAGAATTTTCATATGCTTTCTTCCCTTTCGCTACCCTTCACTTGATTTCTTCAGCTGAACATAAATCATCTCTCTCCCTTTCACACAGATATTTTGCCAACAGTTTAATTAAAGTCTTAGCTGTCATACCCAACTGAAATTATAATGCATCCTATTTTAAACCTTTCAGACAGAACTCTCCCACTGTATGCTTCTGACTCCAACATTTCAAACAGGCTGTGGGATGTCACAAGAGGATATTCCTCTTGAAGGGTATATCTTGTCACAGAACTGCTTCTGGGAAATGGACAGTCTCTTTCCTGACACGAGTGGAATAGTCACTATTACTATAGATTTCACAAACAGTGCTTTCCTGGACAGTGTCTGACATCAGGATTTCTACTTGAAGCACTTAATCAGGTGTTAACTGTATTGCACTTTTTCTGTTTGACTCTAGCCCTGTTATATAATTTTCCAATAATCTGTTCATAAGGAATAAATTTACGGGGGTTATTTCCACAGTGAAAAAGGTTAAACTGAGTTCTACTCATAGGGTACTTAACTGTTGTAATTTTATGTGTGGGCACTTTTTCTTACAATTTAAATAAAATTGTCACAGTTCTTTTAGAGATCAAAATGAGCAAAAGTTTTGCAGTTCTTCGCCAGAAATATATTATTTTTTCTTCATAAACTCACGCACCAGCAGACTCAGACAACGTTCGGAAGATATAGCTGGTGTGTGCTATTTGTCTCATAGATATCTTTCACACTACTAGTTCCATTATTAGGAATAATAAAATGAAGCAAAACAACTCAGGTAATAAGTAATCCACTGACTTGATGTTAGTTCTCATAGGATTTTATTTAAGTGTTATCTCAGTGAAGCTCAGAATTGCAAAATTCTTGCTCTTGAAAGCCATTACCAGAGACAGATGGTCTTGGGAGTGGCATGCAGTAACAGTGTTTACTCAGACAAATCTAGTGTTACAATTACACCTTAACTGTGCAAAAGAATAATGCTATTTCACACCAATTCTAATCCAGAGTATTAATTATATTAAGTACAACTGTAATTATTACAAAGTAGTGATCCATCTTCTTATAACTGCTCAGTTAATTTGTGCAGACAAAAAAAGTTCTGTTCCATTAATCTTCTTTTGAAAGAAGATTACACTATGCCAACTCCATTTAAATATGCACGCACGTTTCTGGAGAGACATCCGTTACTACAACAAAAATGCTGCTGTAGTCCTAAATGCAGAATTTTTAATATAAAAAAAAGTGCAATTAAAACACTGGAAGGCCCAGACCAAATTCGTGTGGTGCTGTGTTTTCCCATTCCTTTACTCGCTAAATTGCCTGCCCTCCGCACGTTGTCCTCCCTCCCCCGCCCCTATTCCTATCCACTCCGTCGGGTTCTCCCCATTTGTTCTGTACCCTAATCCCGCCCATGTACTGCCCCTGTGCGCTGAGCCATGTGCTCTCTCCGCCCCCCTCATCCCCATATGAAACCCAGTCCCATACCATTTGGCTTCCTCTCTGCCCTGGGGATCCAGGCATGTCAGCCTGTGGCTCTCCGCCCTTGGGACCATGTGAATAAAATATCCTCTGAGGTCCCCACACGGGCAGCCTTCTCACCTCCTTTATTGCCACCGTGTTGTGGAGCTGACAGCTAACTGGAGCCATGCGAGCAGACAGCCCCGCTGCGCTCTCCGGGAAGGTCTGCGGCTTGCCACACCATCGCGAAGAAGCTACAAATCGCAACAAATTCTGTTGTCTGTTTTTAAACCTATGTCCCACACCATGTTTTTAGAATGGCTGCCAGACTAACCAAAACACAACACTCTATACATGGTGTCATCCCAGTGGAGAGACCAGACAACCCCAGGGAAATGCTGAATTACAGTACAATAATCAGAAAGGTCCAGATGCACTGGTGAAACACCTAGTCCGTAGACAAAAACTCCCCGAAGAAGACCAGTTTTTATGAATCTAGAGGAATCTTGCTATGGCTGTACTATAGATATGCTATTTCCAGCCCTCTTTCACATCCATCTTGGAGTTAATGACCAGGGGATATGGGCCAATTTCAATTTGAGAGTTAAAATTCAGAGCAAAAAGGAATTACTGAAAAGTAGACACTGACACAGAAAGGTCCATGCAGATGAAGGGTTTTATCTTGCTTCTGCTTTAAGGTATTATAAACTACTTTGTATTCAAAGTTCATCAGATTTGTCCACATGAGCAATTACAACAGAAACACAAAATATGTGGATTCCATCAGAGTTTAAGACATAGCCATTTTCTCAGGAAAACAAGGAATTTCATAAATATACACAATAAAGTGTACAAGTAATTAATAAGAAAAATCCCTTCCTTTTGCTTATATCTTGACTCTAATAATAGCAACATTGTGCTGATAAACAGAATGATTTTTTAATGCTGAAGTTGTATTTAAATTGATATACTTTTTGTATAGCCATGCATACTTTCCAAATGGCAGCATTTTTGTGAATAAAGAAGAAAAATGAAGAGATAGAAAAGCCTCAAACATAATTAAAAGTTTGGATAAAGCCTAATTCTCCATACAATATACTTATAAAAGGTATAAATGGCATACTGCAAAGAATGTGTTTAAAGATCCTGCAGTGTTTTTAATCTAAATATATCCATCATTCTTTCTGCCTATGAATTTCTCGTATTCAGTAGAATAATTGCTTTATGAAGAAATAATTTGCTTCTCTGAAACTTATCTTTAAGGAAAAATAAATTGAAAAGATATTCAACGGTACCTTTAGAGGAAGGAACTCTTCCTATTTGCTACCTGAATTTCTGCAGTCAGAATTTTCTGAGGATATTTTTATTTTCCCAGATAACTTGCTTAGATTATTAATTACATGGGACCTTCAGAAAAGAGATTTCTCTAAATTGGAAATGCAGCTAATCACCTCTGTGTGCTGGCTATGCTTAAAAGGCTTAACCTTTTCACAGTCTATTACAAGAAAGAACTCATTGATAAGATCAGACTATTGTGCTTCTGCTATTGGAGGTTAATACAGAATTACACAGGCAATTTCTTCTTCATTTTAATCTGTGTTCCTTATTGACACTTAGTAATTCAACATAATAAAATGTTACAAAGGAACAACCACCGATGTGGCAGCTTTTCCCTGGTGATGGCTGCCAGCCAATGCAAAGCTAAAACAACAAAAGATTTACCATCACTTACAACTCTTGAGCTACAGATCTATGCATTCAAAAATGTACGAAGACAATAGACAGCTTTCTAAAATCAAAGAACAGGGATTAAAATTAAAAAATAATTTCTAATTTAAAAAGCAAGGGAAAACATACTGGGCCCCTGTACAGTATTCTGTATACAGATAAAGATTGCAGCAGGTCTGGATTTTGTCCCACAGCCAGCAGCAGTACACTTCATCCAGAATTCCACTGAAACCCACAGAGGTTTTTGGTTTTTTTGATTTAAAAACCAATTTTTAAAAGTTCATAAATTCAAAAGTTATGTGTATTTTAACAGCAATCTGGAAAAAAAAAAAAAAGGAAATAGAGAAAACATGATCCAGCAAAGAAAAAATAAATACCCTGCACTTACTGCACCTACTGTTAGTTCCATTATAAACAAATATGAAAGACCTCAGGTTATCATTATTTTCTCTTCCCCCTAGGTCTAGTGCTTAGCACACCAGTGTCCCAATACTTCAGGAAGGTAAGTTCTTCCACAGCAACTGTCCAGAGTTTCCAGCTACCCTCCAGCACATATTTTCTCTAGTGTACCATGTCTAAGATCCCATTAGCTCTGTTATCTCAGATTTGAGTTACAAGGGTGATCTTCAAAATACCAAAGCAGTTTCCTGTCATGACATGATTAACATTCAAAGTCAAGAAATTCAGTACAGAACCACATCTTCAAGTAAAAAAAATACATAAAAGGAAAACTAATGTAATGTTGTTAGTCAGAGAAGCATGTCTTTGTTTTTACTAGACTGAATGGGAAGAAATATTAAAAAAGGAAGACTCTTCCATGTTCCTCTGCACTTCATAAAAAACACTCAGACTCTCACCTTGTTGCACACCTAATATCAACCCAGAATAGACTGGGTTGCCTAAATGAAGCATCATTTGACAGTGTTGAAGTTGCATCATTGAAAATAGCTGACAACATCAAATCCTTAACTAGGAATAAATTATTTAAGGTCATAGTTTGGATGCTCACAGGATTTCTTCAATGTCTTAGTGTTTTTCATTCCTTCAGAAAAAAACCCAGAAATTTTCTCTACTCCTCTCATTGAAAAAAAGTCAAATTTGGTGTACCATCTACTTTAGACTTTTTGTGTAAATTTCTTCTGGCAGTGTCATTTGATAAAAGCCTACAGAAACTAAAGCAGAATTTCTTTTGCAGAGTGTGAAGAAAAGGACTAACTGTAACACAGAATTAAAAATATAGCTCCTAATAATGTAAATACCATAAAAAATAAAATAATTTTAGTATTAAAATAGTATTCAGTTGAAAATAAACATAAAACTCTCTGTTAGTACATACAAATTTCCCAACATTTTCTTATTGTTTTAATCTCCATTGAAACTCAAAATTATGTAATAGTCTATTTCTTTGAAAGGGGAAATGAAAGAACCATAGAATCATAGAATATTTTAGGTTGAAAGGGACCTTAAAGGTCATCCAGCTTCAACCCATCTGCCATGGGCCTGGACACCTTTCCCTATACCAGGTTGCTCAAACTCTCATCCAACTCAGACCTGAACACTTGAATAACTTCATAATTCTCTGAATCTATGAACTTTTCATCTAACTAGGAAATTAAAACGATTTTTAAAATTTGACTTTTTATTTCAGCCCATGAAAATGAGAATAAATTCAGACAGCATCATTAACAAGAAATTAATTCAAGCATTTTTCTACAACTTTGTATCATAGCAGGTATCCTGATACTCATGATATTGTGTCAAATGATACATGTAGAATGCCTGAGAAATAAAAGAATTTTAAGGAGTCATGAAAAAATTAAAAATTGTAATTTTATCATTTACACATTAGGAAACAACCTGTAATGAATGTAGATGGTTGATCTGTCAGTATACACGCTGCCTCCATCTGCAAANNCATCTCCAAATATGTAGTCAATGCAAAATACAGAGGATATATTTTCATCAATTAACTGGAGAGATTTTTGAGGCACTTATAATAACACCTTTCTTTTTAGCAGCCACCTACATGTCATTTTTCAATGCAAAGGAGTAGAAGTAGTATGAGGACATCTTTTTTTAATAAAAGTTTGAAAATGTTTTCCCCATAAATCTTGCCTGACACTTGAATGGGAACAAAGGAAAATATATTTCTGTAGAAAAGGAATATTTTCTTAGGAAGCCATCTCCAAATATTATTTCTTTATTCATGTGGAGAAAAAAAAATAACCACAGTGAATGACATAAAAGTTACCTTAAAAGCTGATTTTTTTTGTAGTCCTTCCCTCCAAGTCTACTTTTCCACCTTTCTTTGGATTCCAAAGGAATACTTTCCGTTCCGTGAAAAGGAAATTCAGTTACCGGGTGAGTGAATTGTAACTTTCGTCTGCATTCAGTCATCAGGAGATCTGAATGTCACAAGCAAGAGAGGTAAAATCTACGGGCTCACTAACAGCATGAAGGACACAGCTCCTTAGCTTTGGTGCTGATTGTCATATATCCATGGGCAGAACAACTACCGCCCTTATCTTTCCCTCCTCTTTGTAAAATGAGACTGCGCTAATATTCATTAGATGCCGATACAGAATGTTGAGGGCAAATGCAAATAAATGCTAGGTGCTCAGAAAAAAAATTGTATTAAACCAATGTCCATGCAACTGGTTTGGATTATGCTTACATAAAGCATTTTAATCATTCCTAATTCACATTAATCACATCTTTAAAGGCTCAATAAGGGCCTGTGTAGGAATGGAGTTTGGATTAGACTCTTGGAACTGAAAAGGGAAAAGTCACTTCACGTAGAAAATGGATTTATAGATACCTAAAGGAGAACACTGCTTTAGAATTGCATAGTCTAAGAGTTTTAGCAGCCAAGATCAATGTCCGCACTTCTGAGAATAGTTATCTTAATTTACAGCAAGTATTCACAGAATGACGTTTTCAACATACAACATTCTTTAAAAAAGAAAGAAAGAAAAAGTGACACATCGCGTTGCGTTTCCAGGATACTGCAGTTCAGCTGAGCACATCTTACTTGGCAAATGCAACCCATCACTAGCCTTGACAAGAAATTAATGCCAGAGGATTACTTTTTTGTGAAGTGGTGCTGCTGGTTGGAACTGTGGTTCTGTGGCAACTTTCTTTCCTCTTTAATTTGATATATGATCCTGCTGCAGACAAGGTTAGTTCTCCCACTAGGCTGAGCAGACATTCTGATTCACAGGGCCAACATCACTCTAAATGAACTCTGATCCAGCAGTGCTACTGGCAGATCTTACAGCATATATTTGTCTCTTATCCATGTGGTTTGTGCTATAATGTAAATTAATGAAAAAGTAGAACTTCTCCTCAGTCAGAAAAACTTAAGCTAGCTCTGAGCAGCATTTTACAAAATGGAAGTCCACTCTGACTTCTCTCTTTAGTATGAGAAGTGATTTTACAAAACAAGATAAGCCTGTAGATCTTGAAAAAAAACTCCAAATCACCAAGAGAAAACATTGAAAATAATGACATTAATATGGACTATGTTGTCTTCCACCCTCATAAATTTAGTCCAAATGCACTGGAAACAGTTCTTTTCATTTCATCTAAATAGCTAAGTTCCAAGAACAAACAGAAACTTAGAACAAACAAAATTATAGGGGTGTCAATCATGCACCTTATCAACATTCCAAAAATTGCTTATCTCGATGAGAGCTTCTCCCCACCCTTGCTCTGAAAACAGTGTGCTTTATTCAAATCTGCAATTACTGAAAAGTACTGTCAAAATTCCTGACCTCATTAATAAAAAATCTGAAGTAATTTTAGTATCTCGAGTGAAAACATTGTAGATTTACAGCAGTGTATCTGACAGCAGAATAGAACTTATTCTGTATTATGCAACTATTGAACAGACAATTGAAGGCTCAAATATAAAATTTTAAGTGCATGTATTTTCCCAAATCACTGAAAACTACAAAATCAGTTTTGCAGTCTAAATCAGATGCACAGTTAACATTCTTAAGACCCTTTTCACTCCTAAATAGTTTTTTAACCATAAATAGTGAACATAACTGTGGTTATGCTAGTTTCTGTGTGACAGTGAAACCAACCTACTAACACTGATACCTTATTTCAATGAAACTGAAGTTATATTGCGCTCTAGCTCTCTGGATCGCTTGTATGCTGGTGTTGTTTGTATGCCAAATAGGTAAAATTGTCTCTTTATTGTGCTTGAAAGTGTGAAATCAAAGCATTTGTTAGGACCGTGGGGTGGAAATAAATAGATAATAGAAGACTGAGTGTAGAAGTAAAGACCTTGCTGAACACTCAGTTCTTTTCCAGGAAACCCAGTGGGTAACAAAGAGAGATCACATGCAAAAGCTGAGAACTTCTTGAACTGCTTTGTAAATTTTATGGTGCTGAGCCCCAGCCACATATAAGCTCCTGTTTACTTCCCATTAGTCAAGGAAGCCTGGAGTGTGAGTTGCAAGCTGTCATCAATCCATGCTAAATTTTAACAAATCATGAGCTGTTATCAAAGCCAGCAGGAACTCAGTACTGAGCCAACAAACAGCCTCAGATTAACATCATTCCTTGGAAAGATTAAGATTTATTTTATGCTTCAGAATCTTGTTTAAGCTGCAAAAGGGAATGAAGCTGAGGATTGGGAACTCATTCTGCCACTCAATAAATCGGTCCTAAAAGGATTTCGGCACCTGTGCAACAGAGAAAAGGAAGGGGAGAGGCAGAGGTTGGAATCAGAGTATCTGACAAACCACAGCAATGACACACGTTATCTCTGCTTTCCAGCGCGGTGCTGTGTCAACAGTAACCCCAGCAGAAGAATTCTGGTCATAAAGATGAGCTCTCATAGGGGGAAGCTGAAAGATGCAGCAGAACACTGGCTACCTTTGCTCTTTTCTGAGTGCATGATTTGGGAATGGAAGTGTTTAGGCTCAGGCTCAACTTTTCAACACAGCTGGAAATCAATCCAAAATAATTTTTGTAGAAAAGGTTAAATGCTGAGGGGAACAAAGGGTCCATGTTTTCTAAAACAGACATCCCCTTTGGATTCAAAGTTATTTCACTCCATTTTGAAATATTCAGCCTTTGGACTGAAGGCTTTGTCTATCATGATGGGATACTCTAGGGAGCATGTGTGAGGAAGAAGTATCTCAGTTCAGGAATTTGATATATTTAATCCCAGGAGAGCTTTTATTGTATTTAGTGGGTTGGGATCAAAAGCAATAAAAAGAAGTTTCACTGTTATTGGTTTGCTTCCAGGCACCTGCTTCATATCCTTCTGAAATCCTTATTGGTATGATAAGAATGGCAGCTCAAAGTCTCTCAAGCTAGCACTAACCTCTAAATGTCCCTTCCAGCAGAGGAAAATAGAAAATACAAATTAATTTGTTTAAATAATCTGTCATACGCCCACACAGCTAACAGGTAAGTGAATAATATTAGCTACATAATCTTGTGCAGATCTCCAAATCTTATGCTAAGAATTAACAGAACGTGCAACAATTCAGGCTAAAGAGTATCTAATTACCAAGGGATGGGAAACTTAAATTACATTGGTATAGTTTAACACATTAAATTAAAACTCAGTGATTTCTAACAGCTGGGGATGGGGGGCCCTTTTAAATATCAAAATTCTTAGAAGAAAAAAAACTAAAGAAGAAAAATGGTAACAACCTCTTTGCTACAGTTCAGTGGCAAACAGGGCTTTAGCACTGTAGTATCACACTGTAACTAT